>LPNX010022307.1:0-65000 GCA_001517045.1 Pseudotsuga menziesii
ATGTGGGTTTCTGTTCAGACCTGTTCTCACCATGTTTCCATCCCAAAGGCATGAGCACTTACAAAATAGCTCAATAACAACATAAGCAAACTTCAATTATCATGGTTTTGGGGCATTAGCTTTCTATCTTCAAGATGTTCCAAAACAATGTAAATTGAGTAGATGAGTTCGATTGTGATTAGTTGACTGTATTTCTACTACCTGCTCATGAGGTCTTTGCATAGATTAGATTGACTATGAATCATTACTCAACATTAAATGTGCAATTCTTCTAAACATTACCATGTGTAAGCTGATTCAATAGGAGTGATATCTTAGCTTGCACATTCTGTAAGTTATTTTTTGTTTACCGAATCCAAAGCACTTCAATCAAGACTGATGTAAACATTATAAAAAAGTTACAAAAACTGCGGACCTGGGCAGGACACCATATAGACTAGTTAAGACATTGTTCCCTTTCAATGAGGAAATTCAAGTGCAAATTCCAAAAGAAAGATCCCTAATTTAACCTTCACATGCCCATTTACTGAACCATCCAATCCAAGAATTTAAAGTGTCAACTTCTCAAGTAAATGGTGCCCCCCAAGGGTTAATTCTTGCATTTTGTTTACACTCCCAGGATTACCAAGGTCAATATGTTCTTCTTGCATATTTAAATACATTGAGATATGTCAAGACTCAAATCCCAATAGCAAACATAAAAATGTAGACTACTACAAGGACGCCTTTAAAAACTTTGAGGAATTAGAAATTCAGGGCATAATACAAGCAAGAAAAAGTCTTTTAAGTGAAATTTTGATGAGTAGTTAAACACAATAAGTTCACATTGAGGGGAATTGCTTATCAATCTACAACTAGCTTTTGCAGTCAGAAATAAAGGATCGTCATCATGGAAATTATCAAATTATTCTTGAAGATCCAACAAGTCTCCAACAAAATTCTAAAAACATTCTAATGCATCAAAAAACTTCGAAACCACATCATTACTTCAGTTTACACTGCCTGATTATTATTATTCCCTGAATTATCTTAAGGTGAAGATAAATGCAGTAGGAAAAATAAGCTCAGAGAGAGAAAAGATGAAATGGAGGAAACAACTGATAACGATTACATCAATACTTTTGATAGACTTGAAAGCCTCGGTTATGATAACCCTATTAGAGTAATTACTACATGAATACTATTAACCCACAAAATGATTCAAGGGAATATCCTGGAATGATTACTTCACAATCACGAGAAAGTAAAGATGTTTTACGGACTATGTCACATAATCACAATATAGAGACAGAATAAATATAAACTAGAGAATATACACCAGCAAGAGCTAAATTGCAAAATAAGCATATTTAGACATCATGTTTGGTCCATATTTGACTATTTACAATAATATTTGGTAATGGCTGCTAGATTGATTGCCAATATACTTCACAGCAAACATAATAAGAATCGTAATACACTGCCTACGAGAAAAACTATGTAAAAGTAGATTGTGATCAGTAGGATATTTGTGACCTCAAAACAATCGGATGTGACCGATTATTGAAATGTGATTGATCTTTCTACCTTTCAGTTTATGTGCAGAGCTTCTCTAGTGGAGAGTTATAAGCTTAATCTCCTAATGGATTCGATCTCTCTTAAAATAAGGGAAAGTCATCCATATTAAGAAACTTGAAAGATGATGGCTTCTTTGAACTTGTATTCCCAAATATTGGGTATATGCTGCCCTTCAATTCATGGAAAAGGTTGAGATTATCCACCAGTTTATGGAAAACATCACATCCTGCACATTGCACACAAAAGAAAAGTCGCAGAAATCTTAAAAGGCTATTTTCACCAATGGGTTAAATTTTGACCGATTTCCAAAAATAAGATGTACTAACAAGAATTAATCTTCATACGAACGATAAATATATACTCAATAGAATTTATTGCAAATCTTATAACTAAATATGAGAAATTTCAATATTCATGGCAAGTTCTATATGGCAGGAGAACGAGGTATTCCCTTCTACAGATAATATTTTTTTCTTACATCTTATCACGTTAACAACTATGGGAAATCATTTTATGCTCAACAACTTTGTTAGAAATTAATCAAGCATCTCCCTTTCGATTGAGAGAAATTGCTTCAAATGAAATCCATTTCTAAATGTGCTAGTTAAAAATAGAAATAATCAGATGTCATCTATATGTACAAGAGAGCAACCATTACAAAACATATTGTCAAGAATTGGAAAAGTCCAAACCTGCACAAAAACAATTCCATCAGTGTAGGCATGTGGATTGATTGCACGCATTGTACGTTGCCCACAAACCCCACAAGTGAATGCAACTCTCATTCGTCGACGAGGGGATTTGGTAAACAGAGACCAGGGATAAACAGACTTCTCAGCCATTTGAGTGTTTTCATTAGGATCTGCAGATACAGCAGGACCTTCCATTCCAGATCCTGTGGTCCATCCTCTGCCTCCAGCAGCCTTTAGCACCAACCCCATGGCTGTCTCCTGCAAACAGAAAAATAAAAACTTGAATTTCTTTTGACCATTAGTCCAGTCCTCCAACCAGGCATGCTCTAGAAAGGAATTATGTGTGGTATTTGCACTAGCCGCTAAACATTTGTGGATTGAGATTGTATCTTGAGACAAAATGTAAACTAAAACAAAGGGCAACAAAATCAGGGCCTTTTGTAAGACGCAATTCATCCACTGAAATAATTCATAAAGGCTTTAAACCAGAGGCTTCTGCGAGATGGCAACTTGACTTAACCAGATGCCCTAGACATTTAAGGCATGATTATATTGCAACCCCTAAATACTGTGATAAGATCAAAAAGGAGAAAAATACATTGAAATGAAAGAAAATATCCATGAATATTGAAAAAAGTACCCAACAAAAACATAAATAACCAGAATTGGTATAGTTACGATACAAAAGCAAGGAGACAACAAATGGCCCATGAAAATAATAAAATAGAAAAGAGAATGAAGCAATTGCCAAATAGAGGACTACATAACAAATACATGGAAAGGTAAACGGAAACAATCATTTTCTGAGAAAAATACCTTTGAGAGGGGCTGTAAGGATGTAGAATTTTTGCCATGGAATTTTATCAGGGGAAAACTGCTTGTCTTTTGGGCTTCCTCGATGTTCCTTTCGTCATCTATAATATATAATAGATCCACATTTCAGCAACAAGCTTAGAGGCGAATAAAATAGGCATGAAATTATATGATTTATACAAATCCATTATCCCCGAAGAAAATTTGTGGAAAACATATTCTACGAACATATGATCTTTTTGGGAGGGGGCTGGGGACATAGGGTTTATAGCATGTAATTCTCCCACAAATCATAAGCCAATATCACAGAACAAAAAATCAGCACAATGTTTAAACAAATCTAACTGGAAACCAAAAAACCAATTACCCTCTACAAGACTCAATAAAAACCTAAAAATGTAGATTTGAACAAGGTTGAGCATCATTGTTCTATAAACCAAGTACTCTAAACTCACCTACTTCTCGACAGCCACACTACTACAAATTATGATCAACAAATACCAGCCTTATAATCTCATATAAAGACCACTCAGAACACAGAAATTACATTCCATCCATTATGCCTCAGAAGTGTCCACATGCCCGAGCAGGTCAGAAGTTCCACCAAATTAGACTGATTGAGCTATGGATGTCCCTTAGGCTAGTAGATTCAGCAAGTGATTAGGCTGTTGATCCTGCTATTGAAGCAGTGTTTTGAGGAAGGGCCCTCAGTTTATGCATGCACCGACGTAACGGAGGAACCCACCCACCAAATGAATTTTTCTCGTCGAGATTCAAATGGAAGCACCTCACCATGGCCTACCACTCAAACAGGAAGCATAGTGTTCCCCAACAATGTAGTCCACCGCTTGAACAGACCCACCACTCAGAACACAGATATTGTAGAGGAAAAGAACAAAATAAATGATGGAGGCAGTTGGGGTGGAACCCGTGACCATTGAGCGGCAACAAAGACAGTGCGAGGAAGCCCCACACTACAGCAAAGATAGTGCGAGGAAGCCCCACGCAGACAAAATCATGAACAGAACTACAAGCAAAAACCAAATAAGCAATCATTCTGACATGTACATGTATATACCTGTGGCCAATCGGTGGAATCATGCAGATTTGAACAGGGTTGAGCATCATTGTTCTGTAAACCAAGTACTCTAAACTCACCTACTTCTCCACAGCCACAAACTCACCTACTTCTCCACAGCCACACTACTGCAAATTATGATCAACAAATACCAGCCTTATAATCTCATATAAAGACCACTCAGAACATAGAAATTGCAGAGGAAAAGAACAAAATAAATGATGGAGGCGGTTGGGGTGGAACCTGTGACCGCAGCAGCAGCAAAGATAGTGTGAGAGCAAACGCTATGCACCAAAGAAACTCAGCAGCATACGCAAGGTGCACACAGGCTTATGGTGGAGCACTGGTGGTGAATGGGGCAGGCATAAATTTGGAATAAAATAACCCTAAAAATATTGGATATTTATATACTTAAAAAAAACCCTTATTACCCCTAATATACGACCAATATATTGAATTTTAATTTTTTAATTTTTAACCACCCCAATATGAATGGACGTGATATCATATTGGTCCCTAGGTGACGCCCCCATGTGCACAATGAAGTCACTGGGCCATGAAATCATGGTGGAGAGGGACCCTAGAGGTAATGGAATTCCAGGAGACCAATGGAGTTGACGGCTTGTTGATCCAACATTAGGTTGACGAGTTCTGTCGAGTTCAAAGTCGCATGAAAATGTTGTTTAGGAACACTTTGTGACTCTCGGTCCGAGAGAAAAAAACCAAACGGAGAAGCAAGATTTCATGGCATTGGATCTAGAAAGTGTGTATGGGAAATTATGATATGGGAACACTGCCAAGAGTGGCATGATGGAGGGTTTTGCAGAGTTGACCTACCAATGTGAGAGTTACATTGAAGGAAACTGAGCAAAACCCTAGTTTACGAAATCGATGCACAATGAAGTCACTGGGCCATGCAAACATGGTGGAGAGCCCCCCTAGAGGTAATGGCATGACAGGAGACCAACAGAGTCGATGGATCATTGATCTTACCTCCGGTTGCCAAGTTATGTTGAGTTGAAAGTCGCATTAAAATGTCGTTCACTGTACACTTGGTGACTCTCGGTCCGGGAGCGAAAAACCAAACGACGAAGCAAGATTTCATGTCGTTGGCTCCAATAAGTGTGTATTGGAAATGAAGATATGGGAACATTCCCAAGACTGGAATGGTGGAGGGTTTTGCATATTTTACCCACCAATACGAGAGTTACATTGAAGGAAACTGAGAAAAACCCTAGTTTATGAAATCGATGCACAATGAAGTTACTAGGCCATGAAAATGTGGTGGAGAGGGCCCTTAGAGGTAATGGAATTCTAGGAGACCAACAGAGTCAATGATTTTTGGACCCCAACCTTGAATTGGCCTAGGCGTCCTTGAATGGCTTTTCCAGGCCTACTGCAACTCACCATATAACATTGACTGGGGATCCAATCGACGAACCGTCGGTTCTGTTGGGATCGTGGCATAGGATTATGGCCAAGGTGGCCTCCCCCTCAACTCTGCACAGCCCAAGTATGCCTCCAAGTCAGATTATGTAAGCTAGGGTTTCTCCCCAATGGAGTGTAAGCGCAATTACCCAATCTCATTCAATATAGCCATCTAGATCCTCTCTGTTTCTAATTACCTCCATCAATCTCTCGTGCTCTGAATGAGGCAAGAAGTAACATACCTTTGTTGAGTTGTTTTTTGACATTGTCTATAGATGGATGTTCATGCCAACAATTAAGTTTGTGAAGTGATAGACCACGGAACCTGGTATGTAATCCACGAATACATGACCATTGGTTCTTCTTGATTTCTCATATAGTGTAAGATATTCACCCTAAACCACCATCGAGCCAATAGGAAATTCATTGCCTTCATCATCAATTAATGATTCGTTTAGGATTTTATTACCTTGAATGCATCATGCTAACCAATAATCCATGCCCCATTCATTGTCTTTCGGGGCAACAACTACATATATGTGTCTTGGCTATACAATATCTGAGATATGGTCGTAGTCTGTCGAAATTGCTCATTGACCCTTCTTTAAGTGGGTTGTTTCAATGACTACACATGGGTCTACTGCAATTGAAACATGATCCCAATCATCAACCCAATCCATGCATCCACATTCATCCCATTCACCACTACTACAAGGGCTGCAAAATCAAGCAAGTTTTCATGTCCATATTTCAAATATGAGGTTGTTTGAGCTTTGAACTGAATGAAATCCATGTGTTCCTTGTACTATGCTGCAACTATAGGAACAGGATCGATCTATTTCAACCACTTGCCAAAAATTCCTGACTGGCCTTCCTACACCTTTTGATGTATGTTGCACTTTAGTTCAGTCTGACATTGTTGTAAAACACCATTTGACTATGGATTTCACATCTTTGATATGGGGGTTTTTGGTAAACCTCATCTCCTCCCTTCGTACTGGGGTCTTGATGCATGCACCAGCCTCGTCATTCTCACCTTTGTCATGCCCAGTCTCAAAGTAGTTCCATATATGTGGCACATTGTAAGTATTATGTAACATACTCATCCATTGGAAGACTCGAGCATTTTTGAACTGGCCTGCACAACCGTTTGACCATATCCAATGCGGATCCATCTGTATATCTCCCTCCTTTAGCTGATCATAGAAAATTTGAAAACAATGTTGCACATAGTGCAGATCATGGCATATGCCATTACTTATGCAAAAGTTTGTCTCCTTATATATTATCCTGTTGTTAATGCCACTCTCAGGGCCATGCCTGTACGTAATATGTACCATGATGATGACTTGGTTGGAATGGTAGAATTGACTTTGAATTTCATTTTGTGACTGAAGGGTGTAGTTTTCTACAAAATACACAATTGACAATATGGTCCCAATGGGAAATTTGTCCCTGCATTTTCTGTACTGCTCATCCTGCTATTGCGCTACATGCACATGTTGAACATACTGCTTGGTTTCGTGTAGAACTCAGTAAAAAAATAACATACCCATACCTGTTGCCATGAAAACAAGGGTTGTATTAGAATGTAACCTCTAAAGAATGTATATGTAGAAATTGAATGTGTAAGAGGAAAAACATACAAGAATCATTTGCACCTGTGACTTCACCAATGCAATATTTTTACTTTCCTTCACACTATCTGATTGATAGGTTACGTACTTGAAGCTCTGCATCTCCACGGTCATATTGCCAAATTGATGCTCATCGATTCCATGAATGCAATAGTTCAAAAGATAAAACGCATTGCACCTGGAACAATTCCCATATAGAAATGATTTTCCATAGTATTTTTTTCCTTCATGCCTTGGACACATGATGTTGACGATAAAATATCTCGATGCATTCGGTGGTATTATGTATTCATTGCAGCCCTGCTTAATGCTAGTATGCAAATCACAAAATATATGTTTATACGTGTCATAAAAATATTCATATTCTACATGGTATCTAGAACATCATGTGTTTTGATCAATGCATATACGAACATACCATGGTTTACATTTCTCAAAGGTCCTTTGGCCCAGATTCAATTGTGTGTGCTCATTCTTGAATCTCTCATAGAGTTCAGTCTGTGTTGTGTCAAGGAAGTGTTTGACATGGGGTTCACGTTCAGTAGAACCTTTTCTTAGCTTTAGCACATCTCTTTGGTTAGATGAAGGTCTGGTATGATCATTCCAGAACTTTTGTACTAAGTCCTTAACATCATCAATTAGCTTCATATCTCGATGAGGCAACTTGCAGACAAAAGGCCAACAATCTTTTCCACCTGGAGTATGAATATTTTCTCTTATAACAGAGTACTTCTTAATAGTTTTTCTATTTAATTTAAGTATGTGATAAGTGTGTGAAAGGAGGCGAGTTTCCGTGTGGACTTGCTTACAACTGATTCTAATAACACACGACGAACCGCATAAACATCTTTAGTACGAGGCATCTTCCCAATCGCATTAAAAGAAAATTGGATATTTCTAATAATATGATTGTTAGCCTCTGAAATTATAACCATCTTTATGCCCAGAATTCTCCTAACAATGACTAAATAATGTGACTTTAATAAACATAGTAATAATTGACATTTACATGCATCGCCTTTGGATTCAAAATATTCCTTCATTAATTTGCTACATTCCAATCGATAGTGCATTTGGGAAACTTACCTTCAAGACCTGACATACAACTTTCATCCACATGGATATGTCTAGGAGTCCTTTTTCTTGCACTAGATAGTCGAGGTAGGGAAGGTGGACATGATCTACGAATCCCAAGGCTTCTTTGCTGTGGTGCGTTATTCACATGTTGGTCCATATTTGGAGTGTGCTCGACATGGTTGTGGTCTTCTTGGAGAGATTGCAAATTAATCTTTGCCCTTAGGTCCAACACTTGATACTCAATGTCTGTCAATATACCTATGTCTTCAAGAGCTTCAGCATGGATCATAGATGGATTGTTGGTTGGAGACTGTTATCCACCCAAATGGCACTTCTCTGTCCGAGTGTCGATAATTCCTATCTTGGTGCACAAAAGGACATTTATGGATTGAAGGTTGCCTAAAGCACTATAGATGGGCATGTTATGAAATACATTCATTATCCATCCAGCTTTCCATTTTTATCTTTGAATATGTCAATTGCTGTACGTGCCTTTGCCTATATGCAACCCATGTACATACGTGACTTTTCCTACAACATATCGCGTACTGTACGCGAGTACATATCTGTACGTGGGATTCCCTTAGAGCAAATCGTGTGTCATACGTGAGTTTCCAGTATCAATACCCGCGTACGCTTTCCTTTGACATTAAAAATAATAAATCGCGATTACTTGAGATTTGTTAAGCCCTTAACTATAACCATCTTAACTGTCTCAATCTCCTCAACCCTCGAAACTGCCTTATTTCACTAAGTATAAATAAAGGCCTTGGGGAGGGTATTGATCAATCATACTTGGAGAGAAAAGTTATGCTGGTGGTGTCTATTCAGAAGTATTTGGAGCAGCAGAAATCAGAATCCTTTGGTTGCAGAGGAGTCTTTGTTTCAGGCGTTGGGTTGTAATCTTAACTCATTCACTATTGTTAATAAAGAGAATCCTTCTTCCAAATGTGTTTTGAATGTATTTCATGTATCATGGTTTGATGAATATTTATGATTAACACTCTATATATTGTTTATCTAACCTTCCCTATATACATGTATAAGCTTGCACTTGGAGGATTTACTCTTTACAGGTGAAGGAGAAACATCCTTGAAAGCTTTGGAGGAGAAGCAGATAGGAAGAGGACAAAGCTAGGATCAACCGTCGTGAATCGGGTGAGTCTATCCTATCTACTTGTTTCCTTTCTGTACTCTAAAGTTGATTGCCTGCAAGTTTTAAGAGTATTTTGGTAACCCCAGACATTCGGTTATAAGGTGTTTATTCATGTACAACAAAACTGGCAACTCAGTTGGGGAGCCCAGACTGTTGTAGGTTATTTCTGTCACCCTTGACCAGTCTTTGCCTTGAGTTTGTGTGTGGTATTTTATCCTGGTTCATGCTTACCATAGTGTTTGAAGGCCTTGTGGATTTTCCTTCTTTTTGAGAAAATTTTGTACCTGTACATGGGTTGCTCTCATACACAGTCGCGTACAGAGGCCTGCATACATGGGTTTCTCTCTAGGACAGTCGCGTATAGTACATGAGGTGCCCTTATTCACAGTCGCGTACAAGCCTGGAAATAGGGATTTTTGGGCTAGGGTTTGCTTGTGATTCCTGTTTGTTAGTTGGCCCTCTTTATAAACACTATGCAGTCGGTCTGATGACCTTGGTGGCCTCACCTTGTGCTTTCTTGTAAAGCCCTTGTGTTTCTTTTGTTTGGATTGTCTTTTGTTTTCATTTTGAAGTAGGTTGGCCTGTTTGGGTTATAGGTTGAAGTGTTTTTGTCTGAATCAGTGATCAGGATTTTGGGAAATGTTTTTCCAGTCTATCTTTTGATAGCGATTGGTTTGTCACTTACCTTCATGAGTTTGCAGTGATTTCTTGTCATTGTACCCACCCAAGCTAGGGTTCCTGGTCTTCCCTTGTTGGTTGATTCTTGGTTTTATTGACCTTTTTACTTCAGTTTACTTACTTTATACAGTTGATTTGATACAAGTATACTCAAGTTTTAGTGCATTTTAGGTGCATAGTGGTGTTTGAGCATTTTAAAAAGTGAAAAGAAAAACATTTTCAAGCTTTTGCATTTTTCTTTTGCATAAGTAGTTTTCATTTCAGTTTTAAAATATAATCTCAAAAACTACAAAAACATAGTTGTAGTTTCTTTTTATCGTTGCATTGGTTCATCAATTTATATTTACAAAAAGAAAAAGAATTTTGCTTTAGTAGTGGCAACTTGCTTTGAAAAAAATACACCTTTACTTTTTTATTTCTTATTGAGTCAAAAACACCATAGCTCAGCACTCCATTTCCTTCTGAGTAAGAAATAGCCCTTTAAAATGAATGCAATAATTAAAATTTACTAGTAATTTTTATTTTTAGGGGCCTTTCATCTACTAGCTTAGGCTAGACTTGTGGGATAGGAAGTGTAAACTTCCCATAAGTTTTAAAATTCAGACGTAGTGGACCATTCGTTAGGTAAATCCTTGTCTTTATCAATTGTATCTAGGAAGCTCCTCTCAAAAGGGAGTCAAGCACAAGGCCACGTGGAGGCATTGGAATGAGGAGATAACCCTCTGATTCCTTGTCAAAATGTAAATCAAGACTTTTACGCATTTGGGGATTCTGTCCCAGACAGAGTTTCGGGATCGGCTACCTTGCCCATGCATATGAGTCAGGCTTGCGACTGTCCCCCCAGATTGTTGGTATAGCTAAGGTAGCCTTTATTCTCTTGACATTTAGGGTTCATACCTAGGTAAACCGGAAGGCTATTTCTGGTTCACCTTGGATGGGCTTGGAAGGTAACCCTTGTTGTAAGTGTGGGATGGCGGTGGGTGATTCCTTCACTTGTGCCTAAGAACCACTTCAAGGATGCCAAGTAATCGTTCTTCAGCTTTCTTCGGGAAAGCATATCTTTCACCCTTATTAACTGTTTGAGAATTTAGGAATTTTTATAGTGTGTGCTCTGTGGTTTTGTCTATGTTTAGTCGGCTTTAGGGTTTGATTTGTTAAATTTTCAATCGTGGAGTACCAACCTATAAGAAGGTCAAGAAGGTTGCAAAACCTTCCTCCTCTCGTCACATTGGAACCTCCACCTCCACCCCAAAGGCGGAGATTGGACACGGACGGTTCATTTGAACCAGTAGGAGTAAGTGAAGTTCCAGGTGAACCATCACTTATAGCTAACCGTCTTAATCCTGATACAATTGAAATAGAAGACTTGTATATTGACGAGTTTGCAAGGACTTTTAACACACCCTTGACTGATTTAAACAATCCTGTGATCGTCCAGGTTAGACCTTTGATTCACCTGTGTTAGGTGTCCCTCTGGGTAGGATCTTGTCTACCATGGGAGAAAGCTCGTTTGCTTTCACCTCAGCCATTTCGGCTGAAGGGGTACTACCTCCCCCAGTAAGTGCCCCTAGATCTAGCATACCTTCTATGCCTTTGACTCCAGCGAGCCGGGTGGTCCAACCGCCGGCTCACTCAAACTTAGCAGGTACTTCTGGTGATATGGTTACTGGGATTCCTAGTATACCTACTGTTCCTTCCTCCTTCACATACACTACCCAGAGTGGTCCGGTAGGATCCTCGGCTTTCATCCAAGGATTTCCTTAGAATGGGGGGCACATTCCCCCATCCACTCCGTACGTAGGCCCATCACCTTCTTATGTAGGAGTGCAGTTTGGAAACAATACCTCTTATGGGAAAAGTTTTCAAACTCCGATTTTGGCCCCGTTTACAAGCTCCCCCTTTTCTTTTTTTAGCGGAGGGATACTTGCTCCTATTTTTCAGACCCCAGTTTCAATTAGGACGGCCCGAACTTCTTATAATGCACCTCCCACTCACAACCCTATGGCTTACGGATGGAATCCATTTCAGAGTAATCCACCCACTTCGCAACTAGTGGTAGGGGGCAACCCCACCTTTACTTATGGGAATTCAGGGGCAGGTCCCTCTAATCCTCAGATTGGCACTTTTAGTGCCCCGGTTCGACCCAAGCTTTTGTTCCTGGCAACGTTAAACTTGCCAGATTTGTCTAAGTGGATGAATGACCTGGTGAGGCATGACCCCTTGTGGCCACCTGTTCCCACCAAATTGCCATCGGACATCCCTAAGTTTGAGGGCAAAGTTGGTGAAGATCCTGGGGCTCATGCCACCACATTTCATTTATGGTGTTCTTCGAATTCACTGAATTAAGATTCAGTCAGGTTGAGGCTGTTCCAGAGAACCTTAACAAGTACCGTGGCAAAATGGTACATTGAGTTACCTTTTGCTGCTTTTAGTAGTTTCTGGGACTTGGATAGTGCATTCCTTAGCCACTTTCAGCTTCTGGTCCAATATGATTTCGGAACGGACTTGTTATCTACCTTTAGGTAGAACAAGGCTATCCACATCTCGGATCATATCTAAGAGTGGAGGAGGTGAAAGAGCCTTATAAAAACCACCATCCCTTCGGAGTTCTTACTAGAGTGGTTCCTTAAATCCCTGTTTCCCTACATATCTAAGGACGTATCCACCTCAGGAGTGACGAATGAAGAAGAAGCCATTCTCAGGGCCCAACAATTAGATTTGATTTATTCACTATCTAGGATCTTGTATGAGATTATCCCTAAGGCACCGAGGCCTACCCATGATGCGGAGAAGCCTAAGCCCAGACCCCATGCCGATGGTGTGGTTGGGTCTGTAAACTCTCCCATCGTAGAGTCTTTGGCTAAGAAACTTCATAAGTTGTCTGTCAAGCAGTCTATGGCGGAGGCAGCAAAGGCTACCCCCTCCCCCCAAAGTGCAAATGTTTTTGCACACACCTCTCAAAAGGGCAATCAGCATCTCGGTGGGAAGAAAAAGAGAGGAAAGAAAGGAGAGGGAAACCAAAACAAGCAGAAACCCATGAATAGTGCTGATGGGGGCAAGAAAGCAAAGAACAAGGTTAAATTCCCATGTAATTTGTGCCATGAGGATCACCTTACTCACCTTTGTCCCCTTATGGAACAAGCCTAGAAGTTGCTTAAAGCTCAACAACCAGCTGTCCTGAAAGATCCTTTTCCCCAAGGGCAGAACTCTGCTTTAGCTTCTAATGTAGCAGGGGGCACTCAAAATGCCCCTGACCCAAACTATATCAACATGGTTTGATCTTCGACTTTGTTATAGATGAGGAATAAAATCTATGAGAAAGAGACTTCTGAGAAGGGTAAATCTATAGGGGAAACTTCTAACCCTCTCACGATAGAGAAGCCTACTGAAACTATGCCGAAGATATCAAAATGTGTCTTCAAGAAGACCTTGCATAACCCTAATGCTAGGGATGCTTCAAACTACTCCGTGGTTGAAGATCTATCACAAACCCCGTGTGCAATGTTGGCTTTAGAGGTGTTACAGAGCTGTCCCGCTCAGCGGGATGCCCTCTTAACAACTTTAGGTAGCACGGACTCATCAAGTCTCATGGAGAAATTTCATTTGTCTGATGTTAAAATTCACCTACCTTACCATGTAGCCTTATCAATAGATGTCATCCATGGTGGAAAGACCATTGGAAGGGTAGCTGTTGATGAGGGTGCTTCTACATGCATTATGTCCTTGTCCTGTTGGAAAGCTCTCGGATCCCCAGAGCTGGTCCTATCAAACACTCTACTTACTGCTTTCGATGGAAGGTCCTTCCGTCTGCATGATATCCTGCTGGCTTTTGAAATTAAGCTGGTAGGGAAAGCAGTGTCTGTTGAGGTGGAAGTGATTGATGCACCTTTGGACTATAATTTGCTTCTGGGAAGAAACTGGACTTATGTTACGTCCGCTATTGCGTCGTCCGTCTTTCGTGTAGTGGTTTTTCCACATGAAGGAAAGTTGGTTGCTATTGACCAACTTGATTTTACTCGAAAAGGCCGTTTAGAGTCTAATGAGTCCGCTGTGCCATTGGTTGATCAGGTCAAACCTGCTGCACAGAGCTTGGAGGTTGGAATGTACACATCATTGATGGGCACATTTTATCTTCCAGCCCCGATTAACTATATTGGTTCTACTAGTGTGGGGAAGTCCATAGCCACGGTTGTTGATAGGACTGATCCTTGGGTTCTCCCTTCCCCCCATGAACCAGTGGTGCCCTTATCGGAAATGGAAGTAGCTTACCAAGCTATGACTCAAACCACTATTGACCCCATTCTGGATCCTCTCACAGTCTCGGAGGACCTGGAAGAAGTCTATTTGCCTGCCTGGGCAGAAAACTATTTGCACTCTACGGACTGTTTAGATATGGTTTTACCTTCTGATGAAGCCATTTTAGAAGCCATGAGTGGACGTGGTAGGATCTATGAGGATCTTCACCATCGATCCTATTTTCTTCCAGAACTAAGCAGAATAGAAAATCAAGAGTTTCATACAAGACTGTCAGAAGATGTTGATACACCCATCAATCCCTTACCCAGGGAAGGAATGTTTACCGAGGGGAATATGGAAAATATTTCCGCCACTATACCTATTAACATCTCTGTAAATCCTGATGTCATGGAAAACATATATATAGGTGCAAATTGCTCTCCTGAAGAGATTGCTATCTATACTACCTTGTTTAAGGAATTCCGTGATGTCTTTTCCTGGTCATATGAGGAGATGCCAGGCATTGATCCATTGATTGTTGAACACGAAATCTGAACATATCCTGATGCCAAACCTGTTTGACAAAAGTTAAGACCTGTTAACCCGCACAAAGCGATGGCTGTGAAGGCAAAAGTTGAAAAACTGTTGAAGGCTGGTTTTATTTATCCCAGAGCTTTGACAAAATGGGTATCCAACATTGTTCCCGTTGATAAGAAGCAAGGGATCATATGCGTCTGTACTGACTTCAGAGATTTGAATAAAGCCTGTCCTAAGGACAACTATCCCATGCCATTTATAGACCAAATTATAGATGCTTGCGTGGGAAGTGAAGTGTTCTCGTTTATGGATGGTTTCTCCAGATACAATCAAATTCAAATAAAACCGGAAGACCAACATAAAACTGCTTTCATTTGTCCTTGGGGTACCTTCATGTACAAGAAAATGCCCTTTGGATTGAAAAATGCCGGGGCAACCTTTCAACAGGATATGAACTTTTCCTTCCATGATATCAAAGCCATTATCGAACCTTAACTTGATGATCTGCCTGCACATTCTCATAAGAGGATTAAACATCCAGATCACTTACGGTTGATTTTTGAGAGATGCAGATATTATAAAATCTGCTTGAATCCTCACAAGTGTGTATTCTGTGTCGAGTTAGGAAGATTGCTCGTGTTCATTGTCTCTAATAGAGGCATCTAGGTGGATCCATTAAAAGTAGAGGCCATTGTAAATCTGCTTCCTCCTCGTTCTATCAGGAAAATTCAAAGCTTGCAAAGGAAGTCTAATTTTCTTCGAGGTTTTATTGTTAACTATGCGAAGATTACCAAGGGTTTCATGCACCTGTTCAAACAGGACACCCCATTTGTATGGGATGAGACTACACAACTTGCTTTCGAGGCATTGAAAAAAGATTTGTTGTCGGCACCCTTACTGCGTTCGCCAGATTATTCTAGGGATTTTATATTGTATCTGGCTGTATCCAAGTTGACCATTAGGGTAGTGATGGTCTAGGAGGACGATAAGCTCATAGAGCATGTCGCTTAATATCTTAGCCATGCTTTGGTCAGACCTGAACGCAGGTACTCCCACGTTGATAAATTAGCCTTAGCAGCTGTCTATGATGTTCAGAGGTTACGTCACTACAATTTACTGAGGACCACAACAGTAGTGGTGGATGTGAATTCATTTCAACATGTTTTGTCCCGACAGATTGTTGGGGGAAAATTCAACAAATGGATAGTCATTCTCCAAGAGTTTGACTTGGATTTTCAGTCCGCTAAGTCTAGAAAGTCCTTAGTTTTTGTTGAGCTTATAGCATAATTTCCTACTAAAGAAGATGTAGTCGTTGAAGATCACTCATTCCCAGATGAGCATATCTTCTTGATATCCACCTCTGATCCTTGGTATGGGGATATTCTTATATATCTCTAGACTTTGAAGTATCCTGCAGCTTTCTCACAGGAGGAACGGTGTAAATTACGCCTTCATGCCAAGAACTACCTCATCATAGGAGATACATTATATCTAAGAGGGGTAGATTCCATTTTGCGTCGATGCCTTACCCATGAGGAAGCGTAGATTGTCCTGAATGATTCCCATAGTGGAGCATGTGGGGGTCATTTATCTGGGTTAGTAACGGCCCAGAAGATACTACGTGCTGGTTATTTCTAGCCCACGATCTTCAAAGATTGTATGGAAGCAGTGAAGCGCTGTCATCTTTGTCAGCTTTACACCAGGAAAATGCGGTCACATCCCGCTCCGTTGTTTCCCGTTGTCTCGGTAGGTCCCTCCATGAAGTGGGGGATTGATTATGTGACATGCAATTCAACCTCGGATGGGGGGCATAAATATATTATTGTCGCTGTTGACTATTTTACGAAATGGGCAGAGGCAATGCCTACTTTTAAAGCTGACGGGGAAACAATAGCTTTCTTCGTATTCAATCATATTATAGCATGGTTTGGTATACCCAAAGTGATTGTCACTGACCATGGCAGTCATTTTCAAAATAGCATGATGACGGAACTGACCACTATGCTTGGATTTAGACAAGAACATTCATATTCGTACTATTCGCAGGCAAACGGTCAGGTTGAGGATGTAAACAAGACTTTAAAGACTATCCTTAAACGTACAATTGATGCAGCCCATTCTAACTGGCACATCATGCTATATCTTGCTCTTTGGGCCTACCGAACTAATGTAAAAACTACGACAGGTTTCTCCCCCTTCCAACTTGTCCATGGAGTGGAAGCAGTTACCCCGATTGAGTGTGAAATCCCGTCTTTAAAAATAGCTATTCATGTGTTACCCGATACAACAGAGCTTCAGGAACGTCTGGTACATTTAGAACACCTTGATGAATAGCGTAGAGATGCATTGACTACTAATCAAGCTCACAAGAATAGGGTCAAAAATCAATATGATAAGTTGGTCAAACCTCAGGTTTTCTCTGAGGGGGAACTTGTCTTGCTTTGGGACCAAGACAAAGAACCCCTGGGGGAAGAAAAATTCAAGGCCATGTGGTTAGGACCTTTTGTCGTGTAGAAGGTCTTAAAGAAGGGCACATATGAGTTAATTGATTTTGATGGGAACAAGCTGCCTGAGCCTAGAAATGGGCTCTACCTGAAAAAGTACTATGCTTAGGGTTAACACTTTTTCTTGTATTTGTATTGTATGTATTTTTATGTACATTAGTTTGTCAGTTTTGTTTTTTATACCATATGCTGGTTGTTACAGATGTCTTCTGAGAGGTATATAGGGTTCGCCGATGGCGCCAGCCGCCACACTTGTAATCTAGCTACAGTAGCGTGGGTCATTTACTCTCCCTCAGGACAGCTAGTTACCATAGGAGGCACTTGCTTAGGTCCTGCTTCTAATATTGTTGCTGAATTTAGGGCTGTAATTGAGCCTCTATGGGATGCTTTGTCACGTGGTATCATCCAGCTCAAAGTCCATTTGGACTCTCAACTGGTGGTTTCCCAGCTCAATCGAGCTTATTAGGTGCGAAACCCTATTCTATTACGTCAGTTCATGCAAATTAGGTTATTGGAAATAAATTTTGAAGCTATTATATTCAATCACATTCCAGGAAATCAGAATTCATTGACTGATGCATATGCTAATTACATTTTAGATTGGAATCTAACACACATTTCATAAAAATATACAGCATGCACATAAAAAACACTTGTAAATAAACCAACAACAATATATATATATATATATGTAAGTATCTGTCCATAGATAGGTCAAGTCTGATCCTCAGATTCAGTCATAACTGTATCATATACAAAAATATACAAAATGTGGATCGCAGTCCATCAAAATGTCCTAGATCTAAACATGACCACCCTGGTCACTTGGACCACCTTAGTCCCCATGGTCTCTCTATACTCTTGCTTCCTCAGCCTCTTTGGCTTCGGAAGCCTCCATAGCATCTATGTATACAAGAACTACTCTGGCCACTCGCCTCAAAAGGCGTAACCAGACAGGTGGAACTCCAACTACAAACTCTTGCATGACAGCCGAGATACGCTCTATCTGCAAACTGGGAACTCTTTGGGTAAGCCTGGCCAGCTTCCCCTCCAGAACCCTAATAAGCCCCGGGTCTTCGCCTATGATAGGACGAACAAACATACATGGATGCCCCTTAGGGCGGACCGGTCTAATATCTGCATTTTGACATGTTTATAGGATTAAGACTTGTGCACATGTGTGTATATATATATCATTTTAAAATTCATAAAAATTTTAAAAATGTTAAATTTTTTTTTTTTTTTTACCTAGCTCTCCCCATGCTCCTCCTGGAGGGAGGACAAGGTCTGGATCACCTCGAAAATCCATGCCGGCATATGGAAACTGCTCTAGTTTCGATAGCTGCCGCTCCCACTAGATGTAGAAGTCATCATCGTACACACTATGCACTAAGTCTCCTCCTCCTTGACGGAGGAAGATGTCTCCCCATATGCTCAGCCTTGGATGACGTGGAGATCGGACTGGTAGGGGTATGGCAGGGCTCAACCCTAGTACTCTCGAAGAAGAAGAAGGAAACCAATATGCTAGAATACCCAAATTTATTTCGCTTTCCTCTCTTGCAATCAGAGAGTTGTTTTCTCATAATGGGGACAACTCCCGAACACCAATCATACAGGGCACCCTGCGTACAATCCACCGCCAACCTCATTTGGTTCCGTGTAGCTAAATGTAATGAAGAAGATCCTACAATCCTCTTGATGGTGCTCAATAGTACCTGTAGTGTGAAATCACGGATATGTGCAATACGGACACAACTACCTCTCTTCTGGGTACCTGGTGTGCAAAACAAATCAATGTAGTTCTGGACACTTAAAGGATCGCCGCCCCTACCAGTGCCCTCTAAGTTGACCGATGCTCCTCGTCGTGACAGGCCAGTAATAAAATATATGTCCTCAGAAGTAATTTCCAAAGTCTCAACCTGTAGGTCAAACATCCCTAAATCATGATCCCAGTAGTTTATCATGAACTCCAATAGAGGGACATTGGCTTGCATGGGTGATGTGCAAAATAACTTTAATAACCCACTCGTTCATAAAGCATGTACGGTGGGTGCACTTTGGAGCGCTTCTTGGTCCATATTTTCATGTTCCCGTTCCCTCCATTCCAACACCATCTTCACACCTAGCAAAACAAGTATTATGATTCATCAATTTCATATAAAATTTCAAAATTTTTGCCTTCAATTAGCTTTTTATCCTTCACGCAGTACACGCAACTCTCTAGTTAGACATGTCGCGTACTGTATGCGACTGTCTCTAAAGGCAACCAACGTACAGAATGCGTGTATGTGAGTGTTTACACTGTGAACTCGTGTACGCGCCGTGACATGCTTTAGGATGCTTCAAACAATGAAATTGGGACTCAAAATTGAAAATTGCTAGGATCAAATTGAAGAGCTCGGGGTGTAGGCTTATCTGCAACTTGCAGAATTGGATTTCATCCACTAGATTGTCCACACCGATCGAATGAAGGTAGAGGTAAAAACTTGCTTCTTATGGCTAAAATTCAAAATGGTGAGGTTTGTTTTGATTTTGAACTATTTATAGAAATTTTATTTCTCAAAGTGGGTTTTTTCCTATAGTTTGAAATGTATTTAACTAATACCATATCTCTTTTTTCCTTGTAACAGGTTTTTCATCATTATAAAGTGTTCTTTGCTCCCATAGGGTGGTTTTGACATTTCCAATGCATTTTTTGCATCTATACTTAATCCACATTAACCTTGGCAATCAACATTTTTCCACAGACTATGGTATTTTAAACCATTAGTTCCCTATTTTTACCATTGTTCTTCCGTGGATAGGACCTTCTTTTCATGAGTATCCTCCTTTAAAACCTATGTTGTCTTTTGATACTCATGCCACAGTTGTTTAAGGTACAGGGGTATCCTTTTAGCTATTTTTCACGCCAAATAGAGCTTCTTTTTGAATCTCTTTTTACAAGCTATCCCTTTATAGGACTCCCTGCCCTTATGGAGTTTCTTTAGGCCCAGGTTTGACTCCTTCAAAACAGACTTGACTGCTGAGTTAACTTGTCTGTTCAAGCTCGTTAAGAATATGTGAATGGGCATCCGCATCGGTGGTAGGTTATCTCTTTCTCGGACCATGCGGAATAATATGAGAAAGGATCCCTCTCTTTTCTATTTGAATTGAGAAGAGTATTCTCAGGCATAGGTTTATCACTTCTCTGGACCTGAGGGACTAAATTTACGGAAAAGGAACTCCTGGTATGAGCTTAGTTTTCTCTTTTTCGTGCTCTGGACCTAAACATGAAAAAGATTCTGAGTGTACTTTGTGTCTTTGTCATGCTCGTTAAAAACTTAAGAATAAAGCAACAAGTTTATTGTTGTAAGCCCCATTTGTCGTAATCAAATGGATCTTTCCAAGTGATCTTTCTTTCCTTCACACTCGTAAAACTCAAGCTATTCATGCTGTTTTGGAAGGAGCGTTGGGTAGGTGGTAATTTAACCTTTTTCGAACCTCCTTGACTAAGTATGAAAAAGGTTCACCTTTTCTTCTACGAAAGTTAAGAGAGTTCTTCTATGGTATGTTTTATACTTTTTTGGCCTCAAGAGACTAAATTGGACGAAAAAGGACCCCCCTGGAGTCTTCTTTGGAGTTTTCAGAATCTCTAAATGTGAAAACACCAACTGAGCATGTACTAGTTCGGGCTCATTAAATCCACGAATCAGTGACACTATCAAGCATTATTTTCTCTTCTCTTTAAGCTTGTTAAAAAATGAAGATAGATCTGAGTTGACTTTCCTGGACTCATTAAAATTTAACAGGGAAGGTAAGGAAGAAATTTTCTCTTGTTTTTAGTTAGTGGCAGTATGTCATCCTTAAACATATCACTCTTTGTTTTTTTCGATACCCATGTCTCAGTGTTCACTTTCAGTTCAGCTATTACCTCGATTTTACTACTCCTTCTCTTGTCCGTTATACCTAGGGAATATGATCATGTCTCCTACATGACAGATAAGTCTAGTTGTTCTATCTATAAGTTAAAAGCTACCTTGGGTCATCTCTGTGTCATGCTCACTGTTTAAGGACTCAACCCAATGTTTGATCTTTTTCCCAGTTCCTAGTCTCCCTTCTTTTGCCCAGTTCCTAGTTCCTAGTTCCTACCTGTGTCTCCCTTCTTTTGCCTAGTTCCTAGTCACTCTTGTGATCCGTTGGAGGATCTATTGCCTTCCTTATCATAGCATGGTTCCATTTCAGTACTTCCTGATGACGAAGACCTAGAGTTTTGACGATAGTACCTCAAGATTCACTTTTATCATTGGTGAATTCCTTTGCTTCAGTTATCGATTATCATCTATTGATTGACAAACTATTGAATCCTTTCCATGTTTGACTTCAGCCTACATTTATTCACATGGCTTGGATTGTACTGGTTCTTTGGGATTGTTTATGAAGACCTTAGTTCCTCACATATGGACTAAGTTGCGCAAGATTATGTTCCATTTATGTACACATCTTCCAGATCTTTGAAGACTCATCATTATTGTATATTATGGCTTTGATCCACCTTTGTAATATACGTGGTCTTGTACCCATATCATATGATGTACTCAAATATTGTAAAGGAGCTAGTGTTCCGGTATATTGAACATAGCATCCTTAGATATGACTTTGTATATGACATTATTATGTATTTGTTTCAGGTACTACCTCTGCTCCATTGGATCTCTGAGTTCTCCAAACATAAAGATTATAATGTATTTTGGCCATCGCTTCCCTTTGACCTCACACATTAGGGGGCATCTGTTATCCACCCAAATGGCACTTCTCCATTCGAGTGCCGATATTTCCAAAGTTGGCGCACAAAAGGACATTTATGGATTGAAGGTTGCCTAAAACACTATAGATGGGCATGTTATGAAATACATTCATTATCCATCCAGCTTGCTATTTTTACCTTTGAATATGTCAATTGCTGTACACGCCTTTGCCTATATGCAACCCGCGTATATACACGACTTTTCCTACAGCATATCATGTACTATACACGGGTATTTGTAATTGCAACCCACGTACAAATCTGTACGCGGGATTCCCTTAGAGTAACTCGCGTGTCATACACGGGTTTCCAGTATCAATACCCGCGTACGCTTTCCTTTGACATTAAAAATAATAAATCGTGATTACTTGAGATTTGTTAAGCCCTTAACTATAACCATCTTAACTGTCTCAACCTCCTCAACCCTCGAAACTGCCTTATTTCACTAAGTATAATTAAAGGCCTTGGGGAGGGTATTAATCAATCATACTTGGAGAGCAAAGTTATGCTGGTGGTGTCTATTCAGAAGTCTTTGGAGAAACATAACTCAAAATCCTTTGGTTATAGAGGAGTCCTTGTTTCAGGCATTGGGTTGTAATATTAACTCATTCACTATTGTTAATAAAGAGAATCCTTCTTCCAAATGTGTTTTGAATGTCTTTCATGTATCATGGTTTGATGAATATTTATGATTAAGCACTCTATATCTTGTTTATCTAACCTACCCTATATACATGTATAAGCTTGCACTTGGAGGATTTACTCTTTACAGGTGAAGGAGAAACATCCCTGAAAGCTTTGGAGGAGAAGCAAAGCGGAAGATGACAAAGCTAGGATCAACCATCGTGAATCGAGTGAGTCTATCCTATCTTCTTGTTTCCTTTCTGTACTCTAAAGTTGATTGCCTGCAAGTTTTAAGAGTATGTTGGTAACCCCAGACCTTCGGTTATAAGGTGTTTATTCCTGTACAACAGAGACTGTGTTGATGTTGGAATTTGAGTTGGGTCCGTTGGACGCAACCACTTCACCCATGGTTCTGAACTAGAGGTTTTTATTTCATCAACTCTGTTATGATTGATCATAATATCAGTGGAACTGTATGGACCATGTCTCACTCTACCCATTTCCAACCTGGCATTTTCTCTAACCTCATTTTCCTTTTCAATGGGCATATTCCTTATAGTTTTTCTTACTTTGTTACATGATTTTCCCATCTCCAAAAGTTTCTTTATCAAAACTATGAGGTCTACCCCTGCATAAGAAACAACAAATAAGGTATTAGTTCCATTATACAAGAAACAGGACGCGTTCCAACATAATTAACTAAATTACAGATATGCTAGTATGGTAATTATTGGCATTGATACATAAACAATGATTAAAGGTTTCTCTTTATGTTCAAACTAAAGTCTCATTTCTATACTCTATTTGAGTCAAGTAAAGAGAGTCATGTTTGCAGGTATTATAGCTATAGGATTATGACTTCCTTTGTGTTAAAAAAGTATTGGAAGTCACAAGAATATGAGTGAAATATTCTTCCTTTCCAACACCTTCGGATGAGATGACATTACACGTAAGATGCCACATAGTTGTGAGGGAAGACACAAGTTGGTGTTTGGATGTCTTGGGAATAAATTGAATAAATTACACTAAATAAAGATAACAAATTGACTAATTACACAATGAGGAGGTTGCAAATCCCCCGAAAAAATGAGAAATCATTGAGGTAGAGGCATCCCTATCAAGCTGAAAGGCATGTTATGACAAATGTAGCATGAATAGGAGAGAATGGACAAGTTGGTGAACTATTCAATATGGACCCTCTCCCATGATTTCTTCCAAGGTTTTTATACAAATTCAAGAGTATCAAGAGAGAACCTCATATATGCCATCCTTGTGGGAAATGAAAATATATTCATGTGCAAATGATTATTGGTCTACATTGGTGAAGTATTCAATATGGACCCTCTCCCATGATTTCTTCAAAGTTTTTTTTAAAAAAAATTGAAGAGTCTCAAGAGATATCTTCATCTATGCCATCATTGTGTGAAATCAAAATATATTCATGTGCAAATGTATATTAGTTAACATTGCATACTTCATCTTGTATGGAGAATATGAGACTTGTTTAGATGTGGAGTTGGGAATTCTTCTTGTGAAATTAATTTTTGTCTATGAGAGATATATTGTTGTAGGAAATGATAAAACATATATCAATGAAATGATCTGAAAGCTTGTGAATGAAAACTATTATTTACAATTCACCATACCTATTCAAAATGATCTCTTCTTGCAATGAAAACTTGTAGTTTGAATTTATCCACTAACTTCCAATACCACTAAAGATGTTTGAGAGATTCAAAGAGTGATATTCTATCCAATAGATCAAAGAGTGTCCAATTGATGATTGACTATGTGCCAAATTGCAAAGTTCAGGAGCACAAAACTTGCGAACAGTTGTAGAAAACCCATGAAAATTGGTAGCAACCTCGAGAATCCAGATCTCTATTTTTTTTAACCAACAACATGTGTGCACACACGTATTTATGAGTGCACATGCGTGCATAAGAGTCAGCACGTGTATCAATGCATACATGCAGATACACGTGTGCGCACTGCTACCTAACATTTACAGCATTTACTCACTAACGTCTATCCCATTTAATGACTAACGTTCTTCAACAATGTTTTGGTATTCACACATGTACGAGTATGTTTACAATATAGTCTTCCCCACTACTTTATTCTTAGGCCCATGGGTTCCATTATGAGGTCTTAGGCTCATTACATATGGCTAGTGGAGGGTAAGGGAGGCCTCCAACACTAACCAAGGATGGGTGTCAAGGTTTAACAAAGGTTTAGTGGTGACCATGGGAAATAACACATGGCCTCAAGCCCTATCGCGACAGTAGTGACCATGGTCATGACAGTAGAAACAATGGCGACCATGGTCAATAACACATGGTAAACAACACCATTGTCAATAACATAATCCTCCTCCTCCTCCTCCTCCTCCTCATCATCCTCATCATTGTAATCATCATCATAATCATTGTCATCATAGTCATAGTCATCGTGATGATCATCATCATCATCGTCATCATCATCGTCGTCATCATCATCATCATCCTCATCATCCTCATCACCATCATTGTTCATCATCATGTCATTGTCATCATCATCATCCTCATCCTCATCCTTATCACCATCATCATAGTCATCATCCTCATAATCATCATTGTTATCATCTTCCTCCTCCTCCTCATCATTTTTCATCATCATCGTCATGGTCATCATCATCATTCCATTGAAAATGCTTGAAAACAAAATCAAAGCAATGTTTCAACTAAACCTATCATCATCATCATCATCATTATTCCTCATCATCGCCGTCATCATCATCATCCTCCTCCTCCTCCTCATCATCATAGTCATCATCCTCATCATCAACCTCATCATCATCATCATCATCATCATCATCATCATCATCATCATCATCATCATCGTCATCGTCGTCATCATCATCATCATCCTCCTCCTCATCATCATCATCATAGTCATCATCCTCATCATCATCATCATCATCCTCATCCTCATCCTCATCCTCATCCTCATCCTCATCATCATAGCCATCATCCTCATCCTCATCATTGTCATCATCATCATCATCATTATCATCACCATCATAGTCACCGTCATCCTCATCATTGTAATCATCATCATAATCGTCGTCATCAAAGTCATCATAGTCATCCTCATCATCATCATTGTCATCATCCCCATCCTCCTCCTCCTCCTCCTCCTCATCATCATCGTCATCGTCATCACCATCATCATCATCATCCTCCTCCTCCTCCTCCTTTTCCTCATAATCATCATAATCATCATCCTCATCATCATCATCATCCTCATCCTCATCATCATCATAGTCATCATCCTCATCATCATCATCATAATCATCCTCCTCCTCCTCCTCCTCCTCCTCATCATCATCATAGTCATCATCCTCATCATCCTCCTCCTCCTCCTCCTCCTCATCATTATCATCACCATCATAGTCATCATCATCCTCATGATCGTAATCATCATTATAATCATTGTCATCATAGTCATCATAGTCATCATAGTCATCATCCTCATCATTGTCATTGTCATCATCCTCATCATCCTCATCATTGTTCCTCATCATCATTGTCTTGGTCATCATCATCATCCTTGTCATCATAATCATCATCATAATCATAGTCATCGTGATAATCGTCATCCTCATCCTCCTCCTCATCATCATCATAGTCATCATCCTCATCATCATCATTGTCATCATCATCACCATCATTGTTCATTATCATCGTGATCATCATCATCCTCATAATCATCATAGTCATCATCCTCATCATCATCATTGTCATCCTCGTCGTCCTCCTCCTCATCATTGTTCATCATCATCGTCATGGCCATCATCATCATTCCATTGAAAATGCTTGAAAATAAAATCAAAGCAAAGTTTCAACTAAACCTATCATCATCATCATCACCATCCCCATCGTCATCGTCATCATCATCATCATCATCACAATCATTGTTCATCATCATTGTCATCGTCGTCATCATCATCATCATCCTCATCCCCGTCATCATCATCATAGTCATCATCCTCATCATCATCATTTTGATCATCCTCATCCTCATCATCACCATCATTATTCATCATCATCGTCATCGTCATCATCATCCTCATCATCATTATCATAGTCATCATCCTCATCCTCATCCTCATCCTCATCATCCTCATCCTCATATCATCATCATAGTCATCATCCTCATCTTCATCCTCATCATCATCCTCATCATCATCATCATAGTCATCATCCTCATCCTCATCATTGTCATCATTATCATCACCATCATAGTCATCATCATCATCATCGTCGTCGTCGTCCTCCTCCTCCTCCTCATCATCATAGTCATCATCATCATCGTCGTCGTCGTCATCATCATCATCATCATCATCATCATTATTCATCATCACCGTCATGGTCATCATCATCATGGTCATCATCATCATCATCATCATCATCATCGTAATCATCATCATCATCATCATCATAATCATCATCATCATAGTCATAGTCATCGCGATCATCATCCACGTCATCATCATCATCACCATCATTGTTCATCATTATCATCATCACCACCATCATCATCATCATCATCATCCTCATCCTCATCATAGTCATCATCCTCCTCATCATCATTGTCATCCTCCTCCTCTTCATCATCATCATTGTTCATCATCATCGTCATGGTCATCATCATCATTCCATTGCAAATGATTGAAAATAAAATCAAAGAAAAGTTTCAACTAAACCTATGCACGCACGCGTGTTTAACGCACACGTACTTAGAAGCGCGATCACGCTTCTAGTGCATATGCGTTACATTTTAAACTACGTGCACACGTGATTTAAATTTAGAATTTTGGTGGGAACCTTTTTTCCAACCTACATGGTGGATGACTTGGATGCTTTGGTTTCAGGTTCAGGTTGCCAAACCAAGTGGTTTGGACTGTCTTATGACATAAAACATGTTTTGTACCACTTCTCCCATTTCATGCATGATTTTGTTTATGCCACGCTTGTCCACTTCTAATGAAAATTCACACACTTGTGTAACTATGTCTGTAGATTCTAAATATGTAATTTTTATTTAAATCTATTATCTTTTTCTATTTTTTATTTAATTTTTAATGTACTAACATAAATCTAACACAAAAGGTAGGCTATTTGCTTTGGCTATAACTTTTGATTGGCCATCCTATTTAGAAAATGGAAAAGAACCTGCACAAGAAGACACACAGACCTACATCCTAAAAAAAATATATCGCTCATTGACTATGTTAAGACCAAGATGTCGTGGACCAACGCTCGACCTTGTCATTTTAGGGTGTCATTGACTTCCTTAATTAAAAAAAAAATACAACATAAATACATATGGAAAAATAATGCTACAGTAGACACACCTGTTATCTACAACTCTATATAATTGTTTTCACAAAATTCCACCTTTCGCATACCAAACGAGTGGACCAACGCAAACATATTCATTATTTTTTGGGAAAAAATAACATACTAACCTTATAAGAACCTCGTTTTTTGGGATTTATACTTAATTTCCATAAATAAAAGTTATATATTCCAAAAGGTAATCCGATTGTCTACATTTCATATTCTTACGCCATATTCCAAAAAGTTCTGTAGGTACCTCTAATATTGCTTTTTGACGTTCAGATTTCTATTTTTCTAGAAGTCCATTGCAACAAACGCGTCATAAGTGACCAGCATTAGCTTGCACCAGTCCATACATATGTTTTTTTTCAACATTTGTTTTGAGTTAGTAGTTTAAACTTGCATCTGGTCGTCTCTCACCATTTTCCAAACCCCATATTTAGGGGCCCTACTTTATTGACATTTTGTTCACCTAAGGGTGGCATTCTTTCATCAGACATTCTAGGTGAAGGAAGCATTCATTTTTAGATGCATCATGACCTAGATCATATAGTGATGTTCCTACATTGTATAGGACTTGACTATTTCACGATCATTGGTATGCCCATCTCTTTTGTAAACGTTATAATGTCTCATTTGTAAAGAGATTGCATACATTTCACATATGGCCATTAGTTTGAAAATGGACTCATTTTTCTATCCATTAAAAGGTTCATTACTTCCTTTTAGGTTCTCTCTCTACATTATAGTTATTTTTTAATCCATCTGATACTTAAAAGTAGCATGTGTTTTCTGATATTTTGTAACCCATGAATTAATATGGACACCTCAAGAACAATATAGGTGAGTATAGACCCATCCCAATCAACCCATCATTTATCAATGAGAGAGTATTTTATTGTTTCTTTCGTAAATTCTATCACATGGGAGCTTGTACCTTAATCACATGCATTTAATTGGATCTTGTTTACTTCCAACTCTAGTTTGGCCTATAAATCCAATCATTCCCCATGAATTTAAGTGAGTTTCTCGGTGTTAGGGTTACATTGTCTAGATTGTTTAAAAGAATGAGAAGTCCCTTACTTCCAATCAGATTTCTTGAGTTTTCATACATTTATATTATGTATTTTTTCCTGCTAAGTGTGAATGAAGTGATGTTGATTTGTTACCACAACAAGGAGAGTCTATTGGAGGAATCAAATATTTTTTTCCATATGGAGGTCTGAACACCACATCTATAACCCCTCCTCAAGAAATTAGTTTAGTATAGTTTTATTTCCCTTGTATTGGGACAAACAACTTATCACTCCTACCTTAACAAAAAAAATGTTGTATTCATTTAAATTATTGTTTTGAATGGAAATGTAGTATACATTCCCATGGATAGATCTTATTCATTGTCATATCTTTCAGTCACAAAGTTGTCTTCTCTAAGTGCTAATATCATATGAGATAGGGTTTCAGTACGCACATACAAGAAAATACCAATATTTGTAACCTTACAGAGCATGATTCCACCAATCAAACAACAATACACACCATTTCAAATGGAGATAGAATGAGTGGAGCCAATTGTGCCCCATTAGCCCCATTTCTTAACATATAATCATTGTAAATATTGTTGGATTGGATTGGGGTGTTATTTGCACCAATAAAATAGACTAAATTAGGGAATAGTGCAATTTAATACTTCCGTCTCATGATGCATTAGTTGTACTGGAAATCTAGAAAAATATAAATATGTTGATTAGGAGGAATTTTGTAGGTACATGCACAACTTATTATAATATGGTGTAAAAATATGAAATGTAGGAAATTGAATGAGAGTAAGGAATATATAGATTTTATTTTTCGAAAATGAGCATAACATAGAGAAGCTCACTTTATTCTAACATTTCTAGATTTTATTTATTCTAAAAAAAATAATGCACGTGTTCATGTTAAGTGTAATATCCTGAATTTTGGACCTAACACTTATGGTCATGAGCCCCACTGATTATGATGTTACCTTGATGTTTTATTTTGATATACTGGGTCAAAGACCACACTGCATATGGACATGATGATTTGTTTGATATACTGGGCGTAAGCCATATGCATATGCATATATATATATATATATATATATATATATATATATATGCTTGTGTTGGGCATGGACCCTGTAGCACGTGATTGATGAGATGTTTTTTGTTGAGCAAGGAGATCTGGAGCACATGGGTAAATTGATGTTTTGTGTTGAGTAAGAAGCTCTGGAGCACATGATTACTTATATTTGTGTTGAGCATGAAGCTCTGGAACACATGAAAATATAATTTGGAAGTGTTGGGCATAAGCCATGGAGCCTTCCATGTTGATGTTGAGCATAAGCTCTGGAACATCGGATCCTTAGCCATTGTATCCTTAGGTGTATCCTACAAGTACATCCTAGCATTAGTGTTGAGCGAGGAGCTCTGGAATTGCACTAAAATTATAATTCCCTATTTTTAGCATTGAGTATGGGCTTTGGTAAGCACTAGGAGTTACTGAAAAGAATTAATGATTCCCGAGTGAAAACAACTCGAGTAAATATTGATCTCATCTGACTTATTTATAAGTGACTAAATGAAATCTTGAATTTTTGTATCTCATCAAGTACGAAAGAAATACCATGTTATACAAGGGAATCCAACATGCAAGGATGTTTAGAGTTGCCTAGCCTAGTATACCTAACCATCTACCTAATGACTTTAATGAAGAAAGTGTCATAAGTTTAGGGATCATAATATATGATGCCCAAAGACAAATGTTAACAAATGTTATAATAATATATACTTTATACATGGTATGTATAAAGTGTAAGCATAGTAATAATATTAATAATATAAGAAAGAAGGAAAAGCTCCATCTATTATTTAGTATTACTAAAAGAAATTTAATATTATAATACCTACAAAAGTCCAATTAGGAACTAGTTAAAAGTTCATAAGTTAAAATATTAAAAGTACCTAAACTAAATAAAAAAGGTTAAATCAAGAAATCAAATGATTCTTGATCTAACTGTCCCTTTGACTGAAAAGTCTGTCTATAAAGTCCCAAGCCAAAGAGAGGCTTGGTGTAGTGCTCTACCTAACCGGTAGAGCACTGGGTCCATTTCTCTGATGTTCTCTATCTTAAGCTCATTCTGAGTTAGTTTTAATAAAATCAAGACATTTTAATCATTTTATAGGTTCATATCCATCTCTGTTCTATTAGTTTTATAAACATATGAATGTACAAATATGAATGGTAAACATGTTTATGTAGAAATATGGGCTGTACATGTTTGATAAACTTCATGAATTTTTGTAAATTAGACAAAAATACCTGGAACCAGGGATTGTAGTAGATCCAACAGTTTACTGTAGACCTTGTAGGCTGCTTCCTCTTCCAGCTTTCCATCCAAGCCTTGATTAACAAAATGATGTGCCACCCTACCGACCAGCTCTCATAATGTGCTGGCCCTAGGAAACCCATGGGTTTCCTAGCCCCCGATCCCATAGACCAATAATACTAAGAGCAACTTCCTTTCCGTTCTTTATCTTCTCAGTCATTTACAGATATTCTCGTCCTTGAGTTATCCCCCTCCTCAAGTTTTTCCTCCGTCATTTTCCCTTGATGCAGAGTCTAATTTCCCCCAAAAAAATCCTCCTTCTCCACCGCCTTTTCCCCCAAAACCCTTCCTTCCTTCTCAAGTTTTTGATGCTAGTCCCTTCTTATAATCATGAATATTCATTTATTTATTCAATTGTCCTTATCTTGTGCATCCCAATAATTAGGGTTATTTAAATTTAATTGAATAAGTCGGTTGTCAAGCATTTATTAATTCTTGGAATGTTCACCATTGGTCCCTCACGGGATGGCGGTTTAATAGCTAGTCCTACTCAAATCAATTATGTTGAATAAAATAATAATTTAGTAATTATCTTGTGTACAGGTGAGTATCTTAGTTGTCTTACTTGATCAAAATCCAATGTTTGTAATCATATTAATAAGTAGTATTATAAAATAAATCATGTCATAACTTGATGGTCATATTTCACAGTTCAATATACATGTTTAACCTCCACAGAATGATTTGGTCTATTTAATTAATCATTGTTTTATTCTAGTTATTTCCACTTGGGTTTAATTGAATGATTGACTACGTTTACCACAAGAGTGTAATAATAACAATAATAATAATATTAATTGTTTAATTAAATAATTGACTATGGTTAACACAAGATCTTAATAATAATTATCATAATAATAATAGAAATAATTGTCTAATTAAACTATCAGTTATGTTTACCACAAGAGACACTATAATAATAATAATAATAATAATAATAATGATAATAATAATACCATTAATAATAATTATAATTAAAGACATTTTATAGTTTGTTTGTTTTTAATGACAAGTATCATGGTCATGAGCATGTTACCTCTAGATTCATAATCAAAACACCCTTAGGGGTTTAAACAACTCTGAAAATTTTGTTAATGTAAATGGACAATATTTAAGTCTACGCACGACAACTTTCTGAGGATTATTCTAATTTACGACACTTGATCACTTACGTATTACAGTTTTCACCTATCATTAATGAATATGTTAACTTAACATTCATTATTTCATTAACATATTTACCTATGAAAACCTATACCATTAGTGATCGTTTTAAGTATTGGTATGCTGATATTGGTATACGTGTGCAAAGTGTGCATGCGTGGCCAGTGCATGCATAGATCATACATGTACTATAAGAAAACATCATATATCCTATATAATAATAATAATAATAATAATAATAATAATAATATTAATAATAATGATTCACATAGATAGGACATTCATGGATACAAGACATAACAATCACAAATACCTAACCGAATTAACATACAAACATGTAATCTTTTCATCATCATCAATCATTAATTATCAATGAATTAAGTTATAACATCATTATATTTTCAGATTCATTACTCAATCAATTATTTTCAAGGAAGAGGCACCTACTACTACTAATCTTGGTGTCGTAGATCCCCCCCCTGACCCAACACAGTACTAGCTATAACATCCTCCCATCCTAACCTACGTCCGCACCCTCCCTATCCTTCCTCTACTAGTATAGAAGTGGATGTCGGCTTCACCGACCTGACCACATAAGAACCTGAGAGTGATAGCGTCGGTTGAATAGCGGACCTAGCCTCTCCTAGCAGGCATCCGACTGTCATCATCACAACAACATGGGGAGCATGTCTTAGCACGGCCCTCCCACGACCTCGGGTACCCGACCGTTGTCATCACAACAACATGGGGAGAGTGTCTCAACACGGCCCTCCCACGACCTCGGGTATTATAAAAACATAGGGTGGAACACATCCATCCCTCTCAACATCCTCGGTCTATATACCCTATCGAAAACATACTTTGCTACTATCGAGATTATTGGTCTGTGTCATCGTATCATCAATTTTGGTAATCAAGGCTCTTTTATAGAAATACGTACTATACCACACTTCATATAAAGTATCCATTTATTACATAGCCTGTGTGTCCTGCAGATTAGTACTTTGAAAACATACATTCATAATAATATCTCCATTAAATCATCAGTTGGTGCATATTATCAACAACATTTCCTTTCATTGTATAACTCATTAAATTGATCCCATCATGGGTTAATATCCATGTACCACATCATATATATATTACTTTTATCAATGATGACAATTAAACATACACTGTCTTTATGAACAAAGGAATATCATGATAACTATAACATAGTAACCTCACAACATAATTATAACCTCACAATCAATGTATCAACATAAGCATAGTAACATCTTAGACATAGTAGCAACATCTGTCATGTCATAAATATGGTTTACTCAGTCGAACTGAGTCCAAAATTTACTAAGAAAACAAAATGCAACATGTCGATATGTCTAGTCAAATATGGGCACTACACTTGGGGAGATCTTCCATCTTTTTGGAGTCATTATTCTTCCTGATTATTCTCAAGAGAGTTCTTGGAGAACATTTTCCTAAGAGGAAAAAGGAGAACTGATCAAGATCTGATATACCAGTTAGGGAAGCCTTACCTTAGGAGCTCTAAGCTACTTGCATGTTGGAACCAACATGGGGGGATCCATATTAAAACCAGGAATGGTTTCGGGTCATGGTTGGGTGGAACGTGGTAGTTCCCAATTGATTCGATTAACTATATAGAGGTCATATCTTCAAGTGAATTGTTAATAATGGGTAATTCAGTGTTCAAGTTTCAGCCATTGGAAGAGCTTCACTTTTCAAGTATGAGGTTCTTGACTACCTATTTCATTATCTAGATTAAGTGAAGGCTAGATTATGCAAGTGTTTATATTATATTTCTAACCCCATGCACCTTTGTTTTCCTGTCAAAACTCTTTTAGGGTTTACATTTTCATTATAAACCCTAGGCTGTAAATTATTTCTTGTTTAAAGATTTATCAAGGGTTTTGTTCTTTTAGTTTTACTTATGTATTTTCTTTGACAGCTTAAACCTTGTTTTCCTACAACCTAGGTATTATTTTTAATAAGCACCTATCTGTTTATTTTTCCCATGAACTCTACTGGAGGATTTCATATTGCTAGTAGAGCTATGCTTAGAAGTAAAAACTAGTTTCAGGTTAAGCTTTAAACAAATATAAATATAAATTATATATAATAAATAGAACCTAATAAATACATATTATATATTATATCAGGTATAAAACATAACTATAATTCTAATTTAGCAACACTATAAACATATTTAAGAGTACCCACCAAGTCAAAAGTATTTAAGTCAAGATAAAGACCTCTCAGGGTCTGTGTAAATATACTCATGCTCAGAACTAGGATACTCATTATCACCTTTCATTAATCAAATAATATCATAAATCAAATCAACAGTCCAAGTATCGAGACCATCTAATGGTCCACGATTTATATTATTACTAACAATTACATCTACGAAATATTATACAGTAACTACTCACATAAATAATCCATTACATAAACAACAAATCAAACCCTCTAAACATTATAAATTACATGGTAAGAATCGCATACCTTAAATGCAAATTCCCAATGTGATAAAACCACCATAATACCAAATGCACAGTAATCATGTAAAAACCACATAATTGCAAAGAGGTCACAGGATCGATTCCCTATGGGCTTTAAAAGCCCAAATCGTATCCATACAAATCTAAACCCTCACCAATATAAAACAACCCGGGATCGAAATCCTCTAGGGTATAATTCATTTACAAGTCGCCAAGAACAAATCCTGTAGGATTTCGTCCTCTGACTGTAGCATTAAAACTATCAAAAGCCACACTGTATTACATATACACAAGCTGTACTAAAAACCAAACATAAATCCTTTACACAGAGGTCGAGAAGACCCAATAAAATATACACGATGTAATCTATTGCCCTCAGCCTATTACATAACCAACTCATTATAATAATCAAAATAACCATTTATTACAACACTGTCAACGTTTACCAACAACGATGACTGATAGTTGCAGGGTTACACCACACACGGCCCTCATATTCATTTTACACAGCGAAAACATAAACAATAAAGTCTAAATCTAATACGTTATCATAGCTACCATCGTGGGAAATGGCAATGCCATACATGGAATGGACCCACGCCATAATGTTGTCACCCATTTCATCCATACAACTAACACATACAACAAATGGAAATCCACACAGTCCACAGAAACAACAACCATTGAAATCGATGCAACATATATATAAACACCATAGACTTTATAAAATCATTAAAGAGTTTACACAGTCATTTATTACCGTCCTTGCACCATTGCAAGCAATGGTGCTACCCATTGCCATTAAAATAAACTAAAAAACATTCACACCAAGCTTGTCGAGAATATACCCAGGCCCTCTTTGTTACATAGAGTTCCCATTAATATTTTTTCCCAATACATTTCAAGCTTAGGTTTGAAGGAAATTAAAACCCCAACAACAAAACCGCAAGCCTATCGCAATTACAAAACACAGAGCTCTTTAAGTTATAGTCAAACCCCAACCCAAAATGCATCCATTAGAATACAGACCCCAGCAAATCCAAACCTACAACGAGTGCTAACTCAGTCATAACAATGAAGCTAAGAGGGAACACGTAAGTACTTACGCAACAGGCTTACTAGATGGGTATGATTTTCCCACGAGCTAAGACCCATGCCTATTATTGCCACCTATGCAAACCTGCAAAAGAGCAGAGTCACGATGTGAGAATTATGGATAATATCCAATCCCAATAAACAAACGATGTTAATAAAACATAACACCCATCATACCTGTGAATCCATTGTCCTTTCGCCTCTTTCCACCATGCAGGAGCAGAGCACAAGCAACAAGCCTGCGAATGAGCCAAACTAACGACTGAACCAATCCCTAAGTTGGGTTGCCACCTCTCCCAAGGCACATTTATGTTGCCACCCTGGCTTCCAATATCATTTTCAAAAACCAAAAAACCCATAGTTCTGGTCACAACTTTAAACCTTGTCCCAAACCTTTGCGAATTGCATAAACCCATTCATGCATCGATTAACTCAGGTTTTAAGCCCTAAGTCTATGGCATATGAAATATGCCATGGAATATATAAGCCAAGGTTTTTGCAATTATATTACCAACTTTAAAACCATATAGTAAGAATATGTTAGGGAATGGACAAGTTGTAAGCATTTACACCATGGAAAATAAGTGTCACATAAATAATAAGTCTATGTCACACAAGTAATAAGTGCAGTAGTGACCCTGCCATTATCATAAAGTTCGTAACGGTAATAACAATAATCAGAGTAGTGTCACTAGGATAGAGTTGCAAATGTGAGCGCTAGTGACCAAAACGATCAACACTTTCTATTAAGCTTTATAAACAAGTTTTCTGTCGCCAAGTGCACCTGCACACAAATGGGACAAGAATGCCTTAGTTCGACATAACTAAGTAAGACTGATGTGACAAGTAGAAACTGTTACCTCTCAGGTGGTTACAAGGGAAACTAGTCTCGCCACTCCACCCCTTTATCCATTGACAAAGTTAAGTCAGAATCAAGTATACGGCAGTAAGCACATGTTATAAACAATGAATTACGTAATCAAATGACTAACTTACGCATCAATGCTTAACCATAGTACAAACAATAATCAAAATCACGACAACGTAAGTAACATAGTAATAAATGCATCGACAAATATGGAAGCAGGAAATAAGAACAACTTATGATACAATAGTACAATCAAAGTACGACACATTTAACAAAGTTCAATTAATGTCCAGCATAGGTAGTTTTGACTAGCCTAATAATTTTTTTATTTTTTATTTTTTATTTTTGGGAACATTACAAGTGGTATCAGAGCCCAGTTTCAACACTAACATACCTAATGGGCGTACCAGACATTTGTTGCAAGGAAAATAAAATATGTTTTAAATTTTGTTAAGTAACATAAATTTTCCTGTTATTAAAATTTTCAATTTCAGGAATTTTATGTAATGCCCCGGTTTTGACCCCGTTGCATTAGATGTATATATGATGTATAAATTGTGAATGATCATGGTGTGGAGCTAAAGGCCAAGGCCCCACCATTGATCGGTAATACTATGTTTTGGATTTAAATTGTCACCGATGGTATATCGGGGCATGCGGCACATATGATGATTGTCATTATGTAAATATGCATCTAAAAATTAATTAAATGAGTACAACCAGCTACGGTCGCGGCAACCAAATCGAATGGGGCATGATTTTTCCAAGGATAAGGATGTGGGGTTGGGAATTTGTCAATCTTGAGCCAAAGGGGGGAAAAACCCATGTGCCATTTCCTTTTGTTTTATTCCAACCACCTTCAGTTAATGATTTATGCTGGCAGCTGGGAGGAGTTATGGCAATTGTTGTTTTGGGGTGTGGGGTGGCAGGACTGTCAGTCCTAGCCTATGCCCTTCATTCAATTTGTCCTCATCCTTCACGCACTTCTTCCTCACGCAGGCAATTTTCCACTCTAGCACGATTTTGGCTGTTTGGGCTTCTCACACATAGGCTTTGGGCGATTTTAGTCTCACGCAGACATTTTCTGGGGCTCCATGAGTTGCTGAGCACCACAGACTGTAGCTTCGCGTCCTCTTGGTAGCTATTCACCCTCACGCACTTCCCGTTTGGCTGCTCATTTGCTTTCATGCATAGGAATTTTCCTGGGTTCTACCCACGTGATTTTATTTGCAATTCGCGTCCTCTCTGTTGCTGTGCATTCTCGCGCAGAGGGATTCTCTCCCGTTTTTGTCTTCAGGCACTGGATTTTTGCCGGATTTACCCACGCAGTATTTCCTTGGGCGGATTTGTGAATAGGGTGGCTGTATCCGTTACTCACAGGCTAATTCGTGGGTTCTGTTCACACATCGATTGGGAAACTGTAAATTTGACCCTATTGCATTTTGTTTGCTGCTCTGCTTTGGGGCCGTGTAATTCATTTTTCCCCTGTTTGAGCTGTGATAGCTAATTGATTGCTTGTGGGCAATGGTTGGTCTTCGGACTGTATTGGGAGCAAGGGCATGGGCTTAGTTTTGCTTGATAAACCTGGTGGCTGGAACCACACAGACAGAGCTAGAGGGCTGGCCTTCTTCTCCATCACCCCTGCATAGCACTGGAAGGGAATGCAGGGCCTGAGGGACTGTGTAGCAGAGAAGGGACTGATTCTTTGTGTTGGGTGTGGATGGGTGTCTTAGAGGTCAGGCTAGCTCTGGTGTAGGTGTCCTTGGCTCTGTAATGAGCTCACCAGCTTAGCAATTTGCCTTTCCCAACTCCTGGATGGCCTGAGAAACCCAACTGAGTTGGCTTGGCTATGTGTTTTGTGTATCCTGGCTATGTGTAAGCCTGCTAGTTCCCTTATTCCTTGGAGAATCATGCCCAGCTCGAGGGTGGCAGCGTTGCTGAGAGATTGATGAGCACGCTGGCCTATGGTTGGGTGGAACGTTGCAGCGACATAGCTGGTTGCGGATCGAGTTCACCATAAGATAAGTAATCTGTGTATTTCACCTCTGCAATCTCAATTTACTGTAATGAAAATGGAATGAACATGATAAATGCATGCATGTTGAAGAATGCTTGTTTGAATGCATATTGATTTCCGCTGTGCAAGATAAATGTTCAATGTGCATGTTTAGGCATTCTGTGTTAGCATTTCAGCATTTTATTAAGCCTGTATATGTTCATGAGGCTGTTAGTCTGCATGGTTAATCCCATGGATCGCATCCTCTTCGTCGATTGAGGGATGGGGACGTGACATTTTAATAGAACAATTCAGATCATGAACACTGAAGAAGATAATAGTCGGCAAGGGGAATTGAATACCTCACCCAGGAAGCAGAACTGGTGGTGGAACTGAATTCTAATATTATAAAAACCATATAAAGTCTTCAAGCAGACTTGCAAAGTTTCTAAGATGACAATCTGAATGAAAGAAAGGAACATCAAGCAATCAATGAAGCATTGCTACGAAATATGATAGGAGGAAGCCCGCAGGGGAAACCCACTCATTCCACAAACAGGTTCAAGAAGGAACCTTATCATAAATAGGCCAGTAGCACAAGAGAAGAAGGAAAAGAGGAACATACCCTTGAACCTACAGAAGGAGAATATCACAGTCCTTCCAATGAGGACTCTCTTTCTCCATGTAGAAAGAAACAAAGAAGTGACAGCAATCTCCAGGGGGAGTTCAGAAAAATAAGAGCCCCAACTTTATGAAGGAGAGGTGAACATGGGGGAGAAAGATGAAGAATGGATGTTGTGTATGAGCAAATATTTTTGAGTTCATAACTACTCTAGCGAAATGAAGGCTCCACTGGCCATTTATAATTTAAATGGAAAAGTAGCGAGATGGTGGAGAGACTTGAAACATACCAAGAAAGATGAGGTAAGAGAAATACACTAGAGTAAATTTCACAATATCTTCCAAGAAAAATATATGTTAGAAAGATTCTTTGATAGAAAGGTGAAAGAGTTTCACGAGTTACATATGTGATCCATGAGTATGAATGCTTTTATTAATAGATTTCTAGATCTGTTACATTATGTACCATACATCAAGGACGAAAAGGTAAAGATCCAACAGTTTTTAGGATGTCTTCCTCCCAACTTTCAGGAAAGGATTGAGTTTGACATGCCTAAAACATTGGACACCACATTGCACAAATCTGCGGCTCTGCTATGAGCATGGACAACTAAGGCAAGAGAACATGAACAAAAATAAAGACAGGTCCAAGAACTTCTCTGACAACCGCAAACCGGGTTTTAACCCACCCTTGTATAGAAAATAGAACCACAGTTTTCTAGCAAACAAGAACTTCAACAAATCAGGTACAAAGCCATATGTACCAGGTCCAAATGTTAACAAGCCAGTAGCAACTGGGGGATCCAATGCTACCCCGCTGCATATCAAGTGTTGGAAATGGAGCGGGCCTCATTATGCCCTAGATTGTAGGAACAAGACCAATGGGTTATTTCACAACATACAAGATGAACCAACAATAGAGGACATAGTTGGAACATTGTGGATTTATGCAGCCTTGGATGGTCGACAGACAAACCATCATGCCACCATGGTTGAGATAGAAGGTAAGATCTTGAACACTTCTATTTCAATACCGATTGACCCCAGTGCTTGCCGGAGTTATCTATAACCTAAAATTGTTGATGTATGTAAACTAGGAAAATAAAAACATGATAAACCTTGGACGGTACAATTATCCATAGGTACGAAACAAAAAGTTTCAGAAATAGTTAAAGATTGTGAGGTAAATTTGAATAGTTATTCTACGAAAGTAAACCTTAACATCCTTCCTTTAGGATCATATGATATACTTATCGACATGGACTGGTTGGAACATCACCATGTCATACTCGATTGCTTACACAAGTCAATATTGTGTACAGATAGCCAAGGGAATCAAGTGAAGATTCAAGGCGTACCGAAGAAAGTTTCGGTAAGGCAGATATCAACCTTACAAGCAAAGAAGCGCATTAGAAAAGGATGCAAGTTGTTTGCAGTAAATATCTGAGACATAGAGGCTGAAAGAGAACATCACATAGAATACTTTCCCGTTCTTGTAGAAATCAAGGACTTATTCCCTGAGAAAATCCGTGGATTACCTCTGAAACGAGACCTAGACTTTTCCATAGAACTGACACCAGAATCAGTTCCGGCTTCAAAATCCCCTTATCGCATGAGTGCACCAGAGTTGGTGGAACTCAAACTGTAGTTGCAGGAGTTGATAGAGAAAGGATATATCTGACCTAGTGTGTCCTATTGGAGAGCACCGATACTTTTCGTAAAAAAGAAGGATGATACGATGCGGATGTGCATTGATTACCGCCAGCGTAACTATCAAGAACCGATACCCACTCCCTAGGATTGATGACTTGTTCAATCAAGTAGGAGGAGCCAATATCTTTTCAAATATCGACCTATGATTTGGGTACCATCAGGTATGGATTCACGATGAGGATATTCACAAAACCGCATTTTGTACAAGGTACGGGCACTACAAGTTTGTAGTAATGTCGTTCGGGTTGATCAATGCACCTACAAACTTTATGTGTAAGATGAATAGTATATTCAGTAAATATCTTGATAAATTTGTTTTGGTCTTTATAGACGACATCCTAGTTTACTCTAAGAGTAAAGAGGAACACAAGGAACACCTTCGCATAATGCTATGAGTGTTACGAGAACACCAACTATACGCCAAGTTTAGTAAATGTGATTTCTACAAACTACATATACATTACTTGGGTCACATTATATCTAAGACAGGGATAACTGTGGACTCGGAAAAGATTAGATCCATAGAAGAGTGGCCTACCCCTACTAGTGTCACCGACATTAGGTCCTTTTTGGGATTAGTTGGATATTATCGGAAGTTCATTGAGAACTTCTCGAGAATAGCTTGTCCCATGGCTGCTTTGTAGAAAAAGGAAAAAAAGTTCTTGTGGACGACCAAGTACGAGGAAATTTTTCACAAGTTTAAGCAGCTTTTGATGACTGCATCGATACTACGAATTGAGGATCCCGATGGGGATTTTGTTATTTGCACATATGCAAGCACGGAAGGGCTCGGAGGATTCCTCTTACTAAATTATTGTGCGATCTGTTATGAATCATGAAAGTTAAAAGAACATGAGCAGAACTACCCCACACATGATCTTGAGTTAGCTTCCATCATTCACGCATTGAAGATGTGGAGGCACTACCTCATGGGAAGGAAATTCCTTCTAAATACAGACAATATGAGTTTGAAGTATTTATTCAAGCAACCAGATCTGAATGCTAGGAAAGCTAGATGGTTGGATTTCCTTAGTGAGTACCATTTCAAACTAAAGCATATTAAGGGAAAAGAGAACAAGATTGTTGATGCTTTGAGTCGACGAAATCATATGATATTTGAGGTGACTTTAAGTCAAACAGATTTAGATTTGCATGAGAGGATTAGAACGGCCAACAGAGTTGACCCTTTCTATGTAGAAATCCTCAAGAAATTCCATGAGGACAGGTTGTTTCAACAACAAAAAGAGTACAAGGTAGACGAAACAGGACTGCTATGGTCCAAGGAGAGATTGTACGATCCAGAAGGAGGGGACATTTGGTCTGACATCCTCATGGTTTTTCATCGGCCACCCTACTCAGGGCATCCAGGATATCAAAATATGATATCCTCCATTAAGAGACACTTTTTTTGGCATAAGTTAAAGGCTTGGCATTGCGCTGTTTATCGCGAAATGTCAGGAATTTCAGCTGGTCGAAGCTGAGCATCAACATCCTCCAGGATTGTTGCAGCCACTATCCATTCCGGAAAGGAAGTGGGAGGCCCAGTATGGATTTTATCATAGTTCTAACGAAAAGTAAGAAACAAAATGATTCTATCTTTGTAGTAGTTGACAAATTGTCAAAAGCAGCACACTTCATTCCAGCGAAGTTGACCTACAAGGAAGTACACATGATCGATATCTTCTTGAAGGAGATATTTATATTGCATGGGATATTCAAGGCAATAATCTCGGATCGAGATACAAAGTTTACCAGAAACATTTGGAGATGTTTATTCTCTGAATTAGAGACATAGTTGAACTTTAGTACTGCTTATCACCCGTAGACAGACGAGTAGACAGAAAGGGTAAACCGGATTGTTGAGGACATGCTTAGGATGTATGTCATGAACAACCCCACCAAGTGGGAAGACTACCTGCATCTTGCAGAGTTTGCGTATAACAACAATTACCATACTTCTACTAAGATGAGTCCATTTGAGGTACTCTATGGAAGAAAGTGTAGAACACCGGTTACTTGGGATAGCCTAGTTGATCGACCCATGTTAGGGCTTGATTTATTAAAGGACTTGGAACAGTTGGTTACCAAGGTCCAAGTGAACCTTAAAGAAACACAAGACCGCCAGAAGAGCTACGCAGATAAGAAAAGAAAAGATAAATATTATCAAATAGGAAACCATGTCTACTGGAAAGTAAAAGAAAAATGGAGCTCGTTGAGCTCGAGAAGGTGTAGTAAGTTAGCACCTAGGTTTTGTGGACCCTTTGAAATACTAGCCAAGAGAGGGAAAGTGGCATATAAACTAGCTCTACCCACGCACATAAGAGTCCATAATGTTTTCCATGCATCATTATTGAAGAAATATGTTTATGATACTAAACATGTGATTTATTGGTCCTTATTACAGGTGGAACCTGGAGGGGAGTTTTCCCCTGAACCTATTCATATATTGGACAATAGAGAGGTGCAACTCAGAAGTGCACTGTATTCCAGTTGAAAGTACAATGGAAGCACTTTGAAGCTGACGAGGCTACTTGGGAGAATGAAGCTTGCCCAACCCTGTTTCATGATTCCATTCCGAGTCCCTAGAACACCAGGGACAATGTTGTTCTAAGTGGGGAGGGATGTAATATCCTGAATTTTGGACCTAACACTTATGGGCATGAGCCCTATTGATTATGATGTTACCTTGATGTTTTATTTTGATATACTGGGTCAAATACCACACTTCATATGAACATGATGATTTGTTTGATATACTGGGCATAAGCCAATTTCATATGATATATATATATATGTCTTCTTGTTTTGGGAATGGACCTTGAAGCACATGATTGATGAGATGTTTTGTGTTGAGAAAGGAGCTCTAGAGAACATGGGCAAATTGATGTTTTGTGTTGAGCGAGAAGCTCTGAAACACATGAGTTTTGAGACATTTGTGCTGAGCGTGAAGCTCTAGAACACATGAACAGATAATTTGGAAGTGTTGCGCATAAGCCTTGGAGCCTTCCATGTTGATGTTGAGCATAAGCTCTGGAACATCGGATCCTTGGCCATTGTATCCTTATGTGTATCCTACAAGTACATCTTAGCATTAGTGTTGAGAGAGGAGCTCTAGATTTGCACTAAAATTGTAACTCACTGTTTTTAGCGTTGAGTATGGGCTCTGGTAAGTGCTAAGATTTACTAAAAAGAATTAATGATTCCCGAGTGAAAAAGACTAGATTAAATATTGATCTCATCTGACTTATTTATAAGTGATTAAATGAAATCTCGAATTTTTGTATCTCATCAAGTACTGAAGAACTACCATGTTATACGAGGGAATCCAACATGCAAGGATGTTTAGAGTTGCCTAGCCTAGTAGACCTAACCATCTACCTAATGACTTTAATGAAGAAAGTGTCATAAGTTTAGGGATCATAATATATGATTCCCAAAGACAAATGTTATATTATTATATATTTTATACATGGTATGTATAAAGTGTAAGCATAGTAATAATATTAATAATATAAGAAAGAAGGAAAATCTCCATCTATTACTTATTATTCTTAAAAGAAATTAAATATTATAATACATACAAAAGTCCAATTAGGAACTAGTTAAAAGTTCTTAAGTTAAAATATTAAAAGTACCTAAACTAAATAAAAAGGGTTAAATCAAGAAATCAAATGATTCTTGATTTAACTGCCCCTTTGACTAAAAAGTCTGTCTATAAAGTCCCAAGCCAAAGATAGGCTTGGGGAGATCTTCCATCTTTTTGGAGTCATTATTCTTCTTGATTATTCTCAAGAGAGTTCTTGGAGAACATTTTCCTAAGAGGAAAAGGAGAACTGATCCAGATCTGATATACCAGTTAGGGAAGCCTTACCTTAGGAGCTCTAAGCTACTTGCATGTTGGAACCAGCTCGGGGGGATTTAGATTAAAACCAAGAACGGTTTTGGGTCATGGCTGGGTGGAACATGGTATTTCCTAAGTGATTCGGTCAACTATATAGAGGTCAGATCTGCCTGTGAATTGTTAATACTGGGTAATTGAGTGTGCAAGTTTTAGCCATTAGAAGAGCTTCACTTTTCAAGTATGAGGTTCTTGACTACCTATTTCATTATCTAGATTAAGGCATGGAAATATTATGCAAGTGTTTATATTATATTTCTAACCCTATGTACCTTTGTTTTCTTGTCAAAACTCTTTTAGGGTTTACATTTTAATTATAAAACCTAGGTTGTAAATTATTTCGTGTTTAAAGATTTATCAAAGGTTTTATTCTTTTAGTTTTACTTCTGTATTTTCTTTTACAGATTAAACCTTGTTTTCCTACAACCTAGGTATTATTTCTAATTTGTACCTATTTGTTTATTTTTCCCATGAACTCTACTCACAGATTTCATATTGCCAGCAGAGCTATGCTTACAAGTAAAAACTAGTTTCAAGTTAAGCTTTAAACAAATATAAATATAAATTATATATAATAAATAGAACCTAATAAATACATATTATATATTATATCATGTATAAAATAGAACTAATTTTCTAATTTAGCAACACTATAAACATATTTAAGAGTACCCATAAATTCAAAAGTATTTAAGTCAAGATAAAGAACTCTCAGGGTCTGTGTAAATATACTCATGCTCAGAACTAGGATAATCATTATCACCTTTCATTAATCAAATAATATCATAAATCAAATCAACAGTCTAAGTATCAAGACCATCTAATGGTCCACGATTTATATTATTACTAACAATTACATCTACGAAAGCTTATGCAATAACTACTCACATAAATAATCCATTGCATAAACAACAAATCAAACCCTATAAACATTATAAATTACATGGTAAGAATCACATACCTTAAATGTAAATTCCCAATGTAATAAAACCACCATAACACCAAATGCACAATAATCATGTAAAAACCACATAATTGCACAGAGGTCATAGGATCGATTCCTCGTGGGATTTAAAAGCCCAAATCGTATCTAGACAAATCTAAACCATCACCATTATAAAACAACCCAGGATCGAAATCATGTAGGGTATAATTCATTTACAAGCCTCCGAGAACAAATCTTGTAGGATTTCGTCCTCCGGCTGTAGCATTCAAACTATCAAAAGCCATACTATATTATTATATAGGCAGACCTTACTAAAAACCAAACATAAATCCTTTACACAGAGGTCGAAAAGAACTAATAAAATATACACGATGTAATCTATGGCCCACGACCTATTACATAACCAACTCATCATAATAATCAACATTACCATTTATTACAACCCTGTTAATGTTTACCAACAGCGACGACTGATAGTCGTAGGGTTACACCATAGATGGCTCTCATATTCAATTGACATAGCGAAAACATAAACAGTAAAGTCTAAATCTAATATGCTATCACAGCTACCATGGAGGGAGATTCCAATGCCGTACACGACATGGCACCAAGCCATAATGATGTCACCCATTTCATCCATACAATAACACATACAACGAATGTGAATCCACAGAGTCCACTGAAAAAACAACCATTGAAATTGACGCAACATATATATAAATACTATCTTTGTAAAATCATTAAAGAGTTTACAGAGTCGTTTATTACCAGCCTTGCACCATTGCAAGCAATGGTGCTTCCTATTTCCATTAAAATAAATTTAAAAACATTCACATATAGCCTAGAGAGAAGATACCAAGGCCCTTTTTGTTACACAGCTTACCCATTAATATATTTTCCCAATACATTTCAAGCTCAGGCCCAAAGGAAATTAAAATCCCAACAACAAAACCCCAATCCTGTCATAATTACAAAATGCAGAGCTTTTTAAGTTACAGTCAAACCCTAACCCAAAACACACAATTAGAAACCAGACCCCAGCAAATCAAAAACTATGACGAGTGATAAATTAGTCGTAACAACGAAGCTAAGAGGGAATAAGTAAATATTTACACAGCAGGCTTACCGGATGGGTATGGATTTGCCCACGGATGTTCCCACGAGCTAAGACCCATGCATATTCTCGCCACCCCTGCAAACCTACAACAAAGCAGAGTCACGATGTGAGAAGTATGAATAATATCCAATCCCAATCAAGAAACGATGTTAATAAAATAGAACACCCATCATACCTGTCAAGCCATTGTCATTTTTCCTCTTTCCACCATGCAGGAGTAGAGCACAAGAAGTAAGCCTACGAATGAGCCAAAATAACAACTGAACCAAGCCCTAAGTTGGTTTGCTACCTTTCCCAAGGCATATTTAAATCACCACCCTCGCCTCCAATATCATTTACAAAAACCCACAAACCCATAGTTTTGGTCACAACTTTAAACCTTGTCCCAAACCTTTGCGAATTGCATAAACCCATTCATGCATCAATTAACTCAGGTTTTAAGCCCTAAGTCCATGGCATATGAAATATGCCATGGAATATTTAAGCCAAGGTTTTTGCAATTATATTACCAACTTTAAAACCATATAGTAAGAATATGTTAAGGCATGAACAAGTCGTAAGCATTTACACCATGGAAAATAAGTGTCACATAAATAATAAGTCTGTGTCACACAAGTAATAAGTGCAGTAGTGACCCCGTCACTATCATAAAGTCCATAATGATAATAACAATAATCAATGTAGTGTCACTAGGATAGATCTGCAAATCCAAGCGCTAGTGACCAAAATGATCAACACTTTACGTTAAGCTTTATAAACAAGTTTTCCATCACCAAGTGCACCTGTGCACAAATGGGACAAGAATGCATTAGTTCGACATAACTAAGTAAGCATGATGTGACAAGTAGAAACTGTAACCTCTCAAGTGGTTATAAGGGAAACTAGTCTCTCCACTCCACCCGTTTATCCATTAACAAAGTTAAGTTAGAATCAAGTATACGACAGTAAGCACATGTTATAAACAATGAAGTATGTAATAAAATGACTAACTTACACATCAATGCTTAACCATAGTACAAACAATAATCAACATCACGACAACATAAGTAACATAGTAATAACCGCATCGACAAATATGGAAGCAGGACATAAGAACAACTTACGACAATACAACAGTACAATAAGAATAGGACACATTCCGCAAAGTTCAATTAATGTCCAGCATAGGTAGTTTTGACTAGCCTAATAATTTTTTATTATTTTTTTTCAATTTTTAGGGACATTACATTAAGACCTTGGTTTAGTATCAAAATGATGCAATTTCTTTAAAAAATTACACTTGTACATAATTGATGATTATTGTGCACCATTATTTTCTTATATTTTTTAATATTAATTATATATATATATATTTTAAAATTAATGAAGCTATTGCAGACCTTAAATAACGAGGTCAAACATTAAGAGAGTGTTTGATGGTTTGAACTTAACAAACCATTTTTTTTAGTTTCTAGGATTCCAATTGTACTTGTGAACCATACATTTTTTTCCTAAGTATGAAAAGCAATAAAAGGTTACACCATAAATAAAATAACTATGCATTTTAGAAATATGATACAAGTACAATAAAAATCAATAAACAATTTAAAGCTATATTTTTTCTATAAGTGTGTAGTTTCATAAGTGATGAATATGTGGTTCATATTTTAAAGGATCTTTGAAAATATCCATAAGAATAAGGAGTTGGGAAATTTTTTTTATATGAATCCTAAGCCACTTGGTTTTCTATTCTGAAGCTAAAACCAAAGAAAAAAAATAATCCAACACATCTATCAAAAGAAGAAATATTGTCATTTTTTAAAACATTTGCAGCATCGTTCACACACATTTAATGCATATACATTCCTTCTTCACATTCCATGTTCCTATCCCACATTCAATGCCAGATTATTTTTCCTATTCTTTTTCAAAAAGCTTAAATAGGATCCTAAGGAACAAATTTTCAACCTTTGATGATAGTTATGACCTCACAAACAAGCCAAGCTCTTGTGTGGTGGTATTAGAACATGTGTTATTGGCCCTTGATCCTAAGGGGATCTATTTAGGACATGTTTAGAGATCCTTGAGGACGTTTTGTATCTCCCTCTATCAATATCAAAGGACCTTAGGATGTTGTTTCCCTGGCATGACTATTGTTAAGTGCTTGAGACCCATCCATTGTGCATGAAATAGATGTTAAGGGAGCCCTTATATCTAGATCCTAGAGTAGAGACCCCCCTATCGAGGGATTATGCCATTGAGTCTAAGTTATTTTCATGGTGCTTGAGATTAAGAAGGTTCAGATAGGATTTATTATCCTTGTATACACATTTGATCATGTGGCAAGATACATACCCATTATTTAAGCATAAAACCTAAATGACTCAAGATTACATGTTGAATCTTCAAGGGAATTTTTCCTTCCTTGGTAATATTCGAGGACATGCGACTTGTACCCAACATGAAAAACACTTAATGGCATTCATATCCAACTTTGATGCCAACAACCTCTAAGAGAGGGTTTGTGTTGTAGTTGTAGATTTGTTTCATGGCGATTGATTCTATGAGCTGAAATTTAGGGTACAAGGCCCATTATTATGCTCTTATGACATTGGATAGACCCATCACTACAAGGGAAACACCTTGTAGATAAGGTTATATTAAATGGTTTTAGTGTTACAAGATTTTGAAAAATTGTTTTAATACAACGTCTGCCACAACCTTCGTTTGTGGTAGATGTTTTTGTGAAGGTTATAAGGGATATGCACTATAAGTAAAACATTGAGGAAACATGAGATTTTAGTGTGCAAATGTTTTTTTCTAGTGTTCCATAATTTTTTAATGTGCACTGATGTGTCTTATATAAATAAAATGCATTAGTGTGTACACTCAATGTCAATGCACTGATGTGTATATATTTTAATGCATACACATCGATTCTTACATAATTTTTTAACAACACTGGTGTGTTTTATAGACATGCACGGGTGCATACATTCATTGTCAATGCACCTCTATGTACAATTTAGTTGTAATTCACGTCAAGGTTCATTATGCCTTGATCAGGTGATTAAAACTCATAATTGTTTAAACAAATTATATTTTTTGTCAATACACAAATTGTAAATAGGGATAAATAAGCATCTCTACATGATTTATTAATTGTAAACCATTCAATATTAAAACATTAACTAGCATCTCGTCTGCGGTTCACTGTCATGAAGCAATATAAAAATAAATGAAACTACAACAGTATATACGATTATTCAAATTCACAGGAATAACACATTGATACAAAATTTGATTTCATCCAAGGATAGTGAATAATTCCAATTGATTTAAGACTTGAACTTCTCCCTCATATAATTCCCAAAATATAATTACACCACCTTCAAAACTAGGAGCCTCACCAACATCTTAGATCTAGGAAACCTTTCAGTTCCCTATCCCTCCATGCCCATGACTCTAAGAATAATGATCAACAAAGGATAACAATGATGCACCAAAATGAATAGATATTCTTCCGAGAGTTCTTAAAACTCTTCAAAATTACTCAAAAACCTCATCTTCCAAGAAAAGAATCACTCTTTCAATCTAAAGTCCCCTATTTATCCAAAATCGTCCCCAACTCCTCATCCAATATTTGGTCAAAATCGATATACTATTATTAGAACAAATAGCATTTGCACTTACTCAAAATAACAAAAGTTGAATTAACTTGACATAATACTAACTTTGGGTGCAAAACTCTTCCTTGTGATACTACCCTTAAATGTACCCATGACAATATTATCCCCAACTATATGCATATATATCTACCAAACTATTTATATTATGTATATTTATCTATATGTCATTCGATAATCCAACCAATTTATTTAAATATAAAATATATTAAATAAGTCTGCAAAATCATACTACAACATGTGTGTGTAATGCATTTAATCCATTTGATTATAATTTATCACCTGTTATTTACACTTTAAAACTATAAGTAATACTTTGATAATTCATCAATCAAGTTACTTATAATTAATGTGCTAACCAATCATACTAATGTACTCACTAAATGGCATATACGTGGTCAACATAGACACCTTAAGTGTGGATACTAATAATAAACATTTATCTCCCCTAATGCATAATTCTTATGTTCACAAATCAACATGCTAAAGAACCATTAAATAATGGAGCATTAATCACTCATTACAAGCATTCATCACTCGTCAATATTTAAACAATAACATTAAAACTTAACTTGATAAGCATAATCAAGAAGATAATGTATATAATCATAAGGAATAACACCACAAAAATCCCATCATGGTCTCATCCATCTCATAAATACTCAAGTAACTAGTCACCACTACGTCCATTACTTGACCTCTCCATCTTGTCCTTTGTTGCAATATGTTGTGGTGTCAGCTATAACAACCTAACCATAGATAGAACATGTAAGTGGAAGTGTCAACTACATCAACCAAGATTTCCCAATGTGAAACTGATAGTACTCATCGCACACCTTGGGGAGCATGGATAAACATGGACCTCTCACAAATCTAGGTCTCAAAGGACAAATGGTGGGAAATACCCCCACCCCCCTTTATATCACTAGGTTCAATAACCTTGATCAATCGTACTTTGCAATCACTATTTTAGAGTCCCGTCATTGAACAATCATTTTGGGAAAGTTGTGATTCCTGTCAAATCACATACTTACTTGCAAGTCATATCAATATTGGAATTCATAATTAAATCATAAGAAAACTCATATCACTTCATCACCCTTTTAATGTTATAGACATTTTTTGTACCTTGGCACTTTATGAATTTAACTCCCTCATAGCCAGTCAACATGTGGGTTAGTTCACCACTAACATAAATATCATGCATGAGCATATTCAACCCTTTTAAGTGATATTCTATATCACTAAAATGACGTTTAACTAATCAAGTAATTCTCTTTGTAGTATATTTTATACGTGTTCTATATGAAAAGTACAAACTAAATTAGCATCCACATAACAATATTCAATACTGAATTTTCATTTTCAAATGAAAAAACATATTCATCGCCATTAATAAAATAAAATAAAATGATAATTTTCATTTACTATCTACCCATTTAGAAAGTCGATATGTGCACATAACAATAATATTAATCAATCTAACTAAGTCCAACAAATAATAATCAAATAAAATGATAAGTCGGTTCACACAAGAGTTTTAATTATTAAATGTCAAAACACGGGGGATTACATACACCCACCATTCAAGAAACTTTGTCCCAAAGTTATGGTGATTCACAATTTTAAATAGAAATTTGGATGCAATATCCCTATGACTTCCACTACAAGGCCTTAGCTATACTGATCCCACTGGACCTTTACATGATCAACATGTTGATACTATAACTTTTTAATTCTTTTGTCACATAGGATGTGTTCTCATAGTACATATTACATCTTATATATGAAATTGGTTTGACTTCTTCAAGGTTTATCAAATACATTTTATCCCAAATGGTTAGCATACTATCAAACATTATAGTTATTTTCTATATCACCATTCATATGAGTACCTTGTCTCCGATATAACATTCCTTTTGGTTCAAAATGTATTATTATGACTCATTTATTGGTTCTTAGTTTTACTAAATCTCTTTCTAACAAATAAAACATACTTTCACATTAGTAATTTTTATTAGATTTAAATATTGACAGAATCTTGAATGGTCTACCATAACAATATTTCATATAGTTCACTATGTCTATCAACCAAGTACACATTATCAGTCAACACATGAAAAAGTGGAACTCTTACCCACAAGTATCATTTTCTATATAAAATGTCTATAGTTTAGATTTTAATTTAAAGATCACTCTCATTCTTAGGGATAACTAAATTTCCAGCAATGTAATCAACTCATGCACACCACAAATCTTTACTTACCATCTATGTACAACATAGATAATTTTTATCAAACACAAATTAACTTGTCCTTACAAGGTGAAGGGAACCCTTACATAACACAATCAATCATATACACCTATTGTGACACGTATGACTAGACTCAATATACACACATTCACCCTACTCTCTTATCCGATGGTTTTGTGAGAATACACATACTTCTCCTTAAATAATTTATTTTCTAGTTATACCATTGACCCACATTTGATACTTACCATTTATGGCCTCTATCCCTTTTCCAAGACATGTTTAGAACCCTCAAGCTCTTTTCACTTACAATGAAGGAACTTCATCTATGGAATGAAGATTCTTCTTATTCATGGCTAGATTTAGGAAATTAAGTTTCATTAGTTATTATCACGTATATTTGGTTTATTTATTGATAAGGACTACTTTGTAGGAAATACTATAGTTTTTCTACTAAATATCCATTTTTTCTTGTTAATCTTTTAACTAAACCAATAGTTGTCATTTCTTTTCTCACAAGTGTTGGTACTCTAGATGATGTTAACTAGTCACTCACAGAATTCCTCTACCAACTATTCAATGCCATGCCACATTTTGGTTGCTTGCAAATATTCCTGGAATAACTACCAATTTCATACTTATCACTTTACTTTGTTTTCTTTTTAAATTATCGAGGTTTCCTATTCATTTACTCAAGGAAAATGACCTCTGACTCATATGCCATGCACCATCATAATGCATGACTATACATTTATATTTGAAAACACTTTTTTTTCAGGAAGAAAAAAGCCCGTCCTTGTTATTCTTATTAGGAATCAAAGGGCATTGTTGACACCCACCCATGAAGGGTTACATTACAAGAGAAAACAACTAGTCAAGGGAGGATCACACCCAGTCGCGCAAGGGGGAATGGCATGCAATAGAAAGTGAGATTCCCATCAGATATCTGTCTCATCATATAGAGGATCTAGAACAATCAGCCTTGTCTATCATTAACCAAAAGGATCAGATCTGCGATTCAAAAGTGGCCACTCAAATGGGATCCAAACAGATATCCAAAAGAGGAGAACCTCCCCTAGAACATGACTCAAAAGAGCTGGAAGGAGTCACTAGTGACCAAAAGGTCATCCATAAATTCAGAAAAATAGCCAAGACCTGGAAGGAGAGTGAGAGCTGTTTTTGAAAGTCTGTCTGCAATCTGATTGTGCTCATGATAGACATGGCTGAAAGTGAGATCTTGGAAGCTTGAAATGAGCTTTTGAGAATCCCTGCACCAGTGAAGAAGTTCTGGTGGAGTGAGAGCAGTATAACCCTTAGCCCAATTGATGATGACTTGTGAGTCATCGTATATTTGGGTCAGAGGGATACCCATCATTTGGGAAGAGAGCAAAAGGGCCCATAGGCCCAAGAGTTCAGCCTTTGTATTGGATCCATGTCCAACCCCTAGCGCGAAATCCAAGTGGTGATTCTCGTTTATAAACAGACTATATCCGATGCCCGTTGTTGAAGAAGTAGATGCGCCATAAAAATAACCACACGGATATATCATACTGGGTTTAGTACCAATCTGAAAACACTTTATACATTAACAACTTCCTTCCCCTTTGACATGATCAAATATGTTAGGTTAGTCCTCAAGATCAACATATATTTACTTACTATTCACATTTCATATCTCGACTTGTATATCAGATAAAATCAATATTTAAATAATACTAAAGATTGTAATAGTTATCCTGTTTTCAACTTTTTAATCTATTTATAATTACTTGATTATATTACTACCTATAATAAGACCTAGCCTTTTAAGCCATTGTTTTTCCTTTTCTTTACACATTTTCTTCATCTATATTTTTTTCGACCCAATCTCGCACCTCTTTCACACAAAGGTGAGGTGACCTTTCTTATCTATGTATACCTTTGTCCTTTAATGTCTCAACCAAATATTTAATATTATATTCTTTCTTAAATATTTATGTATACCTTGTCCGTTAATGTCCTAACTAAATATTAATATTATATTTTTTCATAAATATCTAATAGAATTTCTTATCACCATAGGTTTTTCTTCCAATATCTGTACTATTTGAAAAAAAATGTAAGACTATACTAAGTGCTCATTATGATGGTAACATGGAACAATATTGTTTTTATGAAGGTGGTGTTAGTAAGTGGTATTATTCATGTGATTGGAATTAATTTTTTTGTATTTCTAAGGTCAAAATAGTATGTAATTTTTATATTATTTTATTAATTATTTTTTTTTAAATGAGATTGGTTAGTGTAGATGATTTCAACCTGATAAAATGGTATTCAAAGTATGGTAGCATATTAATATCATCATGTATTTATTATTTTAATTAAGATACAGTACAATATCTAGTCAATCTCATTAATCTTACAATAACCTACAGTTATCTCATGGGTAAACATATGGTAAGTCGGGATGTGAAATACCAACGAGATTTCCAACAGATCATTTAAATATTTTTGCCCAAACTGGCAAGAAAAAATTACATGGTATCAAAACGCTAGGAGGAGAGAACTGTCATGATCAGGGTCAAGATCGTTGCCATACTTTAAGATTATTAGATTTGGCACATTAATATTGAAAAGGAAAATATTTGGCTACCATTGTGTCATAACATTTAATGAAGAAGATCTTGCTTCAATATTTTATTGCCAATTCAATATGAATGAAGGAATCAGTCAAATCACCAAGATGATATCATCCAATGCCAATTCACTAGATGAACTGAAAGGGATATTTTTACATTTTCTTTTAATGTTTTCATTTTTAAACTAGAGAAATTATTTCATTTTGTTTTCATTAATTGATATATTTGAAAGGAATAATTCGATAAAATAATACCACGATTTCATTTTTGTGTAGGTCTGATGGAAATGGAAAAGAATCCATCGGTTTAGTAGTTTATCGAGGCATATATGCATTGGGTATCCTTGCCAATAGATCATTGTTTCACCATGTCAATAGATCACATAGATTTCAAGATAAAGTGATTACAGGCAGTAAATACACTGTGCTGCCAAGTTTGCTCCAACCCTTAAGATTCAACCAAGCCATATGAAAGTTGTGCTCAAGATCATGAAGGGTGAATATGGATTATCTAGGAGTCAAGGAATTTATTAGAGTTTGTTTGAACTCGATGAATGACATCATTTGTTCATAATATCACCATGATCAACTATTGAATTGCCAGGATAATCACATTTTCTTAGCGTTGTCCACTTCAAAAGAAATTTCATAAGCTACTTTATCATTAAAAGAAAAGGATTGAGTCCTTAGATCTAAAGGGCAGGTTCTCTAGGTCTTAGCATTCTAACAAAAAAAGGGCAGGTTCTCTATCTCGGTTTCCGCAGTGTACGCAAGAATAGGATCGAGGCCAACAACGATAGGCTTGTTCATGGAGGAGAGATCCCATATGAAGGATCATGAGTTAGCCCTAACAGAATACATCATCCTTATTGGCAGATTATTTGGAAGAGAACACTTGAATAATTGTGTGGCTTGTTATCCTTGAGGAACCCTAATGATAACCCTTCTTTTCTATCTAGTGAAATGAATCTCAGATAACTACGTTACAACGACCCAGATATATCTTCACTTTTGAACATTACCAGTTGGAAACATATATTTTGTAATTATGTATGAAAGGATCTTTGATATGAGGTTCTGAGATATAAGAGAGAATAATAACAACGTTTATGGAAGAGGACACCTACAGAACCATGTGCTCTTCTTTATGCCTTGTATAACTTCAATTAGGGCACCACTAGCTACTAATGCAACCGTGGGTGTTTTATAGTTTGTGAAGAATATAATGTAAGGGGCCCTTATCTATCTAGGGTCTTTTTAGCAAGCTCAACTAATGAAAGATTTATAAGATTGTGTATTCATGGGTTCCATAGTATACCCAATTCTATGCTAACTCTTTCTTGACATTATTTTTCTGTCATCACATATTTTGATACAAAATTGTCTGTTGAGAAGTGCATGTTAGGAACCCATGTCAATCCCTCTCTTTACTATGTTAGTATATTGTTGTTGGACGCATATGATTTGTAAGTCATCCCATAGTAATTGTTGATCCATAGTTTGTGTTATTGTTGTGAGGCGCATATGCTTTGTAAGCCGCCTGTAGTATTTGTTGATCCATAGTTTATATTGGCCCATGATTTTGACCCATAGTATTGGTGCCCATAGTTTATATTGGCCCATGGTTTTGACCCATAGTATTGGTGCCTATTTTTAGTATATAAGTGTGTGTTGAGGCCAAGGAAGCCACCGTGAAGTTATTTTGTATTGAGCTTGCTCAAAGGAGGTTGCCCCCTCGAAGTGGCTTGCGATTAATATAAAAGTGATTTTGAGTTCTGCTGCTATATCGTGTGTTTTGATTACTTGTTTGCTGCAGGGTCCTCACATCTTGTATCAGAGCACCTTCCTTGGCACAAGTGGGAATTTTTTTATTTTTTTTTTCCAAAAAAAAAAGAAAAAAAAAGAAAGAGGGCAACATTGGGCGGTGACTTTCAGATCAATTTCTAAAACTTTCTGCACAAAATCAGAAGAAACAGATTGCATATCTGAATTTCTCTTTCAAAAATACGCAGTTTCAAAAAAACATCATCTCATTTGGAGTTCTAAAAGTGGAGATATCGCGGATTCAAAATCAGCAATTTTTCAGAATTTCGGTGACGGCCGCGGAAATTGCGGCGAGAAAATATTTTGACCGAGTGCCTAGATTTCTATTCTGATTTCATGGGTAGAAGCAGAGTGGTTGTTCCAGTTCTGGAAACATGCTATAATAGCGATTCTGAGCAATATAGATCAGGTTTTTGAACATTGGGTGGAATTTCTGCCCAAATTTTTTTCTGTTGCAGGTTCAGATCTGGGAATAATCCCTATCCACTTAACTGTGGGAAGTACTTGGGCATAAGCCCTAAAAATAATTGTGAGGAGTACCACAGGAACCCCGAAGTAGCTGGCCCATTGAGAGGACCTGCCAGCGAAAAGGGCAACGACCCCTACCTGATTGACTAGTTCCCACTCGTGAGGTAAACCAAGAGTTGTCGTTTGTGGCCAAGCGGTTATCAGTTTTACCTGAGCCATGGAGTGAGGGGTACTGCCCCAATACGCAAGCCGTCAGAAAGCATTGGTGGCCGAGTGAATCCCTTGAACTGATAGGAAGCCGCACATACCTGGGGTCCATATCTATTTTCAGTTGCACAATTGCAGATTTCCTCTATCCAGAACTGTTGCCGGTCAGTTCCGCGCTGTTGTAGATCCATCTGTTGCCGATCACTTCCGCGCCGTTGCAGATCCCTTCCTGAAAAATATCCTGCTTATGGTTGTCACCCGCACAAGAGCAAAAATCATGGAGGAAGCACTTGCAGCCATCCAAGCCAAACTCCAGGAACTGGATGAAAAATTTCTCGGTCTCCATATTGAGCATTCAGCTATGAACACCAGACGACAGTCCGAGTCTTCATCAACCAATGGGTTCTCTTCTTCCAGCAATTTTCGCGGTCCGAAGCTAGATTTTCCTCGCTTCAATGGTACTGATCCGACTGGATGGATCTATCGTGCAGAACAGTATTTTAGTCTTCATAATACTTTTGATGTCAACAAAGTTCCACTTTCCTCCTTTCATTTGGAACAGGAAGCTCTTCAATGGTATCGTTGGTACATCAAGGCTCATGAAGAGCCAAAATGGCCTGCTTTTTGCCAACTCCTTTTGAAACGATTTGGTCCTAGTGCTTTTGATGACTTCACAGGAGCTCTCACTAAACTTTTCCAAATTGGCACTGTGAAAGAGTATCAAACTGAATTGAGAAACTAGCTAATCACACTGAAGGATTACCTGATGACTTCTACCGGAGTTGTTTTATCAGTGGTCTAAAGGATGCAATTCGCTCTGAGGTCAAAATGTTCAGTCCCAACATAATGATGGAAGCCCTGGGGTTGGCTAAGTTGGCAGAAGACATGATGGCAGCCCAACAACGCTCCAAATCCTCTTTTGTTCCCTTCCGAAATATGGGTTCTCAACGACCTCCCATTCCACCAGCTCCTCGCTCACCTCCAATCAAGCATTTGTCTGAAACAGAGATGCAGGCACGCAGAGAAAAAGGGCTTTGTTATAATTGTGATGAGAAATTCAGTTGGGGACATCGATGTGTTCAACAAAATATCTATCTCTTGGATGTGGATTCTCCACCTGCCTCTGAAATTGGTGAAGAAGTTTTCGATACAATAGATGCTCCGATTGACACTCAGGAGCCGCCTACTGACCCTCCATCTCCGGACGACCAACCCGAGATATCCCTCCATGCTTTAGCTGGAGTCATTGCCCCCCAAACAATGCGGGTCCGCGATTACTTCAAGAAGCTTCCTCTTACAATACTCATTGATTCTGGCAGCACTCATAATTTCATTGACCCTCGGATTGCCAAACAAGCTGATTGTTTTATCCATCCTTGCTCCAACTTTGAAGTCATGGTTGCCAATGGGGGCACCTTACCTTGCAAAGGGAAGTGTTGTAATGTGTGTATCTCTATGGGAGATTATAACCTCCACTCTAACATGTTTGCCTTGACCTTAGGCGGATGTGATGTGGTTTTGGGCGCTCAATGGCTGTGCACACTTGGCCCCATATTATGGGATTTTGCTGAACTTTGGATGCAGTTCTCCCCTGATGGACACAAACACACATTGAAGGGATTACAACCAGGGTCTCTCAGCATCATCAGTTCACATCGTATGGAAAAACTCCTTAAGAAGAGTTCCCATGGTGTCATTGCTTAGCTCCATTCCCTTCAAATGCACCCATCAGCGGCCCCCACTACTCCTTTGGATCTTCAACAAATTCTGGATCACTATACAGGTGTTTTTGTTGAACCAGTGGGACTTCCACCTTCACGACCAGAGGACCATCTTATTCAGCTCCTCCCTGGTAGCATTCCTCCCAACATCAGGCCCTATTTGCGGAAATTCATTCTGGTATTTTTTGATGATATCCTCATCTACAGTAAAACATGGGCTGAACCTCTCCAGCATCTGGCTCTTGTAATGCAACTTTTCTCTGATCATCATCTCCATACCAAAGAGTCTAAATGTGTTTTTGGCCAAAAGGAAGTTGAGTATCTCGGGCACATTATCTCAGCACAAGGGATTTGTGTGGATCCTGCCAAAATCGCTACCATGAACAATTGGCCACCTCCTAAGCCACTCAAGAACCTTCGTGGTTTTTTGGGGTTGACTGGCTCCTACCGCAAGTTTGTCAAGGATTATGGAAGCTTGCAGCTCCATTAACTACGCTGTTGAAAAATGATGCTTTTACATGGACACATGTTACTGAGCGTGCATTTGACAAGCTGAAACAAGCTATGTGTACTACACCCGTTCTAGCTATGCCCGATTTTTCCAAGCCCGTCACTATTGAGAGTGATGCTTGTGGCAATGGACTTGGTGATGTTCTCCTTCACGATGAACACCCCATTGCGTTCACCCGCAAATCCCTTTCCAGTAAGAATTTAGCTACCTCTACATATGAGAAGGAAATGATGGCCATTTTGCATGCAGTACAAAAGTGGCGACCCTACCTCTCAGGGAATCATTTCTGCATCCAGACTGATCACCAGAGTCTGAAATATTTCCTAGAACAGCGTGTATCCTCCCCAGCACAACAGCAATGGGTTAGCAAACTCATGGGTTATGACTATGAGATCACTTATAAGAAGGGTAAGGACAATCTTGTGGCGGATGCCCTTTCTCACACATTTGATGACCAAGGTTCTCTTTCCACTATTTCTATGCATGTTCCAAATTGGTTGCAATCAGTTCAGCAGGGTTATGTCAATGACTCTTCATTATCTCACATCATCCAACGCTTGGACAACAACCCTTCTGCTGTTCCACATTACTCTTGGGATGGTGCTTCACTACGATACAAGGGTCGTTTGGTGCTTCCCCAGAACACAGCTCTTCAACAAGCTATCTTCTATGAACTCCATGCTTCTCCGTCAGTGGAGCACTCTGGTTTTCTCAAAACGTATGAACGGGCATGGCGCAACTTCTTTTGGCAGGGCATGAAAAGGACAATTCAATAGATGGTGGTTGAATGTGATACCTGCCAGCACAATAAGGGTGAAACAACACCCCTTCCGGGATTTCTCGAGCCCTTGCCCATACCTCCCCAGATATGGACAGATATTTCTATGGATTTCATTGACGGGCTCCCTAAATCTGGAGGGAAGACTGTGATTTTGGTTATGGTTCATCGCCTCTCCAAATATAGTCATTTTTGTGCTCTCAGCCATCCCTATACAACCTCTTCTGTCACTCACATTTTCTTGGACCAGATCTTTTGTCTTCATGGAATGCCTTCTTCCATTGTCTCGGATCGTGATGCGACTTTCACCAGTCATTTTTGGACAGAACTCTTTCACCACAGTGGCACCAAACTGAAGATGCATTCAGGTTATCACCCCCAAACGGATGGTCAGACTGAAATTATCAATAAATGCTTGGAACCTTATCTTCGTTGCTTCTCCTCTGAGCAACAACATCAGTGGGCAAAGTGGCTCCCTCTCGCTGAATGGTGGTACAATACCTCTTACCGCACTGCCTCTAAAATGACTCCATATGAAGCATTTTATGTTCAGGCACCGCTAGTTCTTCTTCCTTACACCCCTAGCAGTTCTCCAGTTCAGGCAGTTGACGCGGTCCTTCGCATTTTGCGCGAAAACCTTCACATGGCAGGAAATCGCATGAAGCAACAAGCTGATCAGCACCTTTCTGAGCGCACTTTTGAAGCCAGTGCTATGGTTTTTCTTCGTCTCCATACTTACAAGCAATCCTCACTAAACCTCAAAGGGCGTCATCAGCTCGCTCCAAAGTTCTATGGGCCATATAGGATTCTTCATAAGATTGGGTCTGTTGCTTCTAAATTGGAACTTCCGCCTTCTTCCCGCATTCATCCAGTATTTCATGTCTCTTGTCTGAAGAAAGTTCTTGGCACCAACATCAAAGGCCAAACTATTTTACCAGAACTGGATAATGCAGGATCCATCTTTTTGGAGCCGAAGGCTGTCCTCAATAAGCGCACTCATCAGCTTCGCTCTCGCTCTATCACAGAGGTCTTAATTCAATGGCACGGAATGCAGCCCGAGGATGCTACGTGGGAACCACTCCTCCAGATACAGTGACAATTTCCACATCTAAAGCTTTGAGGACAAAGCTTTTTCTAAGGGGGAGGGGATGTTAGGAACCCATGTCAATCCCTCTCTTTACTATGTTAGTATATTGTTGTTGGATGCATATGCTTTGTAAGTCGTCCCATAGTAATTGTTGATCCATAGTTTGTGTTATTTTTGTGAGGCGCATATGCTTTGTAAGCCGCCTGTAGTATTTGTTGATCCATAGTTTATATTGGCCCATGGTTTTGACCCATAGTATTGGCCCCCATAGTTTATATTGGCCCATGGTTTTGACCCATAGTATTGGCGCCTATTTTTAGTATATAAGTGTGTGTTGAGGCCAAGGAAGCCACCGTGAAGTTATTTTGTATTGAGCTTGCTCAAAGGAGGTTTCCCCCTCGAAGTGGCTTGCGATTAATATAAAAGTGATTTTGAGTTCTGCTGCTATATCATGTGTTTTGATTACTTGTTTGCTGCAGGGTCCTCACAGTGCATTGCTTCAAATTTCAATGAACATTTTAAACTTTGACATCCTAAGATTTGAATACAAGTTTAGATGAAAATGATCTGAGTTTCATGGCTTACCAATGATGTGCTATCAATCCTGTGGGTTGACATCCACATACTAATAATGCCCTCACTCTTTAATAATAGACCTAAATTATGCTTAGTAGCACCGTGAAACCTAAGTTAGAGTTCAAGCATTAAAAACAATAATCTCATGGAACCTACTACATGGGCTACAATGAAATATGTTTCATTATGATTAATAACATATATTAATGAAATATATGTTAAATGTGTAAATTATAACAATTAAAATATTAATAAGAATTTAGATAACAAGTCCCATGAAGTTACAACATTATTTATTTTAGTTTTATTTAATTTTAAGGATATTGTCTAATTGGGATAATTCTATGATACTTAAAAACAACATAACAAGTTCCATGTATTTATAACATTATTCAGTTTTGTTTTGTTTTATTTTAAGGGTATTATCTAATTACATTTGTTGCACTAGCATGTGGCAATGTGGGTAGATTGCCACCATGTGGCTCTTGTTAATGAATACAATCATGAACTTATCTAGTTTTCTTTTTCAATTATAGTTGGTTATAAATTAGGAAAGTGGTGATTTAAATTGCAATAATAAAAAATAAAAAATATGTTTTAATATACTTATTTATTTATTTATACATAAATAATCATAATGATACATAATAGTATCATTATCATAAAATGTATGTTTCAATATACCTATATATTTATTTATATATAAATAATTATAATAATACATGACAACGTCATTATCATAGTTTAATATAATGGGATTACTATTTCTCCACCAAAAATAATGATTAATTTTAACATCATATTATCATAATTAATATCAATTTGCATAAAAAATATTATTAATGACTATGGTGAAATATTTCATTGTTTCATTTACTTAAAATTTCTTTTTGAAATGGATTTCATTGTTTCATTTACTTAAAATTTCTTTTTGAAATGGATTTTATATTGCAAAAGTCAAATTTATATTTACCATAGTCAAACATGAATGACCCACATTCAAACTTGTCCCTTTCTAAATGAATTTATATTTATTGTATATTTTATGCATAAGTCATATTTTGATGCAGAAGCATCCTGCTCTCCATTCAAATTCCAAGCTCAATGTTTTACCAGACCTAGAAGGGGTTTTCAATCTTGAATGGATGGTCTTTGAACTATCACATTGTAATTAAACCTATGTAAAATATGATTCTAAATGGATGATGAGTTGGTTGAGTGAGTCACTATGTGAGTGATGAGTCAATGTAAACAGAACCCTCATTTAATGGCAGCGAATCATAGGATAGGCTTAAGGGTTTGTTGTAATTAGGATTAGTTAGTAGATTATGAGGATCTGAACCAAAATTGGTTCATGAATCCAATTTTATATGGGATGGTGCAAGCTAATGTTGGTCACTTATGATGCATTCGTTGCAATGGACTTCTGGAAAAACAAAAATATGAACATCAAAAAGCAATATTAGAGGTACCTACACAAATTTTTGGAATATGGCGTAAGAATATGAAACGCGGACAATCGGATTACCTTCCGAAATATATAACTTTTATTTATGGAAACTAAGCATAAATCCCAAACGAGGTTCTTCTAAGGTTGGTATTTAATTTTTTTCCCAAAAAATAATGAATATGTTTGCATTAGTCCACTCGTTTGGTATGCAAATGGTGAAATTTTGTGAAAAACATTATATAGAGTTGTAGATAACAGGTGTGTCTAGTGCAACGTTATTTTTCCATATTTATTTATGTTATAATTTTT
>LPNX010022307.1:70000-90986 GCA_001517045.1 Pseudotsuga menziesii
TGACATAACAACCTATACTTCAGAACCACGGGTGAAGCAGTTGCGTCCAACGGACCCAACTCAAGTTCCAACATCAACACAGTCTCAAACCAACAATCCATCAATGAGCCATGTTGAAGCTCTTGAAGACATAGGTGTATTGAGAGACGCTGAGTGTTAGCACTCCAGGAAACTATTCTAGGTTGCAGCTCGAATATACATGGTAACTTAATGATTCTTTTGATTGGATCAAGTCGGATGAATAACCAAAGGTTTACTTAATCAAGGCATTCATAGATATATTCAATAGACAAGGATTTTAACCAACTATGTTCATAGGTTTTGAATAAATTATATGGATAGAAAGATCTTATATTATCAGCAAAAACATACATAAATGATGTATATGAATGGCCAATGTTATATGCAAATAATACTTGTAAAGTTCAGTCAATGAGTGTAATGAAAAGATGACAATTTTCAGACACTAGATCAGCTAAGGAAATGAAGTAACTCATTCAAATACAAGCATAGAATGGACAATAGGTGAAACTGAACATAATAGGCAAAAGAAGCTTATATTATGATATACTATGAGAATATTGAAGGTACAATTTATGTGCAATATCCAAAATCAAACCTCTACTTCTTCTGAATTCATAGCCTTTACAAAATAGTTTCAGATCCTATAAAAATGGATCCGCTTCACTAGAAATAGAAAGTAAAAAACAGTTGCAAGAGAACAAGAAAAGATCTTATTTTGAAGGTCAATATCCCTATCTCAAATTATCTTCATGGTCTTCAAAATCTTTGACAACTGCAATAGAGACTGATGGAGAATTCAAAATTGCCATTTGGCAGACAAGTCACCTTTTACCAAAAATAGGTAAGAAGCCTTATCACCTCCACCTTGCTGGAAAAAATTGAAACAAAACCTTAATATTGATACCCTTAATATTTATCTATCATTATAAATCATCCTCGAGACATATGGCTCAATGAATCTTAGATCTGTGCGAAAATGGTAGCATTATGCCCTGTTTCTGCTTTCGGTGGCTAGGAGAAACAAAATCTGAGCCTATAAGCCACCGAAAGTTTTGATTTCAGTGGCTAATGTACAGTTAAATGTCCACGTAAGACACCAAAAATCCTGTTTTAATAATTAGTTCAAAAATGCAAAAATGCATTACCTCTTAGTTCAACATTGGGTGGTTTTCCTCCATAAATGTAAAACTTCTACATTCTTAAATAGCAGAGTCGACCCTGCATCTTTATTTCTTATACTATTGAAGAGTGCACATATTTGATATTTTTCAAGCTCTGTCTTGCATTCCTTCTTTGCCCAAAACACACTCAAATGGTCCAGCCTATCTTTGCACCTCTGAACTTGCAATTGCTCACTCTTCTTGCTTTCATCTAGCTTTATTTTCAGGCCCTGAATTCATGAGACAAGAGAATTTAAGGTGTTGTACAACCTCTTCTTTTGACATGTCCTATTGTGCTACTTCTGCAACACCTAACATTGAAACATTCATTTCTCAATAGTTCAATTGCTAGTCCTCATTGATTTCCTAAGATGTTCGAATAGAACTCTCATTAGTTGAAGCTCCAGCCCTAATGACCCTAAAAAATGATCTTTTAAATGTGCTAGAAGAGTGGGTCTAGAGCTGTGGGTACTCCATCACCATTTGCTAAAACTTCATTTTTTCATTTCGTAAGTCTCCCTTGTATATACACTAGAAAAATTCTTAACCTTCTTCAGCTTAGATTTGTTCTCAGCACACCAAGTTAGAGGAGGAGTGTAGGCCCTATCTTGCAAGCATTCCATAACCTTCCTTGCTTCCATAAACAAATTAATATCCATAAGATCCTGTATATTGCATCTTGTTTTCTGTGATCATCATTTTGTTTTGTGTGGTCACGATGAAAGTCATCATGTCGACTATCCACACGCTATATCTTTGAGGGGCTATCTGCTGGTAATTGGACTATCGAGCACTTGTATTTTGATGTTTAAACTAAAATTTGACAATCTCGAGAAGCTTTACTGATTTGAAAATTCTTTACAGATGCCATGATTATATGCCCAAACGTTTGATCTAAAGGAACCATCGAACACCAATTATGACAGTGTTTTAGGGAAAGAAATTAATCATCCATATTATAGTAACAATACCATTGTTGCCTTGGGAATCTTTAAAACCCTAGCCACTTCACAAGATTTCAAAATTATTTACTCCTGAAACTTTTTGAAACACTGATCTTCATTGTAAAAGGAATAGAATTAGAAGTGAGTTGTATATGACCCTTGGTATGCAAGCCAAAAAGACAAAGGTCATAGGAGTTTTGGAGAAAAATATTTATGAATAAGACTCTTCCTGACTCAATGAGGAAAATTGGAAGTTATGAACTATATCAAATGAAGAAAAATATATTTCAAAATTTTAGTGTAAGGATGCTAAAGACACTCAAAATTTTGATGAAAAATTGAGTGCTAACATCTGGCTCCAACTATGATGGAGACCTCCCTGCGAGGCTCCAAGAACCTAGTAGTTCCAGCCGCCTTTACCATTGGGCTATGGAGTCACTTGGCCTGTGCAACTGATCTTCTGCAATATGTCCACAAATGTTCAACTATAAACCTACTAGCAATGCCTTGCATCTATTGGGATATAGAGTCTCAAATGCTGCTTTCAAAACCTGATCTGAATCCTGCAACCCTGCTCATCATTTGAAGCCAAACTACCCCTACCAATAGTGCCTTATATCCATTGGGCATGGATTATTTATTTCGAAACTGAAACCACAATACTAAATGCAAGCCTCACGCATTATGCAAACTTGAAATGCTTAGTCATGAGCTTATTCATCTATGCTACCCTACTCTAACTGTTGCAAATAAATGTTTCAGGTATATACAAATTTCCAGAAAAATAATTTAAGCAACATATTGCTTGATCTGTCTTCATGTATACAACAAAAGACATGAAAGGAGAACAAAATATGCAACAAGAAAACTGCAACTAGCTCATGTTTACTGCTGCAAACCATCATGCCAAACTTTGTAATAAATGGCTTAAGTAACAACAGTGACTCCATCCCTATAGCAACTGGATCATAAAATCCATGTATGATCTTACCTTGTTGTTTAAATTCAAAGGACTGCTTTTCCTCATATTTGATCTCAAGAGATGGCTGATCATGAATGTCGTTTCCAAGTTCTATAAACTCATATATTGACTACTAAACAACTGACACAGAGTCAAGCATTGATTGTTTTTGGAACTTTTCTCTATCAGCTTCATGATGCTCCTGATCAGATCTAGGGATGCTTCCATATACAATCTTCTTTTTATCATCTGAGATCTCAAAATAAATGACCTAGTGTTTATGAAAAGTATCTTCTTCAACCACATAATTTTCAGCACAACCATAGTTTTCATGTCCATTAATTTGATGAAACAAATTATATTCATGACAACATTTTGGAAAAAGGGAATCATCTAAAAATTTATCTTTATAGAACACATTGAAAGCATCATGAAAACCTTTAAAAGAGTTGATATTGGCAGCTGGAAGAGATCTGCACCAGTCAAGGTCTGCTCCCTTCAATGAGTATCTAAAAAGATTAATTTGAATATCCTCATGTATAATTTCAAGCCGATGAATAAAGTCATGAAAATCCAACAAGTGTTCAGCTGGCACTTCCCACTCTTCTCCTCGAAAACTGGGAACACTATTTTCCCATTCATCTCTGCTAGGTACTGGATGAGGGTAACCAGAAAAATGATCTTTTAAATGTGCTGGAAGAGTGGGTCTAGAGATATGGGTACTGCATCACCATTTTCTAATACTTTATTTTTTCATCTTGTAAGTCTCCCTTGTATATACACCAGAAAAATGCTTAACCTTCTTTAGCTTAGATTTGTTCTTAGCACACCAAGTTAGAGGAGGAGTGCAGTCCCTATTTTGCAAGCATTCCACAACCTTCCTTGCTTCCATAAATAAATTAATATCCATAAGATCTTGTACATTGCATATTGATGTCTGCGATCATCATTTTGTTTCCAGTGGCCATGAAACTTACCATGTCGACTATCCACACGCTATCTCTTTGAGGGGCTATCTACTGGTAATTGGACTATCGAGCACTCGTATTTTGATGTTTAAACAAAAATTTGACAATCTCAGGCAGCTTTACTAATCTGGAAATTCTTTGTAGATGCCATAATTATATGCCCAAACATTTGATCCAAAGGAACCATCAGACACCAATTATGACAGTGTTTTAGGGCAAGAAATTAATCATCCATATTATATAACAATACCATTGTTTCCTTGGGAATCTTCAAAACCCTAGCCACTTCATGAGATTTCAAAATTATCTACTCCTGAAACTTTTTGAAACATTGATCTTCATTGTAAAAGGAACAGAATCAGAAGTGAGCTGTATCTGACCCTTGGTATGCAGGCCAAAAAGACAAAGGTCATAGGAGTTTTGGAGAAAAATATTTATGAATAAGACTCTTCCTGACTCAATGAGGAAAATTGGAAGTTATGAACTAGATCAAATGAAGCAAAAGAGATTTCAAAATTTTAGCACAAGGATACTAAAGACACTCAAAATTTTAATGGATGAAAAATTGAGTGCTAACACTGAGTATGAAGTGTTGGACCTAGGATCAATGATTAATTTGCAATCTCTCCAAGAAGACCAGAACCATTTCGAGCACACTCCCAATATGGACCGACATGTGAATGAAGCACCACAACAAAGAAGCCTTGGGATCCATATCTCATGTCCACCTTCCCTACCTCGACTGTCTACTTCAAGAAAAGGGACTCCTAGATGTATCCATGTGGATGAAAGTTTCCTGTCAGGCCTTGAAGGTAAGTTTCCCAAATGCACTATCGATTGGCAATGTAGCAAATTAATGAAGGAATATTTTGAATCCAAAGGCGATGCAGGTAAAAGTTAATTATTATTATGTTTGTCAAAGTCAAATTGTTTAGTTGTTGTTAGGAGAATTATGGGCATGAATATGGTTAGAAGTTAAGAGGATAACAATCATATTGTTAGAAATCTCCAATCTGCTTTTAATGTGATTGGGAAGATGTCTCGTACTAAAGATCTTTGTGCGGCTCGTCGTGTGTTATCAGAAATCAGTTGTAAGCAAGTCCACATGAAAACGTCACCTCCTTTCACACACTTCTTAGATACTTAAATTAAATAGAAAAATTGTCTAGAAGTACTCTATTATAAGAGAAAATCTACAGATTCCAAGTGGAAAATATTGTTGGGATTTTGTTGGCAGGTTGCCTCGTCAAGATATGAAGCTCATTGATGTTGTTAAGGACTTAGTACAAAATTTTTGGCATGACCATACCAGACCTTCATCTAATCAAAGAGATGTGATAAAGATGAGAAAAGGTTCCACTGAACGTGAACCCCATGTCAAACACTTCCTTGACACAACACAGACTGAACTCTATGAGAGATTGAGGAATGAGCACACACAATTGAACCTGGGCCAAAGTTCCTTTGAGAAATGTAAACCATGGTACGTTCGTATATGCATTGATCAAAACACATGGTGTTGTAGATACTATGTAGAATATGAATATTTTTATGACACGTATAAACATATATTTTGTGATTTGCATACTAACCTTGAGCATGGCTGCAATGAATTCGTAATACCACCAAAAGCATTGAGAGATTTTAGAGAGATTTTATCGTCAGCATCATGTGTCTAAGGCATGAAGGAAAAAAATACTATGGAAAATCATGTCTATATGGGAATTGTTCCAGGTGTAGTGGGTTTTCTCTTTTGAACGATTGCATTCATGGAATTGATGAGCATCAATTTGGAAATATGAGCATGGATATGCAGAGATTCAAGTACATAACCTATCAATCAGATAGTGCAAAGGAAAGTAAAAATATTGCATTGGTGAAGTCATAGGTGCAAATGATTATTGCATTTGTTTCCTCTTACATGTTTAGTTTCTACATATACATTCTTTAAAGGTCATATTCTAGTACGACGCTTGTTTTCATGGAAACATGTATGGGTATGTGATTTTTTGATGGAGTTCTATAAGAAAATAGAGCAGTATGTTCAACATGTGCATGTAGCGTGATGGAAGGATGAGCAGTACATAAAAGGCAGGGAAAACTTTCCCATTGGGACCATATTTTCAATTGTGGATTTTGCAGAAAACTAAACCCTTCAGCCACGAAATGAAATTCAGAGTCAATACTACCATTCCGACTAAGTCAGCATCATGGTACATATTACGTATAGGAATGGCCCTGAGAGCAGCATTAACAATAGGATAATATAGAAGGAGACAAACTTTTACATAAGTGATGACAGATGACATGATCTACATTATGTGCAACACTGTTTTTGAATTTTCTATGATCAGCTAAAGGAGGGAGATATACAGATGGATCAGCATTGGATATGGTTAGATGGTTGTGCGAGTCAGTTCAAAAATTCCTGAGTCTTCCAATGGATGAGTATGCTACATAAGAATTATAATGTGCCACATATATGGAACTACGTTGAGATTGGACATGACATAGGTGAGCATGACGAGGTTGGTGCATGCATCAAGACTGCACTACGAAGGGAGGAGATGAGTTTTACCAGAAACCCCCACATCAAAGATGCAGAATCCATAGTTCAATGGTGCTCTGCAACAATGTCAGACCGAAATATAGTGTGCAACATACATAAACAAGGGTAGGAAGGCCAATCAGGAATTTTCGGCATGTGGTTGACATAGATCGATCATGTTCTTATAGTTGGGGCACAGTACAAGGAAAATGTGGATTTCATTCGGTTCAAAGCTCAAACAACCCCCTATTTGAAATATGGACGCGGAAACTTGCTTGCTTTTGCAGCCCTTGTAGCAGTGGTGAATGGGATGAATGCGAATGCATGGATTGGGTTGGTGATTGGGATCATGTGTCACTTATAGTAGACCAATGTGTAGTTGATGAAACAACCCACTTAGAGGAGGCTCAATCAGCGATTTCGACAGACTATGACCATATCTTAGATCTTGTACAACCATGACACATATATGTAGCTGTTGCCCTGAAAGAAAATGAATGGGGCACGGATTATTGGTTGGCATGATGCATTTGAGGTAAGAAAATCCTGAACGAATCATTGATTGATGATAAAGGCAATGAATTTCCTATTGGCTTGATGGTGGTTGAGGGTGGATATCTTACACTAGATGGGAAATGAAGAAGAACTAGTGCGCCTGTATTTGTGGATTACAGACCAGGTTCTATGGTCTATCACTTCACAAACTTGATTGTTGGCACAAACATCCATCCATAGACAATGTCAACCAAGAACTCAACCAAGGTAAGTTACTTCTTGCCTCAACTAGAGCACGAGAATTTGATGGAAGAAATTAGCAACAGAGAGGATCCAGATGTCTATATTGAATGGGATTGGGTAACTATGCTTACACTCCACTTGGGTAAAACCCTATTTTTCAAAATCTGGCCTGGAGGTATGCTCGGGCCATGCGGAGTTGGGTGGGAGGCCACCCTGGCCATAATCCTGTGCCACGATCCCAATGGACCCAACGGTTCGTCCATACTTAATTACACTTAATTACACTTGAACCAACCTTTACCTAATTACTTAAATTAAGATAAACAATCAGAAACCACTCAACCCATAAATAATCAAATTATCATAAACCCATCCATCCATTGGATGCATGAGAGTCAAGAACACTAGAAAATTAATTACATTTGAAGGAACAGTAATCCAGTCTAGTGGTATAAAAATTCTTAAAGGAGAGTGAGAGTATCAATGCACCAAATTATGTAATCACATGTATGAATTGTCAGCTTACACTGAATAATTTAATTGTCCAAACAGAATATTGTCTTCAAACAACATCTAGATTCAAAATAACTAAACAATGAATAGCATGCCAATGTTGTGGTCATTTGGAATGGTATTGTATTTTGTATGGAGTTTGAAATACAATAAAATCAACCCTCAGAGGTAACAATTGTTCAGTTTTCTTTTTGAAAGGTACATTCGTGCATGGAGTTATTATCTATGCCCTATGTTCAAGTGATATGATTAGAGACAATTGACTATTTTTCCCATCCCTTTTACACTACTTCTTGTTAGCCACTAAAGCTATGCAAGAATACAAATTTTCATCATTTGCATTCTCAATTCCTTTTGTTCTTTTTAATTAGAGATTGAATTATTTGAATGGAACTTTCAGGTGAAAATGTTTGATGCATGTATCTTCAATGGACACCCTTCACTGGTTTAATCTTTCACCCATGTTTCTCTTACCTTTTCTAAATGAGTTTAAAATATATTCCTAGCGTCATTTCAATGATAAACAATACAAGATAAATCCATAGTAGGTTTTTAGGTTTCCATTTAATATTGAAAAAAACTTCAATGTGGTGCAAGAGGCTTAAGCATGTGAGTAATTAAAATGTTGGTCAAAAGTGAGATATTATTGCAGCTAACTGAAACATGCTTATTTTTGTGGTCTTCCATTAGGCTTGTATTGCATCTTTTCAGGTTTAAAGTTTTTCAAAAATTGGAGGGAGGAAATATTGTTAGGAAACCAACATCATGTCCTTCACAGGTTTTCTAACTCCACACTTTATATTGTTCTCTACATGTCCTTCCTGGTAAACCACTATCTTTGTAACTTTCTCTCCAATTTGTGTTGCATCGAGCTACTAATAAAAAATAATTTCTTTAATATTGTAAAATGGTATTTGACTTGTGCATTATGCTTTCATCTATAAATTTTAATTGCTATTCTAGTAAGTTTTTATCCTTATTCTATTTGAGTCAATAATTAGAATTGAATGTGAAAGCAGAAGGTATAACACAGAGAAAGGTCAAAGAGTTGTTCATGTTTAAGAGATACAGTTTCTATCATACACCATAGCTAAATACACCCATATTAAGTCTTCTGGGACAACTTGGATTATGTCTTTCCAAGTAACATTTCTTCTATCTCTTTTTGGAGAAATATAGTTCCTTTCTTTCTTGCATATTAAGTGTTCCAATCGAGACATAGGCGGAAGTAGAGATATGATATAGTATACTTACTTCCACATCGATGGAAAGAAAATCACATTCAAGAGATATCAGAGTTGGACTTGCTCACTATGGAGTATGACACCTAAGTAGTATGACAATTTTTGGTTCCTTATGTCACGTATAATCATCATGCCCAATATTTGTTGTATTGGACCCAAAGCATTCAATGCAAATTGACTTCCCAATTCCTTCTTCAACCTTTTAATCATGCTCTTACCATTGCATTAGCATGTCATCCCGGACCGAGAGTGACCAAGTGTCCCTGAACGACATTTTCATGCGACTTGCAACTTGACATAACTTGGAAACTGGAGGTTGGATCAACGAGTCACCAACTATGTTGCTGTCATGGCATGCCATTACCTCTAGTGGGCCCTCTCCACCATGTATTCATGTTCCAGTGACTTCAATGTGCATTGGTTTTGTAAACTAGGGTTTTGCTCAGTTTCCTTCAATGCAACTCTCGCATGGGTGGGTCAACTCTGCAAAACCCTCCACCGTGCCAATCTTGGTGGTGTTCCCATATCGGCATTGGCCATACACACCCGTCAGAGCCAACAACATGCAATCTTGTTTCTCCGTTTGGTTTTTCTCTACCGGACCGAGAGTGACCAAGTGTCCCTAAACGACATTTTTATGTGACTTGCAACTCGACATAACTCGGCAACTGGAGGTTGGATCGACAAGCTGTCAACTATGTTGGTCTCCTGAAATTCCATTACCTCTAGTGGGTCCTTTCCACTGCGTTTGCATGGCCCAGTGACTTCAATGTGCATTGGTTTCGTAAAATAGGGTTTTGCTCAGTTTCCTTTAATGCAACTCTCACATTGGTGGTTCAACTCTGCAAAACCCTCCACCATGCTAGTATTGGTGGTGTTTCCATATAGTAATTGGAGCCAATGAAATGCAATCTTGCTCCTCCGTTTGGTTTTTCGCTCTCGAACCGAGAGTGACCTAGTGTCCCTCGACGACATTTTCATGTGACTTGCAACTCGACATAACTCAACAAACGGAGGTCATATTGATGATCCATCGACTCCGTTGGTCTCTTGGCATGCCATTACCTCTAGTGAGCCCTCTCCACCATGTTTTCATGGCCCAGTGACTTCAATGTGCATCGGTTTTGTAAACTAGGGTTTTGCTTAGTTTCCTTCAATGCAACTCTCGCATTGGTGGGTCAACTCTACAAAACCCTCCACCGTGCTATTCTTGGTAGTGTTCCCATATTGATATTGGCCATACACACCTGTCGAATCCAATGACATGCAATCTTGTTGCTCCATTTGTTTTTTCGCTCCCAGACCGAGAGTGACCAAGTGTCCGTGAACGACATTTTCATGCGAGTTGCAACTCGACATAACTCAACAATTGGAGGTTGGATCGATGAGTCTTTGACTCCATTACTCTCATGGCATGTCATTACCTCTAGTAGGCCCTCTCCACTGCATTTTCATGGCCCAATGACTTCAATGTGCATCGGTTTCGTAAACTAGTATTTTGCTTAGTTTCCTTCAATGCAACTCTTGCATTGGTGGGTAAACTCTACAAAACCCTCCACCGTGCTAGTCTTGGTGGTGTTCCCATATTGGCATTGGCCATACAAACTTGTTGAATCCAACTACATGCAATCTTGCTGCTCCATTTGGTTTTTCGCTCCCGGACTGAGAGTGACCAAGTGTTCATGAATGACATTTTCATGCGACTTGCAACTCAACATAACTCAAAAACAGGAGGTCGGATCAATGATATGTCGACTGCGTTGGTCTCTTGGGATTCCATTACCTCTAGTGGGCCCTCTCCACCATATTTGCATGGCTTGGTGACTTCAATGTGCATCAGTTTCGTAAACTAGGGTTTTGCTCAGTTTCCTTCAATGCAACTCTCGCATTGGTGGGTCAACTCTACAAAACCCTCCACCGTGCTAGTCTTGGTGGTGTTTCCATATCAAAATTGGACATACACACCTATTGGAGCCAACGGCATGCAATATTGCTGCTCCATTTGGTTTTTTTCTCCCGGACCGAGAGTGACCAAGTGTCCCTGAACGACATTTTCATGCGACTTGCAACTCGACATTACTTGACAACTAGAGGTTGGATCGACGAGCCATCAACTTTGTTGGTCTTTTGGCATGCCATTACCTCTAGTGGGCCCTCTCCACTATGTTTGCATGGATTACTGACTTCAATGTGCATCGGTTTCATAAACTAGGGTTTTGCTCAGTTTCCTTCAATGCAACTCTCGCATTGGTGGGTCAAATCTACAAAACCCTCCACCGTGTCAGTCTTGGTGGTGTTCCCATATAGGAATTGGTGGGTCAACTATGCAAAACCCTCCACTGTGCCAGTCTTAGTAGTGTTCCCATATTAGCATTGGCCATACACACCTATCGGATCCAACGGCATGCAATCTTGCTGCTCCGTTTGGTTTTTCTCTCTCGGACCGAGAGTCACCAAGTGTCCTTGAACGACATTTTTATGCGACTTTCAACTCACCACAAATAGGCTACCGGAGGTCGGATCAACAAGATGTCATCTCCGTTGGTCTCCTGGCATGCCATTACCTATAGTGGGCCCTCTCCACCATGTTTGCATGGCCCAGTGATTTCAATGTGCATCGGTTTTGTAAACTAGGGTTTTACTCAGTTTCCTTCAATGCAACTCTCACATTGGTGGGTCAACTCTGCAAGACCCTCCACCGTGCCAGTATTGGTGGTGTTCCCATATCAGCATTGTCCATACACACCTATTGGAGACAACGCCATGCAATCTTGTTGCTCTGTTTGGTTTTTCGCTCTCGGACCGAGAGTGACTAAGTGTCCCTGAATGACATTTTAATGCGACTTGCAACTCAACATAACTCGGCAATCGAAGGTCAGATTGATGAGTTGTTGACTTCATTGATCTCCTGGCATGCCATTACCTATAGTGGGCCCTCTCCACTATGTTTTCATATTCCAGTGTCTTCAATGTGCATCGTTTTCGTAAACTAGGGTTTTGCTTAGTTTCCTTCAATGCAACTCTCGCATTGGTGGGTCAACTTTGCAAAAACCTCCACCGTTCCAGTCTTGGTAGTGTTCCCATATTGGCAGTGGCCATACACACCTATTGGAGCTAACGACATGCAATCTTGTTGCTCCATTTGGGTTTTCGCTCCCGAACCAAGATGCTTAAGCATATGAGTAATAAAAATGTTAGTCAAAACTGAGATATTACTACAGCAGACTAAAACATTCTTATTTTTGTGGGCTTCCATTAGGCATGTATTGCATCTGTTCAGGTTTAAATTTTTTCCAAAATTGGAGGGAGGAAATATTGTTAGGAAACCAACATCATTTCCTTCACAGGTTTGCTAACTCCACACTTTATATTGTTCTCTACATGTCCTTCCTGGTAAACCACTATCTTTGCAACTTTCTCTCCAATTTGTGTTCCATCGGGATACTAATAAAAAAATAATTGCTCTAAAATTGTAAAATGGTATTTGACTTGTGTATTATTCTTTCATCTCTAAATTTTAATTGCTATTCTAGTAAGTTTTTATCCTTCTTCTATTTGAGTCAATAATTAGAATTGAATGTGAAAGCAGAAGGTATAACACAGAGAAAGGTCAAAGAGTTGTTCATGTTTAAGAGATATAGTTTCTATAATATACCATATCTAAATACACCCATCTTAAGTCTTATGGGACAACTCGGATTATGTCTTTCCAAGTAACATTTCTTCTATCTCTTTTTGGAGAAATATAGTTCCTTGCTTGCTTGCATATTAAGTGTTTCGATCGGGACATAGGTGTTGGTAGAGATATGAGATAGTATACTTCCTTCCACATCGATGGAAAGCAAATCACATTCAAGAGATATTAGAGTTGGACTTTCTCACTATGGAGTATGACAATTTTTTGTTCCTTATGTCACGTATAATCATCACGCCCAATATTTGTTGTGTTGGACCCAAAGAATTCAATCCAAATTGACTTCCCAAGTCCTTCTTCAACCTTTGAATCATGCTCTTACCATTTCCAACAATTAGCATGTCATCCCAGAATGAGAGTGACCAAGTGTCCCTGAACGACATTTTCATGCGACTTGCAACTCGACATAACTCAGAAATTGGAGGTCGGATCGATGAGTCATAGAATCCATTGGTTTCCTGGCATGCCATTACCTCTAGTGGTCCCTGTCCACCGCGTTTGCATGGCCCAATGACTTCAATGTGCTTCGGTTTCGTAAACTAGGGTTTTGCTCAGTTTCCTTCAATGCAACTCTCGCATGGGTGGGTCAACTCTGCAAAACCCTCCACTGTGCCAGTCTTGGTGGTGTTCACATATTTCCATTAGCCATACCCACATATCGAAGCAAACGACATGCAATCTTGCTGCTCCATGCTTTTTTTGCTCCCTGACCGAGAGTGACCAAGTGCCCTTGAATGACATTTTCATGTGACTTGCAACTCAACATAACTCGGTAACCGGAGGTCGGATCGACGAGATGTTGAATCCGTTGGTCTCCTAGAATTCCATTACCTCTAGTGAGCCCTCTCCACCATATTTTCATGGCCCATTGACTTCAATGTGCATCGTTTTCGTAAAATCGGGTTTTGCTCAGTTTCCTTCAATGCAACTCTCGCATTGGTGGGTCAACTCTACAAATCCCTCCACCATGCCAGTCTTGGTGGTGTTCCCATATTGGAATTGGCCATACACACCTATCGAAGCCAACGACATGCAATATTTCTGCTCCGTTTGGGTTTTCCCTCTAGGAGTGAGAGTGACCAAGTGTCCCTGAACAACATTTTCATGTGACTTGCAACTCGACATAACTCAACAAAATGAGGTTGGATCGATGAGGCGTCAACTCCATTGGTCTCTTGGCATGCCATTACCTCTAGTTGGCCCTCTCCACCATGTTTGCATGGCCCAGTGACTTCAATGTGCATCGGTTTCATAAACTAGGGTTTTGCTCACTTTCCTTTAATGCAACTCTCGCATTCGTGGGTCAACTCTACAAAACCATCCCAAGTTTCAGTCTTGATGGTGTTCTCATATCAGCATTAGCCATACACACATGTCACATCCAACGACATCAAATCTTGCTGCTCCATTTGTTTTTTCGCTACCAGATCGAGAGTGACCTAGTGTCCCTGAATGACATTTTCATGCGACTTGCAACTCAACATAACTTGGAAACCGAAGGTTGGATCGATGAGTCGTTGACTCCGTTGGTCTCCTAGAATGCCATTAGCTCTAGTGGGCCCTCACCACCTTGTTTGCATGGCCCAATGACTTCAATGTGCATCGATTTCATAAATTAGGGTTTTGCTCAGTTTCCTTCAATGCAACTCTTGCATTGGTGGGTCAACTCTCCCAAAACCTCCACTATTCCAGTAATGGTAGTGTTCCCATATCGACATTGTCCATACACACCTATCAGATCCAATGACATGTAATCTTGCTGCTCCATTTGGTTTTTCGCTCCCGGACTGAGAGTGACAAAGTGTCCCTGAAAGAAATTTTCAAGTGACTTGCAACTCAACATAACTCGGCAACCAGAGGTTGGATCGATGAGTTGTTGAAACCATTGGTCTCCTGGCATGTCATTACCTCTAGTGGGCCCTCTCCACCATTTTTTCATGGCCCAGTGACTTCAATGTGCATCAGTTTTGTAAACCAGGGTTTTGCTTAGTTTTATTCAATGCAACTCTTGCATTGGTGGGTCAACTCTGCAAAACCCTCCATCGTGCCAATATTGGTGGTGTTCCCATATTACCATTAGCCATACACACCTGTCGAAGCCAATGACATGCAATCTTGCTGCTCTGTTTGTTTATTCCCTCCCATACCGAGAGTGACCAAGTGTCCCTGAACGGCATTTTCATGTGACTTGCAACTCGAAATAACTTAGCAACCAGAGGTTGGATCAACAAATAATTGACTTCGTTGGTCTCCTGGCATACCATTACCTCTAGTGGGCCCTCTCCACCTTGTTTGTATGGCCCAGTGACTTCAATGTGCATTGGTTTTGTAAACTAGGGTTTTGCTCAGTTTCCTTCAATGCAATTCTCGCATTGGTGGGTTAACTCTGCAAAACCCTCCACCGTTCCAGTCTTGGTGGTGTTCCCATATTAGCATTGGCCATACACACCTTTTGGAGCCAATGACATGAAATATTGCTGGTCCGTTTGGTTTTTCGCTCCTGGATCGAGAGTGACCAAGTGTCCCTGAACGACATTTTCATGCAACTTGCAACTCAATATAACTTGGAAACCAGAGGTCGGATCGATGAGCCATTGACTTTGTTGGTCTCTCGAAATTCCATTACCTCTAGTGGGCCCTCTCCATCGTGTTTTCATGACCTAGTGACTTCAATGTGCATCGGTTTCGTAAACTAGGGTTTTGCTCAGTTTCCTTCAATGCAACTCTCGCATTGGTGGCTCAACTCTACAAAACCCTCCACCTTGCCAGTATTGGTATTTTTCCCATATTGGAACTAGCTATACACACCTTTTGGAGCCAATGACATGCAATCTTGGTTTTTCGTTTGTTTTTTTGCTCCCAGACTGAGAGTGACCAAGTGTCCCTGAACGACATTTTCATGCTACTTGCAACTCGAAATAACTCGGCAACTGGAGGTCAGATCGATGATCCATCGATTCCGTATCCTTGTAGACCATTACCTCTAGTGGTCCCTCTCCACCAGGTTTACATGGCCCAGTGACTTCAAAGTGCATCAGTTTTGTAAAATAGGGTTTTGCTTAATTACCTTCAATGCAACTCTCGCATTGGTGGGTCAACTCTACAAAACCCTCCACCGTTCTAGTGTTGGTGGTTTTCCCATATCGAAATTGGCCATACACACATGTCAGACCCAAGGGCATGCAATCTTGCTGCTCCGTTTGGTTTTTCGCTCCCAGACCGAAAGTGACCAAGTGTCCCTGAACGATATTTTCATGCGACTTGCAACTCGACAACTGGAGCTTGGATCGACAAGTCGTCAAATCTGTTGGTATCTTGGCATGCCATTACCTCTAGTGGGACCTTTCCACCACGTTTGCATGGCCTAGTGACTTCAATGCGCATCGGTTTCGTAAAATATGGTTGTGCTCAGTTTCCTTCAATGCAACTCTCGCATTGGTGGGTCAACTCTGCAAAATCCTCCACCGTGATAGTCTTGGTAGTGTTCCCATATTGGAATTGGCCATACACCCCTGTCAAAGCCAATGACCTGCAATGTTGCTACTCCATTTGGAGTTTTTCTCCCGGACCGAGAGTGACCAAGTGTCCCTGAACGACATTTTCATGCGACTCGCAACTCGACATAACTTGGAAACTAGAGGTCGGATCAACAAGCCATTGAATCCATTGGTCTCTTGGCATGCCATTACCTCTAGTGGGCCCTATCCACCATGTTTGCATGGCCTAGCGACTCCATTGTGCCACGGTTTCGCAAACTAGGGTTTTGCTCAGTATATTTATTGATGTTGTAATTTGTTGTAACAAGAGTTTCTAGAGATGTTATATGCTTGGAAAGAGTGCCTTAAGGGATGTATCTTCATGGTGTTAACGTACACTTGGAATAGGGTTTATTTTGTTGGTTTTCCTTGTGATATTAGGATAAATATAAGTGAAATATTGGACCATAGTGACCACCTTCACACACATGTTGAGGAGAAGCAAATGAGCATAGTAACCACCTTGGCACACATGTTGAGGATAAGAATTGGAGCATTGTAACCACCTTTGACACATATGTCGGGGAGAATTGGGAACAAGAATATGTGGTACACAACTAGAGGAGGAATGCATTACATGAGGAAACTTGGATATGCATGAGGAAACTAGGGTTTATATATGTAAGTAAACCTTGGAGAAGGATATATAATACTAGAGGAATTGATGTCTGTGTTGTAGAATCTATAGCTCTTGTTGTGAAGGAAAAGGAGGTAGAATTAGGGTTCCAACCCTGTAGAAGATACAAATAAAAGATCTAATGTCTTTGGTGATATTGTAGTCTTGTTGTGTGATACATGGAGGTTAGGGAAAGACCATGGAAAACGTAACTTGATAAGTCTCTAGCTTCTTTTGATTCCTTGCTTAGAAGAAGATATTTTTAAGTTTGGTCGATTTTCCATGGAGGTCTTGGTGCTTATGTTGATGCAATAGACAAAGACCTAGGGTTTGAGGAATCATCCCTGGATATACATGTTGATGTTGAAACTGGTTCTAGACTTGTCTGAAATTCCATGTGCTTCTATGATGAAAGACGATTAGGGTTTATAAACCCTAACAAGGAAAACAATTATAGTGTGGATACCTTAATGACAACAATGATAGTTTTGGCCTAGATTCGCTTATGGTTTCCAAATATATATAAATACATATCATATATATACATATACATAAGAACTATTTCAGTTGTCCAAATATTGTGTACTTGGATATTTGAATTTTAGCTTATATTATCTTTATGATTGGGTAGATTCTAGCATTGGTTATGTATGCTAATTTGAGATAATTTTTGGTTGAATTTGTTAAGTAAACTTTAATGGTGTTTATTTCATTAGATATCCTAAGTGCAAACCTTTGGATAGGTCATCATGCACTTATGTACACCCAAAGAGAACATGTCGCTACCAAAGGAAGGATCAATAGGGATGACAAGATAGGAAGTGAGTGGGTAAGATAGGAAGGCAAGGAAGTGACCTTAGGAAATGATAGGTGGGTAAGAAGGCTATTAGGTCTGCTCTAAATAGGATATTACAGTAAAGAAGTTAGGGTAGCTTAGGATGAGTTAGTGGTGTGTCTTATGGTTTCCTACTAGGTAGTATTACAATCTAGTTTGATAGGCAGTCCTAGGGTTAGTAAAGGTTAGAAAATGGAGTAGAAGGCCTATTGATATGGACAAGGAAAGTCCAAAACAAATGTAAGATGAAATGAGCTATGTTTTACTTATTTCACTACGGTTTATAAAAGGAGTGCTCATGAAGCTATAACCCTAGCTTATGTGAAGTAATCCATTCTTAAGCTTTGAAGTATTTCATTTGATTAGTCTATAAAGAATATGTGACATATGACTACAAATCCTAGGCATGCTCATATACAAACAAAAAGGTACTTTATAAGAGGACACAAGAGATGGTTGGGTAGGGTTGATGTTAGGGTTTCCCTCCTAGGTTTAGGGTTTCATCATTGATTCTAAACCCTAGGTTATGCATGCTAACCCCAAAACACAAGTTTGGGTCAGGGTTTCCTCATTGATTATAAAGCCTAGGTTATGCATGCTAAGCTTTAAACTTTAGTTAGGATTATGGTTTCCTCATTGATTCTAAACCCTAGGTTATGCATGCTAACCCTTAAATTGTTAAAATTGCAACAAGTACAATAGATCGTTAAAATTGCAAGTGCTCAATAGATCGTTATAGAAGACACATATTCATGAACTTGTTTCATTTTTTATTTTTCAAGGAAGAACAATTTTTATGGGATGTTATCATCATATCGTACAAAGTCAACCTCTTTTGCAACTGACATACATTGACATAGACCCCAATCAATCCACTTTTCATGAAGATAGGACTGTTAAACTAAGAATGATTTCCAGCCAAGTCAAAATGATTATGACAGTCCAAAACATGAATTTCCAGCTTGCCAAAATGAGTGTACAATCCCAAATGAAAGTACTAATGATAAACAAGAGTTGAAATGGCACTTTGAATTAGTGAAAGGTACCTTCAAAACAAAAGTATTTCCAACCAAGAATTTAGCATTATGACAGGCCTATATTTCACTTTTTAGCTTGTCAAGACAAAGTTACGATCTTTTTAAGTAAACATCAATGATAAACAATTTTATAAGTGTCAAGTTTCCAAGCCAATGGGACTCTTAAACCAAATCAAATTTCTAGTCAAGTAAAATGTCTTATGACAATCTAGAATGTAATTTCCAGTTAAGTAAAATTTCTTATGACAGTCCAAGATGTAATTTCCAGTCAAGTAGGAATGATAAGAAGTATATTCACTTGGCTTTTGATGACAATGACTTGCTAGCAATTCAAGGCCTTTTCTAGTATTTTGCCAAGTTATGGATGATTATATACCACTGTCAAATTTGTTTAAGTATGGCGGGGAATGATTGTTTATATACAGTCCCTTTAGGGTGTCTTTGTGCCACTTTAAATTGGGTTATGGAAAAATTTGAGGTGAGGCTTTAGTGAGTGGGTAAGATAGGAAGGAAAGGAAGTGAGTTAGTGGTGTTATAGGGCTGTCCAAAATGGATATTATAGTCAGATATATAGGGAGAGATATGGGGGTCTAAGTAGTGTGGAAATGAAAGGAATAAGCCTTTCTTTAGAGAGAGGGAAAGGTAGGAGTCTACAGCAAGGGTTTTAGCAAGGGTTAGGATAGAATAGAATGGTTTAGGTGTGTCTTATGAATACCTAATAGGTAGTATTACAGTCTTGTTTGATAGATAGTCCTAACATTATTCAAGGTTAGAAAATGGATTAGAAGCCCCAATGAGACAATAATTACTATGTAAATACCAAAGGAAAACAAGTGCTTTCTATTGCAATTTGGACAATGAATAAGACTGCAGGTGTTAGTATGTTGGTTCAATATGAGTTAGGGTCCTATAGGAGTTAGAGTTCAATTATCATTGTTATTGTACATATTTATGCATTTATGTATTTTTTGTTAACTAACATATAGTGTTAAATTTTTTATGCATTTTATTGTGAACATACAGACTTTATTGCTTCATCAACAATAAGTATTGCAAGTGCATCAACTGTAAAATACTACTGCATTTGACATAATGTATGCAAATCTGTAATAAAAGGAAAAGTAATATAAAGAAGTACAAAATGATATAGCAATATACAAAAATATCCAATCATATACAGTAGTACTGAAAAATGGAACATCGTTCCCAATGACTATACAATGGAAACTCATGTTGTATACAAAATATGGAAACTTGTGCCGTATACAAAATATGGAAACTCGTGCTTTACACAAAATATGGAAACTCATGCCAAAATTCCACATCATGGCTAGTGTACATATGAGGGTCTCTAAATCCTCCTTCCCACCCTTGAAGCTCCCCGGTGCAACTCCAAAATCGATCTTCCTCTTCTTCGAGCTAGAGGAAGCTCAGTTCTTCTAGCCACTTCGACCACCTCCCCTTAGGCTCTGAAATGAAAACTATCAAATGTCAGCTCCTACAGTCAATTATACAAGTATAAAAAAAAATTTAAAAATTAAAATTATGTTTTCAAATTTTAAATAGCTCACCTGAGATGAGACCGTAAGTGGTGAGCAGGATACCCTCCTCCATGATCCAAGTCTCTCGGTAATGCCACCCTGCAACATTTAAACAGTAAGATAAGTCATACAATTTACTTCATATGTTAATTTTTGTTAATATTGCACGATATTTTCATAAACTAATCAATCTCATCGTGAACACAGCAGGCTGGTCCTAGGGGCTAGCTGGTGGAACAATCGGCTGATCCTTAGGGGTGGCAGGTAGAGTAGTGGGATGTACAACCTGCTTTGATGCTAGGGTGGATGGTATAGTAGAGGATGTAGCCACATTGAAGTTGGATACACCACTAGGGGGCATGGTGGGAGAGGGCGTGGACTAGAGTGGGCGAAGTGGTGATGTACAACAATAAATGCCAACTGGTTGTAGAATGGAATGGGCCACCCTAGAAGACGAGACGAGGGTGGTGAAGGAATATGGGGGAGGGGGATGAGTTCTGGGATGGGGTGGAGGGATGGGCGAATGTAGATTGATGGTGTAATGTGGTCGGAGGGGGGAGGGTGGAAACATGGGAAACTACAAGGGAGGGGGTGGATGGGTGGGGCGGGGGGGGGGGGGGGGGGGGA
>LPNX010022307.1:91065-264671 GCA_001517045.1 Pseudotsuga menziesii
ACATGTATGCTAGGGGCTACACTTTGCATATATGGTGGGAAAAAGGAAGTCGATGGAGATACTGACGTGCCTATGTACTCAGACCTGCATACATATTCATGGCATCGTATATTAGTACATAAAAAATATAACTATACAAATCTAAGCCATCAAAACCAAAATTAAATTTATACTTTATTACAAGATACCTGCTCATGAGGGGATCTGCTGCTCCTCGGTGGGGATGGCTGGTCACTCAATCCTACGGACACCTGTTCATTTGTGCAAAAATATTTAGATTCAATTACTAAATATTGACTACATTGGAAGACAAGAATAACTACTAACATTAAATTTAATTAATGAAAGAAAACTACCTATGTGTATAGTGCTGCGATTTCCTCTGCAGCTACCATGGCTCCATCTAGGTTGAAGGAACCAACATACTCCCACTCGAGTGTTGGAGAATCAGCATTGAATAGCTGTACATTAAAAGAATTCAAGTCATCAACATCTGATTCTAAGTTAAATTTATTAGAAATTATGAGATTGCATAACGTATAATCAATACTTGAACATTAAATAAAACAATAACTAACCTGGTGTAGGTAGCTCTCTATGGCATGCTCCTACGTGGGAACCTGGCATGGATTCTCACAACAAGAAAAATGATGTGGAACTGGTCCTGTTAAGCTAGATGGATCAACCTGGCTACCACCTGTATATTCTCTCCCTCGCCCACCACTAGTAGACCATGCAGAAGTGTGTCTCTTGGGGGGGGCCTGCTTGCTTTGCAAGGACATAGACACAAATGTGGTATGCCTGAGAAGGTTTCATGTGGCACGTCTAACAGACTCATGGATCTCATCTAGCCTGCTACCTAACCCAGGGGGTTGAGGAAGTGGGTTTGGATCTCTTCTAGGTGCAGGAGGTCCTTTGAGTGGGTTCCGGTGGGCATGAGGTCGATCTTTGGCTGAGCCAAAACCGATGCCTTGGAACTTGGTGATGTCAAAGTAGTTCACATGGAACCCTAACACAAACTCATCCCACAGTTTCCTGAGAAAATACTGTGGGATCTCGACATTGTTGCATGGAGGCTTGTCGAAAACCATGAACCACCTCTTCCTCCAATTTTCTCTCCATGGCTGGTAATTACACCAGTCCATGCAAACTTGCCTCTTCCTCACATCTGGAGGCTGTCTTATTCTAGGATCTCTAAATTTGCTCCATAGTTGGGCTTTTGTGATATTCAATTTTTTTATATCCTCTTTGGATATACGAGTGCTATAATGCTCTCTCATTCGAGCCCTATATTCGCTCAAACTGGTTATCTCACTATGGGAAATGTTAATAGATTCTATTATGTTTTGTATTAATGTGGCAAGGGAAACCTGAGAGGGTTCCCTGGTGTTATTCAATTCATCACTCAAAATTCTTAATTGGTTTAAATCCTCATGTAATTCATCATCGGGGTTTTCTTCGTTTAATTCGGGGTTTGGGTCCTCTGATTGGTTTGTTTAATTCCTTTCTTGGGACGGTTCATTGGTATTTGTCATTGTGGTTAGGTAATTTGTACCTGCAATATCAAATTTTTCCCATTTCAATTGATTTTCAATTTTTTTTCAATTTTGTATTTTATTTTAAAAACAATAAAAACATTGAAATAAACAAAAAAAATTGCATTCCTACTCTATCTACCTTACTCCAACGTCGTTTTAGGCAAGTTGGAAAATTTTGTTGGGCTCCTTGGTGGTCGTTATCGTCTCTTGGGGGGTCGTTTTTTCCTCCTTGCGTGCTCGTAGGTGGGTAGAAAAAAATACAATTGTTCACTATTTTTTGTTTTAAACAAAGGGACGTGCATGCGTCCCTGTGTGCAATCGCGCAAAACATGCATGTTTTTCCACATACACGTGCATGCATAGACATGTGAGCACGTCATTAGGGGTGTGTGCGCACTCCTATTGTCCATGCTGGAAATTCGGCATGGGGGTTTTCCACTACCGAAGCGGGAGCGCGTGCATGCATCTAGGAGGTGTGTGAACGTTGTTGTTTTGTTCCACTAGCGCACTCTGATTGCATCATATTTGGGTAGCAGGTTTGTGCGGGTGCCCATATATATGTAATATTATGAGGGATAAAGATATATACATAGATAGAAAAGAATAATAGAATAGATAGGAGAAGTATCAAGGACAGAGTAAATCTGGCTCAAGCAAGGCCAAATTAAAGATGTATAAGGCCTAAGGAGACTAGAACACAGGTTTTGAGACAATTATGAATGTACAGTGTCATTGTGTGAATGAAGAAATCCTATTTCGACATAATCCCTATGTAAATTCAATTCTGTCTCAATGTTTGCTTTCATGAATTGAATGTTAGACTTATCTCTTTAAATGGTTGATAAGCTTAGGTGTGAATTAGGGATTCTGAGAGTGAAAGGAATCTGATATCGATTGATCGATTCTCTGTTCAATCGAAGGAAGAATTTGATTAATAATATATTGAATATTTCGTGAATGGATTTTGTCTTGAATTAACATTGTTGTAGGTTTTGGATTAACGATCGATCACTGCAAGTATCGACGATAAGTCTTTGCAGGCATGGATGGTAAAGATATGGGTAGAACCAGATTTACATTAAGAATCGATTTCACAAATGGAAGCTACAACCATGATAATTCTAAATCAATCGATCATAGGATTATAGGATTGGGTGGTGGAGATCTGAAGGTGTGAATATCAACGACCAAAAATGGATTTTGCAAATGAAATAATGACGATAATAAAAGGAGTTGTCTGTGAAATATGAAACTAATCGTTGCAAAGAGGATTCAGATCAATGGATGAGGTTGATCATTGAAACATATCAACGGTCCTCAGCTATTTCACAGGGATAACTAGCGTGGGAAATCAAAATTCTTATGTGTGCGAAATATTTATAAAATACACCTTATGATGGTTGAAGTCCATCGTTGATCTTAATCTGACGATCATCAATAATTTCGTTGATTCAAATAGCGAGGTGGTTAACAATAGAGGATGGATGCAGAATTTGTATAGAATCCTCCTTATTGTATTTGAAGTCCACCGTCGATCTGCATGGATCCATATCCAACGGTTGACAGTCATTTCGTTGGTTTAACTAGAAGGAAAGTTAACTGTAGAGAGTGGATGCAGAATGTTTATGGAATCCAGTTCACCAAAAAATTGAATTCCTCTTTTTGAAAGAGCACTTCCTGGGATTTAGCTGGGTTGTTTATATTTAGTAGTTCTTCTAAATTTAGAAGCGAACTAAATTGTATAACAGACTCTATAAAGATTGCATACAGGGGATCCTAGCATCAAAATGGTATCAAAGTAGAACAAGGATTTTGGGTAATAATTATCAGAGCCAAGAGCTTGTAAATCAATTTCTAATTTTCAATTCATTTTAAAGTTGAAAGGCTAACAATTGTATTGAAAGGGTTAGTCAGGTGAAAGTATTCAGAATTGATTTAAATTGTAGACATAGGATGTGTGGTTTAAATTTTATTATTAGCCACATGAGAATACATAAGAAATCTTTGGGAGGATCTGATAGGTACAAGCATGGAGTTATGGTGTATGGAAAGAGTTTGACAATACTCTTGAGCAATTGAAGAAATAAAAGGTAAACAATTTCTGGAAATGGTTATTGAATTTGAAGACTGATAATTGTGAGTGTGTTATGATCAATCTTGTGCAAGGGATCATAACAGATACTGAAATAAAGGAATCTGTAAGATTGGAAATGAGGAGTATATGCTCTGTAGTAGGAAGAATTGTAGATAACATATATAAACCAGAGACAAAAAAAGAAAAGTGCATATGAACATATGAAAAAGATCAGTAAGAGAATATTTTGAAGGTATGAGATTATCACTTTGTGATAATTCTGGTTTTTTATGATTGAGGACAGATAACAGGCATCTGGATAACTGTAAGAGAACAAGTTTGTTCCTCAAGAAGAGGATCTTTTGAAGATAGTGATGGAGATATTTTCAGCCAACTGTACAAGTGAAAAGTCTGAAGGTATGGAATGATTGATGTTTGTATTTTGACTCTCGTTAAATGAATTATTAGGAATGATTTGACAGCAACAAAGAATAGATATGTTCTTGAGAAAAGGAAAGAGGATGAAGTGGAAGAACCTAGAAATCCAACAGAGGTTGGACAAGAGAGGACTAGTGCATGTTCTCAAAGGAGGAGTGGATTTGCAGAAGCCAAGAAGAGAAAATGAGATGCTCAAAAGGTTCTAGTGAGAGGACAAGATATACCAAAAGGACAAGCTCAAGGAGAGATAGCTTGTTGAGGTATAGCAGAAAAGTATGGCAACTTGCTGGAGGTGAAGGATTAGTTACAATCCACAAGTGAATAGAATGAAGTTCACAAAAGAGGAGAAGGAGATAGAAACAATGACTATTGAAGGTCATTATAGGGGTTCAGAGAAAAGCCATAGCAGAAGAAAGAAGACAGAGAATCAATAAGGATGTAGCAAATAATTGCTAGAGTTAGTAAGAGAAATTTTGTGCTTTGAAAAGAATATGCAAGCAGCTGCTGAAGAAAAGAACTAGAGGTATGGTTGGGTCATGAAAAGGGAGGTAATATGGCATTCACTACAGGTGAAGCTAAAACAAAAGAAGTTTGCTGGATTGAAGAAAGAACTTAGAGAAGTTGAATCGTAGATGGACGCTTCATATTGTGAACCTGAACAGGTTCCTTTTCTTGGAGAGGATGATGAAGCAGAAAAGGAGAGATCAATTGAGGGTCTCATGAATTCTATAAGGAGTACAAATCAAGTTACGGAAGATATGACTGTGAGGCCGAATGAGACCAAAAGGTCTTATGTTTTTGAGAATGATGATTTTTTTGTGATTACAGGTTTTGTTGCAGATGATAGGCAGTCTTTTGAAACTGTCTTAAAAATTTATGAAGTCAAATATGATGAAGAAAGTCTCTCAAATGAAGAAAGGTCTAAAGTAATGTATCAAAAGTAACTCATTGATGAGTTTCTTGGTGGAGGAACACAATCAATTGAATATTATTTGAAAATGAAGGAAGAAAAATAAATGTGTAAAGACAGTTCTACAAGGAAGAATCAAAATTGTATTCTGGTGGAGGAGGAAGTTGAATAGTGACCTTGGACTGTCATGAAGTTTGAAGGAAAAGAAGATATGCTTTCCGAAATCATAACAACAAGACATTATTATATTGTTATAAAAGATGAAAGGGTACCATATGAAGACTGTATACAGCTTATAGCTTAGTCTGCTGAAGAAATAGGTGATAGTGAAAGATTGATGTTGTGTTCAAACCAACACAACAGGGGGATGTGAGAGAAAATATCAACGGGGACTTCAAAGTCTCATTTTTTTAAAACTAATTATTTGTGTATGACTACAGGTATTGAAGAAAACTTAGATGATGTGTCTATGTAGGATGTGAAGCATAGGATGGATGCTTTGAGGAAAATCAAAATTGGACCATTGACAGAAGAATATGCTCACTATTGTGAAGAAGGACATAAAATCATCTTGGAAAAAGATGGTGTAGGAGAGGGGCTAGCTAAAGGTCTTGTGAACTCTTGGGAGAGTTTAGATCAGCAGAAGAATATGCTGATGAGAGGGTCAATGGGAGATAAAAATTTCAAGACCAAGAAAAAACTTCTTTCACCACACCTTGGGGTACTTTCATGTACGCAAAGATGCCATTCGGATTAATGAATGTTGTAGCAACTTTCCAATGTGCCATGGATATTGCTTTTGCAGATGAAAGGGACAAATTTGTGGTGATTTACATGGATGACATTACTGTATATTCCCGGACGGTCAAGGATCATATCAGACATTTAGAAAGGATTTTCATTAAGTGCAGGAAATATGGCATCTCATTAAATCCTAGAAAGTCAAACTTTTCTCTAGAAGGGCATCTTTAGAGTGGAGGAACTGAGGAGTAAGAAGGAAATACAGTCTTTCATCGGTTAGGTAAATTTCTTGAGGAGATTCATCCCTAGCTTCGTGGAAATCCTGATGAAAATTACCTATATGCTGAGGAAAGATCATGAAATCAAATGGACGACAGAAGCCAAGAAATATTTCAAAGATATAAAACAGGTCATTTCGGAAGCACCTATACTGATCAGTCCATATTTTGAGAAATATTTCTTAGTGTTCTCATATGCCTCAGAGCATACTATGGCGGCAGTTTTGCTACAGAAAAATGATCGGGGTGAAGAACAACCTATAGCATTCTTTAGTAAAATATTGAGAGACGAATAATTGAAGTATAATATAATGGAAAAACAAGCTTATGCTTTGGTTAAGGCCCTAAAAGATTTCAGAATTTACCTCCTCCATTCCCACATAATTGCATATGTACCCAGCAACGTGGTGAAAAGAATACTTACACAGCCGGATCTAGAGGGGAAGAGAGATAAATGGGTTGCAGTGCTTCTAGAGTATGACTTAGAAATTAAGCCCACAAAATTGATCAAAGGGAAAGGGTTAGCTAAAATGATGATAGATTCTCATTGTGACTCTTTGCAGCTGAATTTTTTAGTTGGTCAGTCTGATCAGTTGGAGGCAGAAGTACAGGTGAAGCCTGATTTTTCTACATCCTCCTGGTATGTTGATATTATTTTTGTATTGCAGAATTTACAACCTCCTGCAGGGCTAAGCAAAACCAGAGCCAGATCCGTAAAACTGAATGCTGCGAAATTTTGCATCATAGAACAATATCTTTATTGGAAATACCCTGGGGAAAACTGTTGAATTGTCTTCTGGAAAACGAATCTCAACATCTGACAAAGGAGTTCCATGAAGGAGATTGTGGAGGGAATCATTCCTAGAAGGTAACTGCAAATAAACTTTCAAGGGTTAGATCTTATTGGCCTTCGTTGTTCTTAGATGTATATAAGGAAACGACCAAATGCCATCAGTGTCATATTTTTGAAGGGAAAAGAAAAGTGGTTTCACTTCCCCTCAACCCTATATTTGTAGAAGCACCTTTCCAGCAGTGGGGGTTGGATTTCATCAAAGAGATAAATCCAAACTCCTTAGGACAGCATAGGTGGATTCTAACAGCTACTGATTATTTCATAGTGGATCGAAGCCATAGCCACCAGAAGGGCTACAGAAGAGGTAATAATGGATTTCTCAGAAGATAATATTTTTGCGAGATTCAGCTGCCCTATGCGAATCGTGACAGATAAAGCACATGCATTTAAGTCCAAGAAGATGATCAATTTTTTCCATAAATATCATATAATCCTAAATCACTCTACTGCTTATTGCCCACAGGGAAACGGACTAGCAGAATCTTCTAACAAAAGTCTTGTGAGGATTATTAAGAAGTTGTTGGAGGATAACAAAAGGGCTTTGCACGCAAAGTTGAAGTATGCCTTGTGGGACGACAAAATCAACACAAAGAGGGCTATTGGTATGTCATCGTTTCAGTTGGTATATGGGGCCGAGGTAATTTTTCCTACATATCTAGGGGTTCTAGTCATGAAATTGTTATGGGACCTATTTGATGAGCCTAATCCCATTCAAAGAAGGATCAACCAGATTATTGAACTGAATGAAGTGAGGGACAAAGCTTATGATAAAGTCCAGATACACCAGGAGAAGATGAAGAATACGTTTAACAGAAGAATAAAGGAGGATTTTTTTGGGTCGATGACCTAGTGTTGAAGTGGGATGCCCCGCGTGAAGAAAAAGGTAAACATGGAAAATTTGACCACTTGTGGGTGGGTCCATACCTTATTGCAGCAATCAGAGGGGACAACGCCTTTGTTTTGCAGTATCCAGATGGGTCACAATACGAGGGAGGCCCAGTGAATGGGAGGTTTCTAAAATGTTACCTCGACTAAAGGGACTAAGGTCCATGTATCATAGTGTCAATATGTTTTATGTTTTAGTCAGTACAGATGGTGAATCAAAATATTTGAATCCCATGGAGAAGGCCCTAAGATCTGAAGAGGTAACCATTCTTTCAAATTATGTTTTCTTTCATAAAGTAAAATAGGAGGATATTGTCAATGGATTCGGCGACTAGTCTATGGGCTCTTTGCTACCTTGCTGGGAGGATAGCATCCCTTGTGGAGCCGGTTGTTGACGTCATATAAAATTTTTGATTATAAGAGGTATGTGGGAACCTGATCCTATTGAAAAGTGTTGTGAGGGAAACCTTAGAGTTTGCAAGGATGCTGATGGCATCTACAAGATGGCCTTCAGCCACTAAAATAGGCCACGGTGGAAATGAAGTAAAGGACAGTGTAAATTAGTTGCCTCAACTTGAAGTAATAAAGATGGAAGGTGGAAAGGCAGTTCATGAATCATAGATGCAGCGTAAAGCAGGGGATGTTAGATGTGCTGAAGGAATTAAATGGGAGTCATAATAGAAGATTGAGATTGATCTGAAGACAGATCAACTACGTCATAGCATTTCACACAGCAAACATGCTTAGCCAAAGCCACTTCTTTGAATCGAGAAATAAGTTAAAGAGTTGAGGCATCTGACAGGTGAGATTGGGATACAAGAAGATCCACGAACATAAATGATTTTGCATCTCGGACTAGAAAGGATGTAGTCGCAATTTTAAATTGTGAAAAGTGGTACCAGTCACTCAGATTGACGGTCACTGCAAGAGCGGATATAGATATGTGGTCATGGTTTATTTCGCAATCTGAAATAGCATGGATGGGGTCAGGATATCGCATTGTGAAAAGTGGTAGGGCTCGCTCGAATCGATAGTCGTGAAGAAAAGTCGATCTTGATAGACAGATAATAAGCATACCCCGAGGTAAAGTCACTCACTAGATCAGGAAGGGAAAAGTAGGTAAAAGGTTAAAGCTTTTGGATATGAATGGTCTCGATGAAGGGGAGTTGGAGATCGACGGCAGAGGTAAGCCTTCCCAGGTTAAGTTACATACGCGTGAGATGAGGAAGAACTTATTATAAAGGACCTCACATACCAAAGGCTTATAGCGCGAGGAGAAAGATCCACGGTGTAAATTACGTGGGAAGGGTGTGAAGGATATGCTATATAGAAAGCTATAAAAGGATCTACGTGGAGCTGGAAAGGTTTTTCTTTTCCAAAACCTTGAATTCCCCGAATACCCAACTGCATACAAAGCGCTAGTAGGGAAAAACCAGGAGACTTTGTTAAAAAAAAGGTAGGCCCCTGATACTTCCTCAGTGTTATTTGAAAATGGATATCGTAGGAGAAGTAGAAGTGGTAGAGGTGAGAGATAATGCAGAACCAAAGGTGGCATGTCGGAGGGTAGAGGAAATTCTCATAGATGAGAATGTTGAGATTTTCAATACCATCTTGGTGGGGGAAGCCATTGAAGCCGCCAGGGGTAAATTGGAAATCCTTAAGGACCAAGGTAGAGATACCTGTGGTGTTTTAAAATATTTTTTCCATTTTTTCTCTATTGACCAAACCCCCCATTTCCCTGAGTTTGTTGAATGGTGTGCAGAGAATTTCTCTGTCGCCGAAGAAGTCATTATGAATAAGTAAATGTCCAAAATCCTTTGTTCAGTCCAGGCTTCTTTTGTTTGTAAAACCCTGCACATCCCAGATGAGTTTTTCCATATATCCCAAAAATACCAAGAGGAAAATATTATACATTTCTTCAGAGAGGCTACCGATGAAAGTAAAGAAGCCTTCTTGAAGGCCTGTTCAAAACCAAATGGTGAATTCATCAACCTATCATACCCCATCAACCTTAGCCATTTTAACGAAGAAACTCAGTGGTGTATATCCCTGACCAGTCAGTTTTTAGGTCTAAATACCGATGCTTATGTCACTGAATCATTGTTGAGTCTATTGTTCATCTTGAGTACTTGTCCGGTTGAACTTGGACTTCCTGGGTAATCTTATCAGTCTTGTTGTCTTAAGTTTGATGAAGTCCTGGCCGAGAACATCCATTCTCAATTAGCGAATTTCCACGACACTAAAGTGTTTAGATTCCAATCCTTTTTATTGAGGATGTTTATAGCTTATAACGAAGAAGACCTACAAGTACCTGAGTTATAAATCACTAGTGACATGGCCATGGACTATTGTAAATTCATGAACCAGTTGATGGCCAAAGTATACAACCTTTTCTTTTAATAAAGGCAACCTAGGGTGTTTCCTGAGATGAGGAGAATACTACAGTTGTCCCATAGCAAGAGGATATGAGACTGGTTCCTGACAGAATTCAAAAAAATCATAATATTGTACGGCTTTGTGCATCAAGCCTACATTCTGCCAACTTTTCTAACTGCTATGGTTTTCTTCCTGGAATTGATGAGACAAAGACTCACTGTTGAGGAAGAGAACTTCTTGAACTATAAAAAGAGCTCAAATTTGATTTTCCCCTGGGAAGTGGGACCATAGACAGTCTGGAGCAGAGTTGCTTTACCAATGGTTTCCAACTTACTCAGGGGCATGGGTTTTTCTCTGGAACAAGCTATGAATTACAACCCCCATCAAATAATTTCCAAAAGGAGGAAGTCTCACAAGTGCAAGCTTTTTGAACACACTAAAATACCCAGACTTAGGGAAGCAGCTAACTGGGATGATTTCCCTAATCCTACCTTGATAGACACCAGCATAGAACGAAGCATTGGCTCACCTCTGCCAGGAGCAGTTTCTCCCCAAAGAGAATTGTCCAAAGTAGTTGCAATAGCCAGAAATGTCTCATCATTGGTCAGCTATTCCGCAAGTTCAATAAAAAGAAGAGATCCAGAGCCTATGGAGATTGAAGAGGTAGACACGGCCAGTATGCCCAAAAAATAGAAAATAGAACAGGGGAAACAATTAGTAGAGGTTAAAAAGAGAAATACAAAGGGGCAGATGAAGAAGAAGAATATGGAGAAAAAACATAAACAAGAAGAGCCCAAGGAATCCAAATTGCAAATCCAAGAATATGTATTTGACGGGTAGACTCCAAATAGCCATGCATCCAAAGAATACAGGCTAGACTCTTACTGGGAAAGGGCTGATAAAATTTTAAAAGAGACAGCAGAGATGTATAGCAAGGTAATGTAGTTGCCTTACCCAAATGTGGCATTAAATACTGTAATGGATCATGCCACTAACACCCTTAGCTTAGCTCTAACGATGGGAAACAAGGTGTCAGAGGTTAATGTGAAGCTCGCAAAGGTTACCACTACTGACATAATACACCTCAATAAAGAAACCGGGGATATCTTGAATGCTAGACTGCTAAAGGCCACAATACAGATGTCCAAGCTAGAGGGAAGTAAAACAAATAATTTGGATCTTTTGAGGAAGGTAAGAGTGGAGAACAAGGCCCCCAAGGCCCAAATCAACAATTTGCAAAATGAAGCAATACAAATAGAGGGACCAGCATCTCAGGGAGTTTTGGATTAGAAATTTCTTAATGATAAAGAGAAGGAGATCCAGATACTAAAAAAGAAATTGAAAATCCTTTCTACCCAGCTCACTTAGACAGACGAGTTGCCTAATTTCGAAAAAGAGAAAGAGACATTGAGCGCTGAGCTTACCGACTGCAAATCTAAGCTACTGAAGCTCGAAGAAAAGGAAAGGCAGTGGGAACTAGACATCTAGATTTTGAAGGAGAGTGAAACATAATTAAAGTCCCTGTTAGAAATGAAAGAAAAGGAGCTTTAAGAAAGAGGTGCAAAAATTACAATTCAGTCCGTAGATATAGCTCGGGAAATAGACACCAATTCTTTTTCTAGAGAAATGTCCTAGATAGGCCTGAAAGATACATATCTTGTCAACTTAAAGCAGCAAATTGAGGAACTAGAAAAGGAAAAAGGTAAAGAGATACAAGAAAAGGAAAATATGGAAGAGAAATGCCAAGGACTGACACAACAAAATGCCAAGTTAAGCCAACAAGTGATCAGTAAATTGGCCATACAAGGCGCTAGACATTTGATTTGGGATCAAATCATTATAGAAGTTGACAAGTTCCAACCTTATATAGATTTCATTGTAGACCAGGAAAACGCTATGATAGAAGCCAAGAAAAAGGTTCTGACAGTATTAGGGGAAGTGCAGAAAAGACCTGTAGCAATAGCGGGAAATGCTATTGTTTTTCTAAGTGCCTTGTGAGACGATTTGGCCAATCGATACGGTATCCAGAACAGGGTTGTTGTCGCCTCTGGGTCTAGAAAGGTAATTGCTAAGGACAGGATGTTGGAAACTGTACAAGCCAAAATAGGGATTATTGAGCACATGGTCAAGGAGGTTATCAGGCTATTCAGACCGCTGGTAGACAGAGGGATCCCTTTCTTCTGGGAAGAGAAGGGACCTTTATTGTCTCAAACGAAGTATCTATAATGTTTGGTTCATTGCTGATTAGAAAACAACAAGTTTAGAGATGCAAAAATCATTGTCAAGAAAGCTCATTTTTGATAATATGGTCGGTGAATTTTAACTGTTGTTTGATTTTAAAGCCACTTGTGTTGGAGTCCGCCAAAACCTCGTACCTAGAAAATATTGAGCTCAAAGTGCAAGTATTAGACATGGCAGTAGAAATTTTTCCTGGTCCTGACCTATGGAGATCTATTCAGCAATATGGGTCAAGAAAATTAAAAACGCAACCATAGAAGTGGCAATGACAGTACACGGGAATTTTTCTCCATGGGCACATCTTTCCAATAGTCACCTCTCTCGAAACTTTGTACAGATGTCATTCACCGGATGAAAACATGGAAGACTGTAACGCATTTTTTTTTCCTGTAATCCATATTTCATTTTTCAGTTTTTTATGTAAATCGTGGCTGATGTGTCACAGTAGAGTTTGTTGGAAGTTGTTTTTTAGTTGTAACAAGTTTTGATTCCCAAACCTGGGATTGGGAAGTCCTAAATACTATAAATATATCTCCCAAAGAAGGAGAAATGGTTGGAACCGATGTAATTTTGCAGTGTGTGCTTTCAAGAGTTTTTAATAAAGTTGCAGAGCCGAAGTCGGCGTTTTATACAGGGATTCATGTGTTGTTTGTGTTATAGTCTGTTGCTTCCTTTCCCATGTGAATGTTTTTCCAGTTTATCTCTCCCATTATGTTTTCTTTCATGTTTGAAATAAGTGTATAACAGTTTGGAATTCATACATGCTATGCTCCATGTGTTGTTTCAGACATCCACTAAACCTTTCTTCTAAAGTTAATACAGAATTCATTTTCCAATTCTTTGTGTTGATGGTCTGTTCATGTTCTTCTTTTCCACCAGACAATTATAATTTGACTGTGATTGAATGGATATATTGCCTCTATGTTGAAATTGTCTGCATAAGCTCAGTTCATTTCTGTTTCACTTCTTGACTCCATCGCCCAATGGTTCTATGTCTTGTTTCAACCAATTTTACAAACAATTTACATTTTCACTTGTACATATCTGGCATTGTTAATATTTGGTGAGAGATCCCTCTTGGAAGAGGAGAAGGCTAGTTCTCTCTTTGAAATTGGTTTTGTTGTTACCTGGGAGCGAGACTTTCGCAACAGTTGGTTTAATTTCAGTGCTAACAAACTGGCGTCGTTGTTGGGGACGAGTTGAAGATCATCCCTGGAAGAACGACAGGAACTGTAGGATTTCAGGAAAGAGATTTTCGAGGGCAAACATAAATTTCTTCATTCGCGAGAAGGTTGTATATTTGTTCCGGTGACTCCACACCCACTCCGACCAGTATTACATGAGGTATCCTGGCTTCCAGAAGGATCCATACGAGAGGTAATCCTAATCCTGAAACTTTGCAAAGTGTGGAAAATCCAGAAAAAATACTTAGGAATAGGAATAAAGAGAAAGTGAATTTTCCATTGTTTGGTACATCATCATCTCAAGATTTGTATGACATTGTTGAATCTGAATGGGGAGTTAGAGCTGAAAGACTACTAACCAAATCAAAATCTGAATCCGACATAAGGAAAGTTGGGGTTAGCTCTAGTATACTGCAATCCTATCTGCTTGATTCTTTGTGGCTAAACCTAGAGACCCTGGAGAAAGATGAGGAGACCACCCCTGTTTTTCATAACACCCAGTTGCCTAACCCCCATCCTGCTCCCAATCGACCGACCCCAATGGATACTGCTAGATTTTCCCCATTAGCCCTACCTCTAGTTCTGCACAACCTCCCCTTGAACTACGCCCAAAGAATTGCACTCTACGATGGGAGGGGGAATGTCTCAACGAGATACCATGTAGATAAGTTTGATGACTTCATCGACCTAGAAGAGGTGGATGATGAAGACATCAAGATGAGGCTATTCGCTCAGAGTCTGTCTGGGGAATCCAAGAAATGGTACAAAGATTTTCCACCTAGGTCCATTCGCATTTTTGCTAGTTTTCAAACCATATTTCTAGAAAGGTGGGACAATAAACAAATCCTGTTGCAAGTATTGTCTCAATACAACAATATCAAGAAATGAGGTTTTGATTTAGTCCATGAGTTTTCAATTAGATTCATGAGAGTCTACAACTCGATACCTGCTGACATCAAACCTTCACCCAGGGCGGCTAAACTTCATTATGTCGATGCATTTGATAATGACTTTTCTTTATTATTAAGAGAAAGAAATTCAAACACCCTCCTGACCATGTTCATCGATGCCCTAGAAGTGGAGGCCAATATGATGGAATGCGGAAAAATAAAACTGAGGGCAGAAGTTGACAGGAGGAAAGGTAGAGAAGAAACACACCCCACTACTTCTATGTCTTCATCTAGTGATGTAAAGTTTGAAATGATGCTCAAAAATATGGAAATGTTAATGGACCGACTAAAAGTGGAAGCCAAGCCAACAAACCAAGAGCAGAATGAACCTCAGATAAGGAATCCCAATTTTAGGAGACTGGTTCCTCTCCCACTCCAACCAAATAGACAAAGGGATGTAAGGAATCCAAGGAACCAAGAAGTTCAGCCAATTAGACCTCCTTTCCCTTAAAACTATGTGGTTGCCAAAGATGAGGCAGAGTCTATTGAAGATCAGATCCATCATTTTGGTGATTTGGACTCTGAAATCTACTTAACTGAGGGGGAACATAACATGTTCATACAAGTAGATGATAAGACCTTGACATAGGAATTGGATCAATATCACAAGGGGGGTTAAACCCAAACCAACCTTCTAGTAGTCAGACCGGCCCAGGAAGAGGGAATGAGAAACAAAAGGAGCCGGCTATATCTAAAACCATGGAAAAGGGAACTGGTAATGTGAGGGAGCTGGAGCAAGTAGCACCTGTGGAGACAGGAAAAACGTCTTCCATGTTTAACCTCCAAAGTGAGCTGGCTAAACTGAATATTTTGATTCCTTTCAATGAATTATTGAGGAATCAGGAATACAGGGACACTATAAAAAAGATGATCGTAAATCAAGGAGAAGCCCACCCGGATATCTTAGAGATGACTGAAGACAACCCTACTATAATCCTGGGATCTAATATTGACAGTGTAGACAATGAAGATGAGGAAGTAACACCCTTTTATATGAGCTTGAATGTACATGACATGGTGTTGCACAACGCTATGTTGGATTTCGAAGCCTCACATAATATGATGCCAAAGGGAGTGGTGGAGAGTTTGGGATTAGAGATTACAAGGCCTTATAAAGACCTATATTCCTTTGATTCTAAAAGGGTTAAATGTTTGGGCTTGATCAAAGACATGGTGGTGTATTTAAATAAATTTCCATCTAAAATTGTGGTCATGGATGTTATCGTGGCCGATATCCCCCCCAAGTTTGGTATTTTGCTGTCAAGGTCTTGGACTTCAAAGCTAAAGGGTAGCCTGCAAATGGATATGTCCTACGCAATGATTCCTATTCAAAATGAAAACTAAAGGCTATACAGCGAGAAAATATTACCTTATGTCATGAGCAGTTAGGCTCAGCCTGATATCCATCATGTTTATGCTATTGATACGGACCTAGGGTCATCTATCTTCTTCAATGATATGTCTCCTTGTAACTCAAAGGTAGTTGTGCCATGGAAAGGTAAAAAGGATAAATAAGAGACTAGCGAATGGGAAACTTTAGAAAGAAAGTAGAAAGACGAAGGACTGTGGAAGATGTATTTCAATGGCTCGGTGGCTAAAGCAGGTGCTGGTGTAGGTGTGTACATAATCCCCCCCATTAGAGATAATAAAGCTTATTCTTATAATTTGGTTTTTGAATGCACTAACAATGTAGCAGAGTATGAGGCTTTGTTGCTGGGCTGCATGCATTAAAGGATTTGGGAGCTAGAAGAGTCCAATTTTTTTGAGATTCAGATCTTGTAGTGAATCGGGTGAATGACAACTACCAGAATAGACATCTAAGAATGAGATCTTACCGAAATGAGTTGTTAGACATGTTCGTGAATTATTTCACTAAACACAAAGTCCAAGTGATTCCTAGGTATGAGAATACGGTGGCAGACTCCCTAGCGACTACAGCTGGGAAGTTTGAGACCCCTACATCAGGAAAGAGAAATAGAAAGTAGATATTGTGAATAGACATTCCATACCAGACAACACTAGATATTGGCAAGTTTTCAAAGATGATATGCAAATCAAGAGATTTCTAGAATTGTCTGGTGAGTTTGTAAACACCCGCATAGATGAGGAGGATGCTGACTCCGAGAATTTCCTAGACGCTATTGGGGAAGAGGAAGAGGCCGTCAGAGTAGAGAAACTGAAAGACTCTTTCGGAGGCAGGGATATAGTCTAGTTGAAAATAAATCATATTCCCAGAGGTTTGATCCCCTTAGAGTCCATTTTTGACCAAAATGACATTGCCAGAGATCCGAAGGTTGAGCCTACTGCAGACGCTGTAGAAGATATAAATATTGGCACTGAAAGTAACCCAAAAATTATAAAGTTGTCCAAGAAACTGCCCACTAAAGAAAAAGAAGGGTATGTGAACCTGATGAAGAAATACACAGATGTGTTTGCGTGGAGTTATGATGACCTCAAAGAGTATGAAACTTCCATCATACAACATACTATCTCGATTAATCCAGGGGAGAAACCATTCAGGCAGAAACTTAGGAGGATCAATCCGAAGCTAGTACCCATTATTGAAAAGGAAGTCAAAAAGTTGTTTGATACGAAAATAATTGTGACTCTGAGGTTTTCAAAATGGGTAGACAATTTGGTTCCTGTTCGAAAAAAGAATGGGGAGATAATGTTATATGTATATTTCAGAAACTTAGATAAAGTTTCTTTGAAGGACAATTACCTATTACCGACGATGGACCAAATCCTACAGAGGGTGGTGGGCTCAGAAAGAATATCCACTATGGATGACTTCTCTGGTTACAATCAAGTGAAGGTACTACTTGAATACCAAGAAAAAACTTCTTTCACCACACCTTGGGATACCTTCATGTACGCAAAGATGTCGTTCGGATTAATGAATGTTGTAGCAACTTTCCAACGTGCCATGGATATTGATTTTGCAGATGAAAGGGAAAAATTTGTGGTGATTTACATGGATGAAATTACTGTATATTCCCAGATGTTCAAGGATCATATCAGGCATTTAGAAAGGCTTTTCATTAAGTGCAAGAAATATGGAATCTCATTAAATCCTAGAAAGTCAAACTTTTCTCTAGAAGAAGGAAAGTTGTTGGGGCACATCATTTCGAAGGAAGGAATCAGGATTGATCCAGACAGGGTAAAGGGCATTTTGAGAGTGGAGGAACTGAGGAGTAAGAAGGAAATACAGTCTTTCATTGGTCAAGTAAATTTCTTGAGGAGATTCATCCCTAGATTCGCCGAAATCCTGATGAACATTACCTATATGCTGAGGAAAGATCATGAAATCAATGGATGACGGAAGCCAAGAAATATTTCAAAGATATAAAACAGGTCATTTCAGAAGCACCTGTACTGATCAGTCCAGATTTTGAGAAATATTTCTTAGTGTTCTTGTATGCCTCAGAGCATACTGTGGCAGTAGTTTTGCTACAGAAAAATGATTGGGGTGAAGAATAGCCTATAGCATTCTTTAGTAAAATATTGAGAGACAAATAATTGAAGTATAATATAATGGAAAAACAAGCTTATGCTTTGGTTAAGGCCCTGAAATATTTCATAATTTACCTCCTCCATTCCCACATAATTGCATATGTACCCAGCAACGTGGTGAAAAGCATACTTACATAGCCCGATCCTGAGGGAAAGAGAGCTAAATGGGTTGTAGTGCTTCTAGAGTATGACAGAAATTAAGCCCACAAAATTGATCAAAGGGCAAGGGTTAGCTAAAATGATGTTAGATTCCCATTGTGACTCTTTGCAGCTGAATTTTTTAGCTCATCAGTCTGATCAATTGGAGGCGGAAGTACACGTGAAGCCTGATTTTTCTACATCTCCATGGTATGCTGATATTATTTTTGTATTGCGGAATTTACAACCTCTTGTAGGGCTAATAAAAACTAGAGCTAGATCCGTAAAACTGAAGGCTGCGAAATTTTGCATCATAGAACAATATCTTTATTGGAAAGACCCTGGGGGAATACTGCTGAATTGTCTTCTTGAAAACGAAGCTCAACATATGACAAAGGAGTTGCATGAAGGAGATTGTGGAGGGCATCATTCCTGGAAGGTAACTACGAATAAAATTTTAAGGGCCGGATTTTATTGGCCTTTATTGTTCTCAGATGTATATAAGGAAGCGACAAAATGCCATCAGTGTCATATTTTTGAAGGGAAAAGAAAATTGGTTTCACTTCCCCTCAACCCTATATCTGTAGAAGCACCTTTCCAGCAGTGGGGGTTGGATTTCATCGAAGAGATAAACCCAAACTCCTCAGGACAACATAGGTGGATTCTAACAGCTATTGATTATTTCACAAAGTGGATCGAAGCCATACCCACCAGAAGGGATACAGAAGAGGTAATAGTGGATTTCTTAGAAGATAATATTTTGGTGAGATTCGGCTGCCCTAAGCGAATTGTGATAGATAACGCACCTGCGTTTAAGTCCAAGAAGATGATCAATTTTTTCCATAAATATCATATAAGCCTAAATCACTCTACTGCTTATTACCCACAGGGAAATGGACTGGAAAAATCCTCTAAAAAAAGTCTTGTGAGGATTATTAAGAAGCTATTGGAGGATAACAAAAAGGCTTGGCACATGAAGTTGAAGTATGGCTTGTGGGCCGATAGAATTAGCACAAAGAGGGCTATTGGTATGTAGCCGTTTCAGTTGGTATATGGGGCTGAGGTAATTTTTCCTTCATCTCTATGGGTTCCAGTCATGAAATTGTTACGGGACCCGTTTGATGAGCCTAATCCCATTCAAAGAAGGATCAACCAGATTATTGAACTGAATGAAGTGAGGGACAAAGATTATGATAAAGTTCAGATACACTAGGAGAATATGAAAAATACCTTTGACAGAAGAACAAAGGAGGATGTTTTCCGAGTCGATGACCTGGTGTTGAATTTGGATGCCCCACGTGAAGAAAAAGGTAAACATGGAAAATTCGACCACTTTTGGGTGGGTCCATACCTTATTGCGGCACTCGGAGGGGACAATGCCTTCGTTCTGCAGTATCTAGATGGGTCACAGTATGAGGGAGGCCCAGTGAATGGGAGGTTTCTAAAACGTTACCTGGAGTAAAGGGAGTAAGGTCCATGTATCATAGTGTAAATACATTTTATTTTTTAGTCAGTACAGATGGTGAATCAGAAGATTTGAAGCCCGCGGAGAAGGCCCTAAGATCGGAAGAGGTAACCATTCTTTCAAATTATGTTTTCTTTCAGAAAGTAAAATAAGAGGATATTTTCAATGGATTCGGCAACTAGTCTATGGGTTCTTTGCTACCTCACTGGGAGGATAGCATCCCTTGTGGAGCTAGTTGTTAACGCCATATCAAAATTTTGATTATAAGAGGTATGTGGGAACCTGATCCTATCGAAAAGTGTTGTGAGGGAACCCCTAGAGTTTGCAGGGATGCTGATGGAATCTACGAGATGGCCTTCAACCACTAGAATAGACTGCGGTGGAAATGAAGTAAAGGAAAACATAAGTTGGCAACCTCAACTTGAAGTAATAAAGATGGAAGGTGGAAAGGCATTTCATGAATCATAGATGCAGGGTAAAGTAGGGTATGTCGGATGCGCTGAAGGAATTAAATGGGAGTCATAATAGAAGGCTGAGATTGATCTTAAGACATATCAATGGTGTCAGAGCATTTCACATAGCGAACATGCTCATCCAAGGCCACTTCTCCAAATCGCGAAATAAGTTAAAGAGTGGAGGCATCTGACAGCTGAGATTGGGATACAAGAAGATCCATGAACATAAATGATTTTGCGTCCCGGACTATCAAGGACATAGTCACAATTTCAAATTGTGAAAAGTGGTACCAGCTGCTCAGACCGACGATCACTGCAAGAGCAAACATAGATCTGCGGTCTTGGTTTATTTCGTGATCTAAAATAGCGTGGATGGGGTCAGGATCTTGCACTGCAAAAAATGGTAGGGTTCTCTTTGATCGACAATCATGAAGAAAAGTCGATCTTGATTGATGGATAAGAAGCATACCGCGAGGTAAAGTCACTCACCAGATTAGGAAGGGAAAAGTAGGTAAAAGGTTAAAGCTTTCAGATATGAACGGTCTCGATGAAGGGGAGTTGGAGATCGACCGCAAAGGTAAGCCTTCTTAGGTTAAGCTACATACACGTGAGATGAGGAAGAAGCTACATATGCATGAGATGAGGAAGAACATAGCATAAGGACCTCACATACCAAAGGCTCAGATCGCGAGTAGAAATATCCACGGCGTAAATTGCATGGGAATGGCACAAAGGTTATGATGTATAGAAAGCTATAAAAGGATCTACGTGGAGCTGGAAAGGTTTGTCTTTTCCAAAACCTCGAAGCCGCTGAATACCCAACCGCATACAAAATGCCAGTAGGTACAAACCAGGAGACTGTGCTAAAAATCAAGGTAGGCCCCTGATACTTCCTCAGTGTTATTTGAAAATGGATATCGTAGGAGAAGTAGAAGTGGTATAGGTGAGAGATAATGCAGAACCAGAGGTCGCATGTTGGAGGGTAGAGGAAAGTCTCGTAGATGAGAATGCTGAGATTTTCGATACCATCTTGGTGGGGGAAGCCATTGAAGCTGCCAGGGGTAAATTGGAAATCCTCAAGGACCAAGGTAGAGATACCTATGGTGTTCTTAAATATTTTTTCCATTTTTTCTCTGTTGACCAAACCCCCCATTTCCCTGAGTTTGTCGAATGGTGTGCAGACAATTTCTCTGTCACCGAAGAAGTCATTATGAATAAGTCAAAGTCCAAAATCCTTTGTTCAGTCCAGGCTTTTGTTGTCCGTAAAATCCTACACATCCCAGAAGAGTTTGTCCATATATCCCAAAAATACCAAGAGGAAAATATTATATGTTTCTTTAGAGAGGCTACCGATGAAAGTAAAGAAGCCTTCTTGAAGGCCTGTCCAAAACCCAATGGGAATTCATCAACCTGTCATACCCCATTGACCTTAGCCAATTTAATGAAGAAACTCAGTGGTGTATATCCCTGGCCAGTCAGTTTTTAGGTCTAGATATCGACGCTTATGTCACAGAGTCATTGTTGAGTCTATTGTTCGTCTTGAGTACTTGTCTGGCTGAACATGGAATTCCTAGGAAATATTATCAATCTTGTTGTATTAAGTTTGCTGAATTCCTAGCTAAGAACATTCGTTCTCAGTTAGCGAATTTCCATGGCACTAAAGTGTTTAGATTCTTGTCCTTTTTGTTGAGGATGTTTATAAGTTATAATGAAGAAGACCTACAAATACCTGAATTAGAAATCACTAGTGACATGGCCATAGAATATTGTAAATTTATGAACCAGTTGATGGCCAAAGTATATGACCTTTTCTTTCAAGAAAGGCCACCCAGGGTGTTGCCTTAGATGAGGCGAATACTACAGTTGTCCCATAGCAACAGGATAGGATACTGGTTCCTGATAGAATTTTGAACAATCAAAAGATTGTACAGCTTTGTGTATCAACCCTACATTTTGCCAGCTTTTCTAACTGCCAGGGTTTTCTCCTTGGAATTGATCAGACAAAGACTCACTATTGAGGAAGAGCACTTCTTGAACTATAAAAAGAGCTCAAATTTGATTTTCCCCTGGGAAGTAGGACCATACACAGTCCGGAGTAGAGCTGCTTTACCACTGGTTTCCAACTTACTCAGGGGCATGGGTTTTTCTCCGGAACAAGTTGTTAATTATGACCCCCATCAAATCATTTCCAAAAGGAGGAAGGCTCACAAGTGAAGGATTTTTGAACACACTGAAATACCCGGACTTAGGGAAGTAGCTAACCGGGATGATTTCCCTAATCCTACCTTGATGGACACTAGCATAGAACGAAGCACTGGCTCACCTCTGCCAGGAGTAGTTTCTCCCCAAAGAGAATTGTCCAAAGTAGTTGCAATAGCTAGAAATGTCTCATCATTGGTCAGCTATTCAACGAATTCAATAAAAAGAGAAGGTCCAGAGCCTATGGAGACTGAAGAGGTAGACATGACTAGCATGCCCAAAAAATAGAAAATAGAATAGGGGCAACAGTTAGTGTAGGTTAAAAAGAGCAATACAAAGGGGCAGATGAAGAAGAATAATATGGAGAAAAAATAGAAACAATAAGAGCTTGAGGCATCCAAATTGCAAATCCAAGAATAAGTATTTGATGGGCACACTCCAAACAGGCATGCATCCAAAGAAGACTGCTAGACTCTTACCGGGAAAGGGTTGATAAATTTTTTAAAGAGACAACAAAGCTGTATAGCGAGGTAATGCAATTGACTTACCCAAATGTGGCATTAAAGACTGTAAGGGATCATGCCATTGACACCCTTAGCTTAGCTCTGACAATGGGAAATAAGGTGTCAAAGGTTAATCTGAACCTCGCAAAGGTTCCCACTACTGACATAATACACCTCAACAAAGAAACCAGAGATATCTTGAATGCTAGACTGATGAAGGCCACAATACAGATGTCCAAGCTAGAGGGAAGTAAAATAAAGACTTTGGATCTTTTGAGGAAGGTAAGAGTGGAGAACAAGGCCCTCAAGGCCCAAATCAACAATTTGCAAAATGAAGCAATACAAATAGAGGGACCAACATCTCAGGGAGTTTTGGCTTAGAAATTGGTTAATGATAAAGACAAGGAGATCCAGATACTAAAAAAGAAATTGAAAATCCCTTCTACCTAGCTCACTCAAACATACAAGTTGGCTGATTTCGAAAAAGAGAAAGAGACATTGAACGCTGAGCTTATCGACTACAAAGCTAAGCTACTGAAGCTCGAATAAAAGGAAAGGCAGTGGGAAGTAGATGTCCAGCTTTTGAAGAAGAGTGAAACAGAATTAAAGTCCATGTTAGCAATGAAAGAAAGAGAGCTTCAAGAAAGAGGTGGAGAAATTACAATTCAGTTAGTAGATGTAGCTGGGGAAATAGACACCAGTTCTCTTTCTAGAGCATTGTCCCAGATAGGCCTGAAAGATACAGAGATTTTCAAGTTAAAGCAGCAGATTGAGGAACTAGAAAAGGAAAAAGGTAAAGAGAGACAAGAAAAGGAAAAAATGGAAGAGAAATGCCAAGGACTGACACAACAAAATGCCAAGTTAAACCAGCAAATGGTCGGTAAATTGGCCTTATAAGGCGCTAGACATTTGATTTGGGATCAAATCATTATAGAAGCTGACAAGTTTCGACCTTATATAGATTTCATTACAGACCAGGAAAACGCTATGATAGAATCCAAGAAAAAGGTTCCGACAGTATTAGGGGAAGTGCAGAAAAGACCTATAGGAATAACGAAAAATTCCATTGTTTTCCTAAGTGCCTTGTCAGATGATTTGGCCAATCGATACGGTATCCAGAATAGGGTTGCTATTGTCTCTGGGGCTAGAAAGGTAATTGCTAAGGACAGGATGTTGGAAATTGTACAAGCCAAAATAGGGATTATTGAGCACAAGGTCAAGGAGGTTATCAGGCTATTCAGACCATTGGTAGACAGAGGGATCCCTTTCTTCTGGGAAGACAAGGGACATTTATTGTCTCAAAAGGAGTATCTGGAATGTTTGGTTCATTTTCGATTAGACAACAACAAGTTTAGAGATATGCAACAATCATTGTCAGGAAAGCTCATTTTTCATAAGCTAGCAAGTGAATTTGAACTGTTGTTTGATTTTACAGCCACCTGTGTCGGAGTCCCCGAAACCTTGTACTCAGAAACTATGGAGATCAAAGCGCAAGCATTAGACATGGCAGTGGCAATTTTTCCTGGTCCTGACCTATGTAGATCTATTCAGCAATACGGGTCAAGCAAATTCAAAATGCAAGCATAGAAGTGGAAATGACAGTATGTAGGAAGTTTTCTCCATGGGCACGTCCTTCCAATAGTAACCTCTCCCATAACTTTGTACAATTGTCATTCACCGGATGAAAACATGGAAGACTCTCACGCATATTTTCTTCCGTAATCCATATTTCATTTTTTAGTTTTTTATGTAAATCATGGCAGATGTGTCACATTAGAGTTTGTTGGAAGTTGTTTTTTAGTTGTAACAAGTTTTGATTCCCGAATCTTTGATTGGGAAGTCCCAAATACTATAAATATATCTCCCGAAGAAGGAGAAAGGGTTGGAACCGATGTAATTTTGCAGTGTGTGCTTTCAGGAGTTTTTAATAAAGTTGCAAAGCTCAAATCGACATTTTACACAGGGTTTCATGTGTTGTTTGTGTTACAGTCTGTTGCTTCCTTTCTCATGTGAATGTTTTTCTAGTTTATCTCTCCCATTATGTTTTCTTTCATGTCTAAAATAAGTGTATAACAGTTTGGATTTCATACATGCTATGCTCCGTCTGTTGTTTCAGATATCCATTAAAGCTTTCTTCTAAAGTTAATACAGAATTCATTTTCCAATGCTCTGTGTTGATGGTATGTTCATGTTCTTCTTTTCCACAAGAAAACTATAATATGACTATGATTGAATGGCTATCTTGCCTCTGTGTTGAAATCATCTACTTAATCTCAATTCATTTCTGTTGCATTTCTTGACTCCATTGCCCAATGGTTCTATGTCTTGTTTCAACCAATTTTACAAACAATTTATATTTTCACTTGTACATATCTAGCATTGTTAATATTTGGTGAGAGATCCCTCTCGGAAGAGAAGAAGGCCAGTTCTCTCTTCGAAAGTGGTTTTGTTGTTACCTAGGAGCGAGCCTTCTGCAACCTTTGGTTCAATTCCAGTGCTAACACCAACACAACAAGGGGATGTGAGAGAAAATATCAGGGGGGACTTCAAAGTCTCATGTTTTTTTAAACTAATTATTTGTGTATGACTACAGGTATTGAAGAACACTTAGATGATGTGTCTATGCAAGATGTGAAGCATAGGATGGATGCTTTGAGAAAAATCAAAATTGGACCATTGATAGAAGAATATGCTCAGTATTGTGAAGAAGGACATAAAATCATCTGGGAAAAAGATGGTGTAGGAGAGGGACTAGCTAAAGGTCTTGTGAACTCTTGGGAGAGTTTATATCAGTAGAAGAATATGCTGATGAGTGATCCGAAAACAAAATCTTTGCTACTCTACGACGTTAACATGAATTGCATAAAGAGCATGAATGAAGCTCACAAATTCATAAGAAGAGAACCAAATAGCATAGACAATACACACATAAAGACAACAAGTTGATAACGAAGTTTGTCCATGATGGACTACGTCTCTGGGCCTGCTTCTCAATAGGAGGGTCGATCTATAATTTCAGCATAAGGCAAAATACATGGCAATGATACAATGATACCTTGGCGACAATGGTTAGGAAGAGAACCGCCTCCCAAAACACAACAAGACTGCTTCCAGCAACTCCGAAGCCTGAAGATGGTGTAAAACGAGTATAAACACTCGTACCTTCCTCCTGCAGAGCTACACAATCTCCCTTCTCTCCTTTAGCTACAAAGTCTCCACTCCAAAGCATCAGTGGGAAATGGAAAATGAATGGGTTTATATAGGTTGGCTTTCCATTCTTCACATGACTCTCATGGATTCCTTTGGTTGCAACTAATTTGCCTATCTTGGCCTTGGTTACAACATCCCCAAGTTGGTTTTCATATGGTTGGGCTTTTTATTAAATAATAAACCAACATTTTTAACAATACCCCTTTAAAATGGCATTGGCTCTTAATATGGTTAGAACCATATTATAATAACCATACAAAACCATTTTAAAATCCATAACCAAGTCGAACCCATTTTAAAAGCCATAATCAAAGTTTTTAACAAAAAGCACATGTGGTAAGGGCGCGGCCCACATGGTGGCTCCTCCATGTGAAATCCGTGTGTTAAGGCGCGTTGAGTGGGGTGGCGTTGTAACAACGTTGAAAACCATAACCAAAGTTTTAAACAACATGTGCTCCATGTGACCCCCTGCGCTCTGGCACCTTCGTTTTGGGCTCCTGGTCATGTGGTTGTGCGGTAGAACCAGGGGTCGGGGCTAGCCCCGGCCCCTTTTTGCATCCATCTAAAACACTCTTTAAGTTTAAATAAAGAACCTTAACACACATACCAATAACCATATGTAGCCCAAGTGGTGAAGGTGGAGCGCTTATACAAGAGAGGTCACAGGGTGAACCCTGTGGAGGCCTTAATTTTTGTATAAGACATATTGGCCAATCTCGTGCTGCCACGTGGCGGCTTGGGATTGGTCCACCTCATGCCCAGTCAGCGTCCCAGTCCACCGCCAAGTCACTGCCCATACTGCCATGTCACCATCCATATGCCCAGACAGAAATATGCTAGCTTGGATCCATACTGCCACGTGTCACCTTGTGATTGGTCTGTGCTGTACGGATGCCACGTGTCATCCTCTGAGTGATGCCACGTGTTGTCTTTTTGGTTGGTCCATATACCTGCCATGGCATCTTGTCTGTACTGACGAATGCCATGTGTCACCCTATCAGTGGTGCCATGTCGTCAGGTTTGTATAGTATGGATGCCACGTGTCACCCTGTCAATGGTGCCACGTGGCACCTCTTTTTGCCAATTTTGCCTATTGACCTCATAGAACAGAACGCGATAAATTTCTCATACGGAGTCCGTTTGAGGTGAAACAAACACCGTTGGAATCGTCTCGATGAGCCCTTCGATTTGGTGCTGGTTTTGCTAAGATTCGAGGAATTCAAAATTTTTGACTTCTTGGATCCTCCTAGATCATTCCTCCCCACTGAGAAGCTTTTGGCCTCCAAAAGCCTTTACTAATCAACAGATAGGTGAGGGAATTGCTCCCTCACTTTCTCCTTCTCGATCCACTTGGCTTTGCTTGGATGAGTGCCTCTGATTCCCACTTGAAGATAATCAACATCACCTCTGCAAGAAGTCCTTGTCCTTCTGTCCAAGATGACATCTTCCTTTAGCTCATCCATGTACTCAGGAGCAAATTCATCAACTGATGGAAATGAGACATTCTCCCTTTCATCCATGATCATGGGAGGCTCATAGAGTTTCAAGTTCTCCACATTCACCACTGAGTAGATCTGCATGTATGGTAGTAGCTCTAAGCGAAAAGCATTTGTCCCAATATTCTCCAAGATGGTGAAGGGACCATATCTAATGGGCTTGAGCTTCTTGCCTTCTCCTTTCATCCTCTACTTGCTAATGTGAAGCCACACTTGATCTCCCACCTGAAACTGATGATCAACTCTATGCTTGTCATGGCGAGCCTTGTACTGGGCTTGACTCTTCTCCAACTGCTCTTGCACTGCTTGATGTACCTGTTGAACTCTCTGAATGAACCTGCGGGCTTTGTCTTCATCCTTGGAAGTGCTTGAACCAACCTCTCTCCCATAAGTCAAGTCCAATGGAGTCTTTGGCAAGTACCCAAAGCATGTCTCAAATGGCGAGCTCTGAGTGGAAGAATGCATAGCCCTATTGTAGGCATGCTGCACATACTGGATCTGCTCATCCCATAACTTAGAATGCTTGTTGCAATAACCTCGAAGCAAATGGACAATTGTCCTGTTGACTACCTCTGTCTGTCCTTTGGTCTGTGGATGGAAAGCGGTGCTCCTCTTCAGCTTGGTGTCCATCATACACCATAACTTTGTCCAAAACTCTCCAAGGAATCGGGAGTCCCGATCCGAGATAATGGACGCAGGAAGTCCAAAGTGAACCCATACATGCTGAAAGAAAAGAGAAGCAGCCTGCTCTGCAGTGACCTGCTTTTTACATGGCATAAGAATACACATCTTGCTAAACCTATCCATGACCACATACAAGTAGTCATGACCCCTCCTAGACATAGGCAACCCCCCCCACAAAATCCATGGAAATGCTTTCCCAAGGATGGGAAGGAATAGGAAGTGGTGAGTACAACCCCAATTTTCTATTAGTGGGCTTACAAGTAGAGCACATCACACACCCCTTTAGATATTTTGTTACAATGTCTTTTATGCGAGGTCAATACACAAGTCTTTGAAAATGAGCCAAAGTCTTACCTACCCCAAAATGCCCTGATACAAGAGAAGTATGAGCTTCTCGTATTACATGGATTCTTTCACTGATAGGAACACATAACTTGCCCAAATGATAGAGCAACTTTGCCTACAAATAGTAGTCTTCCACCTGTGTGCCATTGGTTAGCTTCTCATAAATCTCCTTGAAATCATCATCGGTAGCATACTACTCAATATAAATTTCATGGGATAAAGAAGCATTTTTCAAAACAATAGATGAAATAATAGGAGGTCTAGAGAGCATATCTGCCACTTTGTTACTAGTACCCTTCTTGTACTTGATCACTAGATGGAATTGTTGAAGGAATCCCATCAACCTGAAATGACGAGCTTGTTGGAGCTTTGTCTGGGACTGGAGATACTGCAAGGGTTGATGATCGGTATGGATGATCGTCTCCTTACCCATCAAGTAGTATTTCCACTTCTTGACACTCTGAACCAAAGCATACAACTCTTTGTCATAGGTGGGGTAGTTGATCACTGCTTGAGTAAAAGTCTCTGAATGATAGCAAATAGGCTTGCGGTGCTGCATCAATACTACCCCCATGGAATATCCACTGGCATCTGTCTCTATCTCAAATGGCTGTTGCAAATCGGGCAAGGCTAGGACTAGGACGGTGCTGATCTTTCCCTTCAATGTGTTAAAGGCTTTCTGTTGCTTACCTCCCCACTGGAAGGCTTTATTCACACTTGTTAAGGCATGCAAAGGAGATGCTATGCATGAGAAGTTCTGAATGAACCTTCTCCAATATTGAACAGCTCCTAAAAAGCTTCTCACTTCAGTAGCGTTAGTAGGCTTAGGCCAAATGACAATTACATCAACTTTTGAAGGATCAATTTTTAAATTTCCACCTCCTACAATATGACCCAAGTAAACTAATGAAGTTTTGCCAAATTCACACTTTGACAATTTTACATACAATTTCTCCTTTTTCAAAGTATCTAATACTTGCTTTACATGCCCCACATGTGCTTCCCAAGTTTTACTAAAGACCAATATATCATCTAGATAAACAATGACAAAATCATCTAAGAATGGCCGGAAAACATCATTCATTACCCGCATGAAGGTTGCAGGTGCATTGCAAAGCCCAAAGGGCATCACCAACCACTCAAATAGAACTTTCTTGGTCTTAAAGGTCATCTTCCACACATCACTTTCTGCAATTCTGATCTGGTGGTTGCCATTGCGCAAATCCAACTTGGTAAAAAACACAACATCTTTCAACTGGTCGAGCAAGTCATCTATGCAAGGAAGCGGGTATCGATTCTTGATCATGATCTTGTTGAGAGCCCGATAGTCAACGCACATCCTCCATGTGCCATCTTTTTTCATCACCAAAACAATCGGTGAACCACATGGAGAGGAGCTGGGTTTGATCGCTCCTTGGTCCAACAAGTCTTGAACCTGCTTTTTAATCTCTGCCATTTCAACTACGGACAACCTGTACATGCCCGCATTAGGAAGAGGGGCATCCTACTGGAGATGAATCTCATGTTGAATCTCCCTTTTGGGAGGCAAACCTGTAGGTTCCTAAAATATTTCATCATAGTTAGCCACAATATCAATCATAGCCTTTTTATGAGAAGGATCACAACCTTTGAAAGCATTGGATGCTTCAGCATCTTTTGCTCTCACAACCATGAGCATGTATCTCTTATTAGTGTTGATGAGTCTCTTCATCTGTCCTGCATTAACAAGAGAGGTGTTAGCCTTCATACTGTGAACTCTCACAATGTACTCCACCCCATTTTTGGTGAGATGGTACTTGTTCTCATGATGGAAGAATACTAATTTTCTATCATACAAGTATGGGCTTCCCAATATGATACCGCAGATGTCAAGAGGAACAACATTTAAGTCCACCTCATTGATAAACTTTGAAGCAATAGCAAACCTTAACCTGCGATTCTTAGTCACCTGTAGCTTAGCATTATCACATACCCATCCAAGAGGATAAGGCTTGGGGTGAGGTTTAGTCTGTATGCCCAACTTCTTAACAACTGATTCTGAGATCAAATTCACTTGAGAACCCGAATCAAATAATGTTTCAATCTTTGTATGCTTAGACACAACTCTGATGTGAAACAACTCTCTTCTTCTTTTATCATTTTCTTTAGAAACATGAGTAGAACTTGAACCAGTATGAGGAGTTTTGTTACCTTGCATTCCCACGGCTGTAATCATGGTTTCGTCACTTGAGTCGGAACCCAAATCTCATTGCGATGTTGCAACGGTCTTTTTCTTCTTTTTTCTTCCATAATGCCTTGGCCTCTGTTCAGGATGCAACTTCCAACAACTTTCTTCATCATGCCCATCAGTGTCACAATGGTTGCAATGGAGCTTTCCTCCTTCCTTCTTGGCAGTAGCTGTCTTTTTGCTCTTGTCCTTCTTTTTGGACTTGTGGTTGTTGTTGGGCTTGAAAGGCTTCTTCGGATGGTCTTCTTGCAAATGCTTCCCCTGCTCTCAAGATGAGTAGCCTAAACACTTGCTTCATCCACACTAGTAGGATTCAACAACAGCAAAGTATGGCATAGATAATGATGAAGAGCACCAATGTACTTCAAAAGAGTGTCAGGAGAATCTAAAGAAATATTCAACTCTAGAGCTTTCTTTCTAAATTCTTCAATAAAATTTTGAACACTCTGACCCTTGCCTTGTCTAAAACTTTGCCAATCCATCATAACCTTTTGAACATAACCCAACAGATAAAATTGCTTACGTAAAGCAGAAATGAAAGCAGACCATGATGAGAGAAGATTACCCATTTGTTTGCTACCTTGCTGAAGCTTGCTTTCCCACCATATCAGTGCGGTGCCTGTCAGCCGAAGTGAAGCCAACTGAATCTTCACATCTTCTTCTTTGATCTGCTGGACTCGGAAATAGACCTCAATTTGCCTTATCCAATTGTTCAACTTCTCTACATTCACTTCCCCATTGAACATGGGCAAATAAAACTTCACATCGAGCTTCAATAAGGGCTTCTTTTTAGGCTCTTTGTGAGGAACCTTGGAATGCTGAGAATGAGATGAGGAAGAAGCACTTGAACTTGTACTTGAAGCTTAAGGTGAAGAGGGAGGCTCAGGAGGCTCTTTGCCACCTCCTCCTTAGTTAACTGAAGTGTTTCCTTCGTCCTTCACTTCTTTGTCTTCCTTCTTTACTTCACTGCCTTTTCTTTCTTTTGCCATGCGTTCTTCATAGTCTGCAAACAACTTGTCTACCTTGTCGGCCATCATGTAGAAGACCTTGTGAAAGTTTGCCTCCATCTCGATGCGGGCATCATTAGCATCCATATTCCTCCTTCGATGTGCACGTCCGATCTCGGAATTGTAAGGCTCTAATGTACCCTCACCAGCTTGCATTTTAGCCCTCGTGAGCATCCACACTCACAATCCAACGTCAAATAGTCCTGCTCTGATACCACATGATCCGAAAACAAGATCTTTGCTACTCTATGACGTTAACATGAATTGCATAAAGAGCATGAATGAAGCTCACAAATCCATAAGAAGAGAACCAAACAGCATAGACAATACGCACATAAAGACAACAAGTTTATAACGGAGTTCGTCCAATATGGACTACGTCTCCGGGCCTGCTTCTCAATAGGAGGGCCGATCTATAATTTCAGCATAAGGAAAAATACATGGCAATGATACAATGATACCTTGGCGACAATGACCAGGAAGAGAACTGCTGCCCAAAACACAACAAGACTGCTTCCAACAACTCCGAAGCCTAAAGACGATGTAAAACGAGTATAAACACTCGTACCTTCCTCCTGCAGAGCTACGCAATCTCCCTTCTCTCCTTTAGCTACAAAGTCTCCACTCCAAAGCATCAGTGGGAAATGGCAAATGAATGGGTTTATATAGGTTGGCTTGCCCTTTTTCACATGACACTCATGGATTCCTTTGGTTGCAACTAATTTTCCTATCTTGGCCTTGGTTACAACTTCCCCAAGTTGGTTTTCATATGGTTGGCCTTTTTATTAAATAATAAACCAACATATTTAACAATACCCCTTTAAAATGGCATTGGATCTTAATATGGTTAGAACCATATTATAATAACCATACAAAACCATTTTAAAATCCATAACCAAGTCGAACCCATTTTAAAAGCCATAATCAAAGTTTTTAACAAAAAGCACATGTGGTAAGGGCGCATCCCATGTGGTGGCTCCTCCATGTGAAATCCGTGTGCTAAGGCGCGTTGAGTGGGGTGGCGTTGTAACAACGTTGAAAACCATAACCAAAGTTTTAAACAGCACGTGCTCCATGTGACCCCCCGCGCTCTGGCACCTCCGTTTTGGGCTCCCGGTCATGTGGTTGTGCGGTAGAACCAGGGGTTGGGGCTAGTCCCGGCCCCTTTTTGCGCCCATCTAAAACACTCTTTAAGTTTAAATAAAGAACCTTAACACACATACTAATAACCATATGTAGCCCAAGTGGTGAAGGCGGAGTGCTTATACAAGAGAGGTCATAGGGTTGAACCCCGTGGAGGCCGTAATTTTTGTACAAGACATATTGGCCAATCCTGTGCTGCCACGTGGCGGCTTGGGATTGGTCCACCTCATGCCCAACCGGCGTCCCAGTCCACCACCAAGTCACTACCCATACTACCACATCACCATCCATACGCCCAATCATCAATATTCCAGCTCGGATCTATACTGCCATGTGTCACCTTGTGATTCGTCCATGTTGTACAGATGCCACATGTCATGCTCTGAGTGATGCCACGTGTCATCTTTTGGTTGGTCCGTATACCTGCCATGTCATCTTGTCTATACCATACGTATGCCACGTCACCCTGTCAGTGGTACCATGTCGTCAGGTTTGTATAGTATGGATGCCATGTGTCACCTTGTCAGTGGTGCCACGTGGCACCTCTTTTTGCCAATTTTGCCTGTTGACCGCATAGAACAGAACGCGATAACTTTCTCATACGGAGTCCGTTTGAGGTGAAACGAATGCCGTTGGAATCGTCTCGACGAGCCCTTCGATCTAGTGCTGGTTTTTCTGAGATTGGAGGACTTCAAAAAAATTTCCTTCTTGGATCCTCCTAGATCAATGAGAGGGTCAATGGGAGATAAAAATTTTAATATTTTTGAAATTAATGAATTGTGTATATCTGCAGGAATAACATGTGATGAACCTTGTGAGGTTGTCTGAGAGGTAATCCAAGAAGAAGGAGAGTATCCATGTGTTCTTGACATGGACCAAAGCCAAAAGTTTGTTCTGGGATTGAAGGATGAGATGACATTGTCTCTTGGAGATAAACAAAAGAGAACACTTGCATATTTGGATAGTGTTGTTGCTGACAGGCAGGGGAATAAATATGTCATGACACAGGAAAAGACTATATTGTCTCAAAAAGGTAATCAATATCTAAAGGAATTTGTTGTTGCAGAGTTGGCTAATGGAGACAAAGATAAGTTTTCTAACCTTAGAAAATATGATGAAGAGTTAGAAATATTAGAATATTGTTTAATCAATCCAAGGATTGATAAAGATGACTTCTTAATGCATGAAAGTGTGGAAATTTTTGATGACATCATTGGAAAAGAGAAGATAGCAGGTAAAAACATTGAATTATTTTATAATTTAGTGGATAGAAGCATAGAGTCAAGAGAACAACAACAGTTTCAGAAAAAGAAGATGTAGGTGTACCAGCCAAAGGATATACTAGATATGGAGATTGAAGAACTAAGGATGTTGATGGTAAATATGTCTAAGAGAATGCATGAGGAAAGAATGAAGATTTACATTAGCAAAGAAAATAGACAAAATAGTGGTAGGAGATAGATGAAAGAAGAAGATTGCATAAGCAAAGCTAGTGGAGCATTGCAACATAAAATTTGGAAACCATGAGAACTAAAGATGACAAAGACAGAACAACATGATCAGATACAACACAAAGTTTGGGATCCTGAGGATTCTGATGCAGGAGAATCCTGTTAGAATTTGAATTCCATTTAGATCTTCAGGAAGAGAGTTCTGATTATGTTGCAGCAATTGAATGGAAAATGAAAATACAAATCCAACAAGACAAACCACACAGGAAATGGACAAGTATTGCTCAGGAATTTACAGTATATCCATCATAATAATATCCTGTGTACAAAGTAGTTTACATAGGCAGAATTCGAATGCATGAGTAGTGAATTTGAATCCTCCAAGTGGATAAGACTGTATCTAACTGAATCTCTAACTCAAGGTCTTCTAATCAATATCGGAGTCCAAATAGACAACTCCCTGATGATCAATAACTCCAAAAAGCAGTAACAACTAGTTAAGTCAGTGCAACTGAGAGTGAGGTAGGTAGGAAAAGCGCTCCTCCCCAGGCAACCATGCATTATCCATGCATTAGTAGTGCTAGCCTAACTGACTGCGAAGTAACTGATTGTAAATGAGGGCTAACTAAGACTAACTAGTGCTAACACCAATTGACTGAAGTAGGTTGGTGTCGAGACTCCCAGTGGCTCCTAAAATGTAGGGATTGGTCTAGGAGGCGTCCTAACTGATGCATGCACATGCAATAAGTGGAAATTAACCTCTAGTAGTGTTCCCCACACTTCAATGACTGGTACATGTGGACCCAATTGCACTAATGGACCCATTTAATTAATTTAAGGTTCCTAAGTTAGGAAATAATAAATCTAAAAGACATTTGACCAAGGGAGGATTAATAATCCTAACACATCCTGCTCTCCATTCAAATTCCAAGCTCAACGTTTTACCAGACCTAGAAGGGGTATTCCATTATGAATTGATGGTCCTTAAAATATCACATTGTAATTAAACCTATGTAAAATATGATTCTAGATGGATGATGAGTCGGTTGAGTGAGTCACTAGGTGAGTGATGAGTCATTGATGAGTCATGTAAATAGAACCCTCATCTAATGGCAACGAATCATAGGATATGCTTAAAGGTTTGTTGTAATTAGGATTAGTTAGTAGATTATGAGGATTTGAACCAGAATTGGTTCATGAATCCAATTTTATATATATGTAAGCCTGCGAGGCATAAAGATATATACAAAGATAGAATAGAAGAATAGAATAGATAGGAGGATTAGCCAGGACAGAGTAAATCTGGCTCAAGCAAGGCCAAATTAAAGATGTATCAAGCCTAAGGAGACTAGAATGTAGGTTCTGAGACAATTATGAATGTACAGTTTCATTGTGTGAATGAAGAAAGCTTATTTCGGCACAATCCCTGTGTAAATTCAATTCTTTTTGAATGTGTGATTTCATGAATTGAATGTTAGATTTGTCTCTGTAAATGGTTGATAAGCCCGTGTGTGAATTAGGGCTTCTAAGAGTGAAAGGAATCCAAGATCGATTGATCGATTCACTGATCAATTGAACAAAGAATTTGATTAATAATATATTGAATATTTTGTAAATGGATTTTGTCTTGAATTAACCTTGTTGCAGGTTCTGGATTAACGATTGATCACTGCAAGGATCGACGATAAGTCTGTGCAGGTGTAGACGGTTGAGATCTGGGTAGAATCAGATTTACGGTAAGAATTGATTTTGCAAATGGAAGCTACAACCACGATAATCTTAAATCAATCGATCATAGGATTATAAGATTGGGTGGTGGAGATCTGAAGGTGCGAAGATCAATGGCTAGAAACAGATTTTGTAAACGAAATATCAAGGACGATAAGAAAAGGAGTTGGTTGCGAAATTTGAAACTAATTATTGCAAATAGGATTGAGATCAATGGATGAGGTTGATCGTTGAAACAAATCAACGGTCCTCAGCTATTTCGCAGGGAGAACTAGTGCGGACAATCAAAATTCTGATGTGTGCAAAATATTTATAAAATTTTCCTTATGATGGTTGAAGTCTATCGTCGATCTTAATTGGACGATCATCAATAATTCCGCTGATTCAAATAGAGAGGTGGTTAACAATAGCGGATGGATGCGGAATTTCTATAGAATCTGCCTTATTGTATTTGAAGTCCACCGTCGATTTGCGTGGATCCAGATCCAAGGGTTGACAATCATTCCGCTGGTTTAACTAGATGGCAAGTTAACCATAGAGAGTGGATGTAGAATGTTTATGGAATCCAGTTCACCAAAAAATTGAAGTCCACTCTTTAAAAGAACGTTACCTAGGATTTGACCAAATTAATTAGATTTAGCAATCTGCTAAATTTAAAACCAAACTAAATCGTATGACAGTATCTCTAAAGATTGTATACAAAGAAGCATGCCATCATAGTTTAAAATTAAATTTAAAATCTTATTTCCTTTTGCATACCCAATCATAAATCCTACTTCTCTCCATCTCTTTCCTTTCATTAACATGTCACCTTATCCTTCACATTTGTCATTTATGAGTCACCATTGCGAGGAGTTATGACGTTGGTAACATCATTGTCGTTATACAAGAGTTTTGAAGATAGATTTAGCTCACTCTCAATTAATAATTGTAAGAGAAATGGGGTTGGGATCTATGTAGTGACTACACTTCGTTTATGTATCAAGAGGTAACATTAAATGGCATATTTATCAATTCTAGATTTATTTAATTCAATCATGATTCTTGAGTTAGTTCAAAAACCTTTGATTTATTGAGATCTTCTAGTGATTAAATGTACACGACAAGAGCAATCTTAAATTCATGGCTGAGGTGGTATCTTTCCTCTTTGAATATAGCAAGAAAACTCTAGCCGGTTTATCCTAAATGCTAAATCGTTAAATAGATAAAGAATTCATTATCTAGTTCTAGTGGCACATAATTCCAAATCCAAGGAAATACACAACAAATCTAAAAAAATAAAATTATTTGATGATACCAATACATTTAAATCATGAAAAAAAATTCAATCTTTTGGGAAATGGCAACAAACAAACTGCATATTGTTATCTTACCATATAGAAACAACAAAGTATACATATTAATATATTATGGTTCTTTATATTTATATAAAAAAAGCAAAAGTGGCATCAAATTCCATATTTATCTATGAGACGCCTAATGTATGAGATCCACCTAAAAATTCCTTTTTAAATTAATATAATTCTTTTTAAGGTGTTCGTGTGGTAGGATTAAACGTTTTAATGTGAAACACAAATCCAATATATCTATTTGTCATAAGTTGTATGATTAATTTGATAATAATATAAAACAAGTGGAATAAGCAACAAAGCTGCTTAGTACCTGCCTCTTAAGAAGAGATTGAAAATATATAGCAATAGGATAATTTTGCTATAAAAATATATGATAAAACAAATATAATTACAATTTGAAAGAAATTAAAACAAAAATGAATTAAAAAATGTCCAGTTATTGCAATGTAGCATAAAATAAGCATATTCAAGCTTCCTTACATACTTCTAGTAATATTCTTGACTTATGTTATAAAAATATGCAAGTTTCTTTATAGACTAGCATAAATAGGAAATGAGAAATAATAGCTTATAAGACTATAAATTAATATAAAATATATTTTTATTTAAAATTTGCATATACTTATTTTTTATTAATAAAGTTTATGAATTTTTTATTTATTAAAATTAAATTAAAATAAATAAATATTTTTTAATTAATTTCTATTCATTTATTTATAATATCTAAAAATAATAAAAATATATACGAGTCCTTTTAACTAATAGCTTTATCATCATTACAGCGCTGCATCTGTCGGTTCAAATTTTAAAACATATAGTATTTTAAATAATGCAAATATCAATCACTGCACTAATGTTTAACATAATTCTTTTGGGCTAAAGAGTTAAGGTGGCCTAATAAAAAGCAACTTAATATGGGAAATATTTAAGTAAAATTTGTACATCTCTTATTTATTTAAGCTCAATTTGGATGGGGATTGACTACTGTATTTTAAAGAAACAACCTGCTGCAAACATAAAATCTATAAAAACAGCTTTGTCTCTTCACAGCTTAAAATAAGTTAGAAAAATATTAGAAGTCAAATGCTTTGTCTCTTTCTACAGTATTTAGTGCGTTTGGTCTCTGGGAATCTTGAGGTTTTCTATCTTCACTTTGTAAGTTTCGATGCTCTCTTTTTGTATAAATTAATCATATTGATGTTGGTTGTAAGGTTAGTACACGAAATAAACGTTCTTGGTTCAACAAGATAGGTATATTTAAAGGTTATACAATATTGCTTCAATCAGACAACAATGCAAATTTGCAAATATAGCAGCCAACCAAAATATAAATAAATGTACGAGCATACAACCAAATAAAAATCAAAATTAACCTATTAATGCCCATTTATAGCTCACAGACTGAAAGTTTTATTTTGCAGGTTGGATCAACAGTTAAACGATTGCACCCTAAATGAGATATGACAACATTTGGAGACAATTTAATTTTACTGCATGTGAATAACAAGAACTGTCTAAACGTGGAATTTGTCACTAAACACTCAGTTTCTGGTTATTTTTAATTGAATTTGAATACGAATTTATAGACAAAAATTCTATGTAACATGATGAGTTGATAGGGAAAAATAAAAAAACGCAGTGTAGAGATTTGATAAGACTTACCTGCTTCCCAACAGCTGAGCACTCAGCAAAGATCGAAACAGATTGACATCAATGAAATGTTTCACTTATATCTCAGGCGAAACTATAAACAATATAAGCAAACAATATAAGCAGTAAAATTAATGTGTAGAAAATAGAAATTGCTAAGGCTGTTCGACAAGGGATCGCCAAATCTTGATGAGGAAAAACTGTCCTGTAGAATGAAACTTATAGAAGACTTTCTATTGGATTTCAGATGAAGCTCCATGGTGTATGTTCAGTTCTTTTTCTATGATCTGCTACGACAGCCTCTTCATTTTGATCATATAGCCTACCTTTCTCTGCCAAGTTACATTAAGGTTCTCTAATTTCGATCTATCAGATTGTCCATTCTCTTTTTGTCTCTCAGAATGCTGATCAACTTCTAAGCTCGAGCCGCTTCGAAACAACTTAACCACCTGCCCGTTCTCAGTTTTCTCTTCCGAAGGAGAGTTTTTCTCACCCTCGTCGATGATTTCTTGTTTGGCAATACTAAGGTGAAGAGCAAAAACCACTTTCTTCAAGGCATTATGTGGATCGTTCTTATTCTTGATCAAGATTTCGCTGATCTGGGCCGGCGTCAAGGCTCCCCCGGCCTGTATGCTCTGCTCAACAATGGAAAACAGCTCGTGATCTTCGATTCCTAAATAATTGAACGCCAGGCATTTGAAAGCCGAGAACCCAGCCGTGGACAGCAGTATATGCATATCCATTCTGCCGGTCCGGATGAGCGCCGGCTCGATATTGTTCTTGTGATTCGTGGTGAAAACTATGATTCGCTCCTCACCACAGCACGACCAAAGCCCGTCTGTGAAGTTGAGCAAACCCGACAGCGTCACGCGGCTATCGTCTTGATCATTCGAAAATTCGATCGACTTTCTGCTCTCAGATCATCTAAGTGTCGGAACCGGCATGACGGGCGCCCGCGCTGCAGTGAGATCGACAGAGCAATCGATGTCTTCTATGATGATGATGGATTTGTTCGTCGTCTGGATAAGTCGAGCCGGCAGTCACGAGAAGCATCCAAATGGTTCCAGGCATTGGCGATCGGCTGCTGGTAGGCGCCACGGTCCACACGGCAGCGGTAGGAGGCATGAGCCAGATGGCAATGGGATATAATTTTCATTTTTTTAATTCTATTATCATGACGTCATCTTGCCACATGTCAACTCAAATCCAGATACCAAATCCCAAGGCTGACATCATCTTCTATCCACCAATCAGCGGTTTACAAAAATAGTTTTTTAACAAAATTAAAAAAAATATTTTACAAACCCCTAAGCCATACTTTGCAAAACAGGTTTTGATTTTTTAAAACTGCCTCAAAAAACACCAGCTAATAGCAAAGTCAACCAAAGTCAAAAGGTGATCAATTACAATATATAAACTCAATTTCAATTAAAAAAGTGTCTCTATGTTGGAATAACTTGCATCGCCATGACCATAAATCCCATAAATTTACTTTAGATGGATAGAAATGGACATGGTCAAACATTGATTCTTATGTCTTCACTTGGAGTGTATGACGTTGAACCCCTAGCAATGGATGTCAATGAATGCTTGTATCTTATCCTAGCTAGAATACATTTGTGTTTTCTTGAACTGAAATCTATTGTTGGCCTTCATAGGCATAATGCAATAAAAATAGTTAATATTTTTTCTTGTTGATACACAAAGGATCACACATGTGCTCATAGTGCTTGTGTTCTTAGAAACATGCACACTTTATTAAAACATGCATGAACTAGGAACACATGCATGCTAACTATTTTTTTTGGTCAAAATACATGTTATTCTTGCATCAAGGTTCAATGTGGAGGAGCACCTATCTTGAAAAGGAAAGTCTGCAAATTCCTAAGAGTGCACATACATTTATATTTTTACAATGAGCATGTATTTCCATTGCAACAAAAAAGGGAAGAAACTCTTTGCAAGCCCCCCTCATGCTTAATTTTTTTACTCACTATTGTTTGCATGACCAAATTAAATCAATTTTATCTAGTTTTCAAAATGTAAATGATTAAATGTTTGTTTCATTGTCACAAAATGAAGCAACTAACATGTCATGGACCTATAGTCCTACTTGAAATTTTTCATATTCGGTACCTTCATTCATGCAACACTATATTGCATTGGCCATAAATGCTTGACCAACCTACACCTTCTATTCTATATTGTTCCTATTCACTTAAGGTCCTTCCCATAAGTATGCCTTAAGAAACAACTTGTTAGATCCACAACTAAGTTCAATAAAGACATGTTCTCTAGCAATAAGTGCATGTACAACTATGGCCTTATCACATCCCAACATTGGTTTAAGATATAGACAAAATTCATTAATACTTAATCATCTAGACCCATGCAAGAAATAATAAAATTTAACTAAGTAAGAGTCCACAACTCGTAAAAATGGACAACACCCAAAGACAATTCCTTAACTTATTAATACAAAGAATATTACAAAGATACAATGATTCTACCCAATCTTACTATGAATAATTTATAGATATATTAATATCCAAGGCATAACAACTTATAGGTGCGGTACTTGTTAGATTTTTAATAGTTTTGTGCCCAATAACAAGAATATCACTAAAAGAATGACAAGCACAACAAGTCAAAGAAGACACAAAGATTTATCCTGGGAAACCCTTGTGGGCGAGAAAACCCAACAAAACTTCCTCGATATAGAATCCAACCAAATACAATGTAAGACCACAAGACTAAGATAGGTTGCTTCTTATCCTGCATATGGACTCCTCTTTCTCTCTCTAGCGAACTTGCTTGAGTTGTAAGTGTGTCCAAATGAGGAGGGGGCATTATCTATTTATACACATCAGCTAAGAAGTCTAATAACCCAAAATGGCTGACTTTGCCTCTCCAACAGGGCCAACTTTCCTAGGGAGACACGACAACAACTTTAACCCCAACTTTGTGGGTACTATTGACCCAACTTACAATGGAGTTTTAACGTCAATACTTTTACATGACCAATTACATAAATGGCATCCCTAATCGAAGGAACAAAATATCTGGAAGGGAGGGAAAATAATAATATAATAATAAGTACAATATAATATCTTCTGCGGTTACAGTATTCAACACTCCCTCTTAACAAGGAAGGTATTCTACATCATCATCATCATCAACAACAACAACTACTACTACTACAACTGTACAACATAATGGTGGATTTATATGTGTCACATACCCCAAATTGCAAAAACATTTTATGTTTAAGAAGACATTATACTTTAATTTTATTGTAAAGTTTGTGATTATTGACCAAATGGGGTCAAGGATGATTGTAGTTAATTATGCTGAATATTTTATTAATTAATAAATAAAATATGAGACAACAGCTTAAGGAGGTTGTTAAATGAGTGTTTACTGGTCACTAGGTGGAATAGACTGGGGTGAGAGCAGATTGACACTTGGCAGCATCCTCAAACCACTTCCAATTGTTGCAGGAGGCAACTTCCCTATTTTTGTGGTCATGTTCCCCAAGAAAGTGGAACAAGAGTAGGTGTCTCATTAAATGAAAAACTGACCAAAATACCTAGGCATTCTTATAAACTACCCATTGAATTCAACAGGGGTAGTTAAATTTTTACTTGTGAAATTTCTGAAGTGAAATTGGTGCACAAGATATTCGATGGAGGGGAAAGGCAGAGGTGTTTGAGTGTGAAATGTTGATTTACTGAACTAGTGCAGCTGATTTGTTAAGTTATTTACTGCAAAAGGCAGAAGTATTACTACTGAGTACTTTTGTAGAGTTGCAGGGGTTTATAGCCCATTCTCTCACCCAGTGCTTTCAACCAGGTGGACCAGTGGACAGGCTCGAGGGTCCTACGACTAGCAGCTAAGCTGTATTCAGGAATTGGTTGGGTGGAACGGGATACTTAGGCCTTTGTTTAAGTACTGAAATGAATGTAGTTAAGATATATTTACTTATAGATTTGGATAAGTTGTTTCTGCAATTTAAACAAAGTAAACTAGTTTTACTTAAAGGAGTTACTGGTTAAATTTATTAAATAAAGGGTTCTAGGGTTAGATTTATTTGGTTAGTGTACGATTTTACCTTACTGTATTTTTTCCACTCATCTTATGGCGAAGTACTCTAGTACAGTAGGTGATTTAGAATAATGAGTAAATCAAGTTAAGATGTGTATGAAATTTGATCATATCTTTTATTGTTAGTTTATTTCTAGGAATGATATAAAAGAAATTTCCTTAACTCCAGTATTCTTTCCAGTTAAATATTGTTAAATTTTATTTATAAGTACCATAAAGAATGTTTTATTAAATATTACTACACATTTTTTAATTGTGTTCATCTTAACACAATATAAATAATTTTCTATAGGGTTTATACGTAATATTATAAATATATAATTACTAAAATTACTACGGAAAAAGAATGCAAACGAATCAAATTAGATTATATAAACAATAAATTGAAATTATAGTAGTAAATTAAGTATTACTAATAAAATAGTACGTTAATTACAGTAATATTGGAAACACTAAACATTATAATTACTAAACAGTAAAAACAACAAGTAATGCAGAGTAATAAATAAAAAGAAAATATTATGTTTTAGGTCAAAACCTTAAAAAAAATGTAACATAAGATTTCATCATAATTTTCTTTCAAGGTAAGAATATTATCTTCTTACCTAAACCCTTATTGAAAACAAATTCAAGAACTTATTCAATTTTATATTCATAAGATTTAAATTAAAACAGTACAAGTTTTGAAAACCCTATTTATTATCCTTTAAGCAATCTCTTATTATAACAACTATTAAGCCATACGACTTATTAAAATATCAAAACAACCAACAACCTTTACGGTCGTTAAACCCTACATCCACGCAGAATTACTCTCACACAACTTCACCATTTAAGCCTTGCACATCTTGCCGAAGGGAATGTTACGGAGAGAAATTCCTATGGCTTAGGGTACCACAATAGACAGCTTGACTCCATAAATCAATCATTTCCAATATGCAATAGAAATCAAATATCTAACATTAAAGGATCAGACCTCGTACCTTATTCCGGAAGGTTGAAGTAGATCCCCATTGAGCTTTCCAACTTCAGCTTGAATTGATAAATCACTTCCTCAACAACAAGTAAACAAGACAAGCATACTATATCTATGGGTGTTAGATCTATTCTAGCATATATAATCAACAATGTATAAGCATTTGAAATCATCCATGGATAAAATATTCATTCAAACATACATTATTGGACAGGAAAATATATTTCTATTAATATAAAATAAGAGATTACAATGGACACAACCTTTGTCGGCACGTCTGCGAATCGGAGAAACTGAATCCCCCACTTGGGCCTCCACCACCTCAATCCTCCATCTCTCGATAGAAGGCTCACAAGAAAAAGGAAAGCTTGAGAAGAACACAAAAGTGCTCCAAGGGACAAAGGGATGCAGACTCAAGCACAAGTTCTGGCAACAATGGACTATAGTTTCTTTGCTCTCAATTCTCTTATGTCTTCAATGTATCCAAAGAGTTCCTTATATAGCTTTTCAAAGGGGTAATGAAAGGTCGAATCCGAGTGATCTCAAGGCATATGGAAGGCCAGGAGTCAAGTGAGTCGGATCTATGTCAAGGAAAACTCCAAAAGGATTTGGATTTTGCACACATCCCGATGTACACGGTTTTAGGGGTCAAACCCGCGTATATACGCGATTAGTGGTTTAAAAGTCGCGTATAACAATTTTCACATGTTTATAAGGATGGTCAAGGAAACTTCAAAGGACAAAAAATGGTCCAAGGGGTCTAAGGAGTCTGCAGAGGGACAGGGGAAGGCCATACAAGTGTGATTCACCTGGAGTGGTAAAATCAGCTATAACAGATGCCCCCTAATGTGTGAGGTCAGAGGGGTCATACGATGGCTGAAATACATTATAAGTCCATCCTAGAAGTGGAGTGATGAAGGATCCCAAATGGAAGACCAACCACCCAATAAGCATAGTACAATGATACAACTCTGCACATAACTGTAAATACATATAGTAGTCTCAGATACATAAGAGTACAATGGCCATGAATAGGCATGATACAAAATATCACATAAGTGGTCATCGCCACGTACAATATATATAGATCAGAATCTCCATGATGAAGATATACAAAGGACCATGATCTCCATAATGGCTGAAGATATATAATGGATCAAGATCTCCATAATAACTGGAAATGTCTGACATATACTGGAATCAAGTCATGAGAGCTGAAATCTCATGAACATTGGCACGATCAAGGAGGTAGAATATAAGATATGCCACCAATCTGGAAGGTCTTCTACACAAACCGCTACGAGTACATGTCCTACTATGCGAATAGAGGTGTCGAGGTCGAACATAGTAGTCCATCGTCTAATTACCGGTCATTGATGCATACCGTTAACAGACACGAGATCACCCACCGATAATGAAAATGGGAATCAAGGTACTAGAGTGCAAACTAACAAGTGTGAATAAATGTGTTGAGGTTGAAGACTTGAGAGGATCCATCGATAATGGGACATTGATGTATTCCCAAAAACCGTCGATGGCGAGAGAACCTGCCACTGATGATTGCAAGTCTCAAGGCACTCAAAAATGACTCTAGATTCCAATCCCAGAATAAATGATTTGGAGTCGATGGGATGAAATCCGTTGGAAGGAGGGCATTAAGGCATCCCCCATCATCCAACATGAGGTACTCAGTAAAGCTGTATAATGTGGAAGGACTCAATCATAAGGTGCACGAACCAGTAACTGTACCGGGAATGACTGACATGCAAATTCAATATAAATGAGGAATGGCCGACTCGGGTTTCAACTTCCTTTGAACAAGAGCATAACGATGAATGGTGACTAAATGAAGGCAGCATAGACTCGATATACAAAACTAGGACATATCTGCAACATAGGAGGAATCGACAGAGGCTCCATGGGGACTAGAAGCTTAACCAGTCGGTGGAGATAAACTCAGATAAACAAGTACAGCTCCTAAATTCAAACTAGAAACCCAACCAACAGATGTGATATACAGTGCTTTGTTCGAAGGCAACACGACTCAACAGCTGCCAAAAGATAACATCTTTCCTTGTCCGGATTTTTGGTTTTTTTATTTTTTTTGGACTTTTTCAAATATTTAAAAAGCTTGAAAAATAATAAAATGGCTTTATAGTTACATACTAGGAGGAGACGAGTGTCATATAGGCAAAAAAACTAGTTCCAAGCATGGAACATACCTATGCTCAATGCAAGGATACATGTGTAGGATAGCGACAGTCGAGGGAAAATCCCCTCTCGGTAAAAATAGGGAACCAAGCTACAAAGGATATATGAAATGGCTCTACATGGCTAGACATGATACAAGCTCGGGCTATATGGCTGAAACTCAATGTCAGGGAAGCCAACGTAAAGCTCAATAAGGCAGGCAAAGCTCATGATAATGCAATTACAACTTGACATAAGGGAGTCCTGAGGGAAATAGGCCAGCAAAAGATCAAGAGAAGTATGAGGCTCTTGTGAAATGTCATGGCAATACTATACAACGGACTCCCACACCCTAAGGGACAAAATGTTAGCATGGGCACCAAATGAAAATAAGGCACTAACTAGGGTACCCATGTAAGGTCAAGCTCTACCACTCATATCATGCCACTTCTAAAACAGCAAGAAGGTTCTGTGACATAATAGAGTGGGTCCGTACCTAAGGCTATAATGAAACGGTCATAAGGTCATGCAAAATGTAAACGGTGATGAAACCTAACCTATATGCCAGTTTAGACATGATACCTGGAATCGACGCGAATGGGTCAATCCAACGGCTGAAACGACACTCAAAAAGGTCTCCTACATCATAAATTAGTCCAAAAACGGTCCAAAAGGATTAGAAACAGTCCAAACTATAGGAAAGGGGGTAAAAATTTTCAAAAACTTGAAAATTTTCTATAAATAGTAAAAAATTCAAAACATTATAAAACATTTGAAATTTTTACCCATTTGAGCTCAGAACTTCAACAGTGAATTCCAGGAGATCCAGCCGGCAGAATCCACTACCGTTTTTTCCAGGTACTTACCCATGCTCTACTCTTCCATTTTGATGCAAAATTTGTCAAATTCCATGGTGTATTTGATTTTCTAGGCCACTCTAAGATAGGCGCTACGACCCATGCAGAAATCAAGGGTTTTTCCACGTATAGGGCTGGATATACACGGAAAATTCCCTCACAGTCGCGTACATATGTGGCTGTTTGGAAAATAGTCACGTATGCGGCCGCGCTTAAGGTTTTTCAAGTATTCTAATAGACAAACTTCAAATTTTTTGTGCAGGATGGTCCTAGAATGGAGAGAACGTGAACATGGTGATGTAGAAGAGGTAGTAAGGGCCGATCTAATGGCTCAACAAGTGTTATGTGCATGTGGGATTTACAAATTTTGGTGTCTTGGTGGCTTAAGGGCCAAACCAGGACTATTGCAGATGTTAGTGGACTACTGTGATCAAGACTCAGAGTCGTTACAGATAGATGGGATGTCCCTCACCATAGAACTGGAGGACATATACTTTATTAATGGACTTTCCTGATGGGGGGAAGTAGTGAACCTATGTTCTCGTAGACCTGGAGAGGGCCTGACTATATATGAGTACATTGTGGTGTACTGCTATCTAGACACGGAGAAGGTGGGGAGTTAGATCCCAACTAACTCCATACAAGTGCTGGGCCTAAAGGCCATCCTACTGACACTAGGTAGGATAGCAGGCTTGGCTTCACTCCACCAGGACTTGTGGCCTCTGATGTTCTATGCGGTGGAGTGCATGAGACCCACTATATACGATTGGAGCACTGCACTACTGGGAAACATGAAACACTAGCTCAGTGAGTGTAAGATGGGAAGAGTGCGAAACTTCGGTTTTAGCAGCATACTGAGCACGTTTTTCTTCGAGCGTGTTCTAGGATTGAGCCCTAGAGTTGACGTTCCTCTACACGGGGTTCGAGATCCGGTCCAACGATGTTGGATAGATGCGATGCGCAGACTGGGTGGAGGTAACGTGTCCAACCCCTATCTAGCTGATTTCTTTCCATGGTGGCGACAACAGATAGTTGCCATCGACAACTACCCCTATGCCAAGATAGATTTCCGGGGAGACCCAGACATGCCACTACCACCAGGATCAAGATATGGTGACATAGGTAACGAATCTCGACCCTCTCTTTAAAATTTTTGGGTTATTTAATTTTTTTGTGTTTTCTGATTATATGAAATCAAAAGACATGTTTTTGGGTGAAAATACATAGTGACATCTCCCATATGCATGGAGATGTGGGACCACGACGGCTTGAAGGCTTCCCTCGTCATAGACGGAGAGGAAGAGGAGACGATATCACAGGTGTGGATGCGGAGCAGACGCTCCAAAGCATTCATACCAACTTTGTGAGGCTGACACACAGAGTACCCATGGCGCAAGTCGAGGACTTGCCTGAGGCCATGTAATGCCAGGTGGTGGGTGTACCACGAGCATGGGTGCGGCTATTTCGATGGCTATCTAGAGCCGTGGTGACATTCCACGATCACAACCCCCCTCCTCCTCCAAAGGCTTAGAAACTTGGGAGCGATACATTTTGTATTACCGTGTATTATATTTTGGTGGCTCGAGAGCCCCATTTTTGTATTATGACACTATGTATTACCACATTTTGGATGTTTATAAAAACTTTTATGATGATCGGTTTATTTATTTACATGTGTAAAAATTTTTGTTTGTGATGAGTTTATTGTGTATGAAACAAATTCCAATCTAACACGTAGTTAGCACATGAGTCAACAACTTGATTATTAATTCTTGGAATATGTATGTATGTTATATTATCAAATTGTCGTTCTAATAATCTCACACATAAGAATCTTCTTAATAATGTCGGATCTCTAACATGGTACAAACCATTAAGCTGTGACCCTACTAACTCCGAATCAAGACATACCTCAAGAGAGAGAATTCCATGTAGAATGGCATCCCGTAGAAGCTAAATAACAACACTATATTCAGCAACATTGTTTGAAGATGTCCGTAAACATACACCTCCTGAAGACAATACCTAACCCATAGGATTATAAATCACCCAAGCAGCAGACGCTGAGTGTTGAGTGTGAAAGCTCACACCATCCATGAATCCTATGAAGGTGGAAGATTCCATTGACATCTGCCAAAAGAAACAAAAACTAATCACAAACCCAATCACTATAAGAAAAAGACCTACCTATGCAAAACTGTACAATAATATACAATAACCAGCCTTGGCTGAAAGTCATGCATAGTACTTTTTGAGATAGAGCCCATTTCTAGGCTCTGCCAAGGTCGTTCCCTCATAATTTACTAACTCATAAACGCCCTTCTCTAACACACGTTTGACGACGTAAGGACCACGCCACATGGGGTTAAACTTTCTTGCCCCCAAGGGTCCTTTTGGTTGATCCCACAAAAGGACCAAGTCTCCCTCACTAAATCTCCTTGGATGGAAAAACTTATCATACTGGACCTTTACATGACGCTTATTTACTTCTAGAGCCACCGGGTCATCTCGACGCTACTCATCAAGTTGCTCAAGGTGGACCAAACACTCCTCCAATGGGGAAGTGTCTGGTAAGAGCTCTATGGCTAGTTTCAAAGAAGGAATCTTGCACTCAACCGGCAATACCGAATCCACTCCATGTACAAGTTGATATGGAGAAAAACTCGTGGCAGTCTTAATAGCGGTTCTATAAGCCCACAAAGCAGGATATAACATAATGTGCCAATTATTCTTGCTTTGTGCGATGGTTCGTTGGAGAATGGATTTGAGTGATTTGTTCACTGCTTCTATCTATCCATTCGCTTGAGGGTAGTATGAGGAGGAATGCTCTTGTTTGTACCCTAAATTTGATGCCAACTCTTCCATCATACGATTCTGAAAGTGCGAGCCATGGTCAGTGACAAGCTCTTTCGGAATCCCAAACCGAGTAATAATCTGGTTGAATACGAAGTGTGCGGCTATCTCACCGTTAGATTTAACTGTAGGCATAGCCTCAACCCATTTCGTGAAGTACTCAACAACCACTATGATATGATGATGCTCCCCAGCTGAAGCTGGGTTGCAATCCATAAAATCAAGCCCTCACTTAGTGAAGGGACTGGCGGCGATGATGGGATGTAATGGGGTAGGTTTCGAGCGCATATTATGTGCAAACACCTGGCAAGGATGGCACCTCTTGACCGCATCTACACAATCCTTAAATATCGATGGCCAGAAATAACCTGCTCTTAAGATTTTTTGGGCTATAGAAAGCCCAGATAGATGACCACCACATGCCCCTCCGTGGCAGTCATTCAGCACCACCTCAGCCTCTTCATGAGTTAAACAACGACGTAAAATGGAATCTACCCCACGGTGGTACAAAGTGTTATCCACTATGAGGTAATTCTTAGACACGTGACGTAACCATCGTCATTCATCCCATGAGAGGTGAGTAGGGACCTTCAATGTTTGTAAATATATAATGATATCCCCATACCATGGGTCTAAAGTTGAGATTAGGAATATGTGCTCATAGATAAACGTATCTTCACAAACCAACTCCTCGGCCTCGCTTTGGAAATCTGATATAAGCTCTGCAAAAATTAACAATTTCTTTGATTTTGCCGAAACAAACTCAAGATCGAATTCTTGCAGGATGACAATCCATTTATTATATTTTCCCCCAATCATCCTTCGAGTGAGGATGAATTGAAATGGATTGACATGGGCTACAACCAAGGTCTGGCGAAGGAGAATATAATGTCTCAACTGTTGAACCACATGTACGATAGCTAAGGAAAGCTTCTCAACATGAGAATAACAGATCTCCGCGTCAATAAGATTCTGGATCAGATAGTATATGACATGCTCTTGGAGCTCCTCATCCTCTTGAACCAAAACCATACCAATCGTCTCCATGGACGTGGCCACATAAAGTAGAAAATCATGGCTATAGTCTGGGGGACTAATCACCGGGGCCGATGTTAGGGCTCGCTTGAGCGCATCAAAGGACTCATGGGCTCGCTCATTTCAACAAAAGGTGGTGTCCTTCTTCAAAAGACGCATGAAGCCTCTAGTCAAATTGGCAAAATTGACAACGAATCTCCGTAAGAAGTTTTCCATGCTTTGCAAACATTGAAGATGACAAATATTTTTTGAGGGAGACAACTAAAGTATTTCCTCAACCTTCAAAGGGTCAACTCTTATACCCTCTTTAGAAACAATGAATCCTAAGAAGCGACCAGACTTCACACAAAAGCTGCACTTGTGAGGGTTTAGCCTGACCAAATAATGGTGGCACCTTTCGAATACCAATCTCAAATGATAGGAATGACGCATTCTCATATGAGAATGAGCAGTAAGGTCATCCAAAAACACTTCGATAATCGATTTGAGATCGTGGAAGATCAAGGTCATATCCTGCTAAAAAGTAGCTCCGGCGTTCTTAAGGCCAAAAGGCATTTTCTGATATGCAAAAGTTCCCCAAGGACAAATAAATGCAGTCTTATGTTGGTCCTCAGGTTTAATTTGTATCTGATTGTATCCAGAAAAGACATCCATAAAAGAAAAAACCTTGCTACCCACACACTCATCCAAAATCTTATTAATAAATGGTGTGGAGAAATTGTCCTTAGGACAGGCATGGTTCAAATCATGGAAATCAATACATATGCGGATCACTCCTTTCTTCTTGTCCACCGGAATGGGGTTTGAAACCCACTCTATCAAGGGAACGGGATAGATAAAACTGGCTTTCAACAGTTTCTCTATCTCTGCCTCAATCGTAGGTGCTTTCCTATGATTCACTGCATGCAAGAGTTGTCGAACAGGCTTAGTGTTGGGATAAGCCTTAATCTCGTGTTCAACAATGTGAGGGTCGATACCTGGCATTTCATCGTAAGACCAAGCAAAGATATCACAAAATTATTTAAACAACTCGGTGTATTCTTGAATCTCAGTATGGGAACATTCTGCCCCAATATAGACATTCTCTATCTTGTCAGGATCGTGAGAGATATTGATAGGAATCATTGGAGATATATTTTCCATGTTTCCATCAGCCATCGGACTAGGAGAGCTTAATGGAACCATAGGACTACCAATTCTCTCACTAAGAACCTCCCTACAGTCCTCACACTCCAAGTGGTCAAGCTCGGGAAGAAAGCAAGATCTATGATGGAGCTCTTCCCATGGTGGCCCAACTCCCGACATGGCCTCAATAATCGCTTCATCTAAAGGAAAAGAACTATCAAGGTAGTCGTGCGCGTGAGAAGAATGTACTGCCCATGCAGGCAACACATAAGGGTCCTCCTCCTCCATCCACGAAGAGGAAGGATTGGGCTCTGCAACACACCCTACATTAGCTTGATAATCTACCATAGTTGCAGGCAACGGCACGTCTGTCACGATGGGCTCACTTGAAGTACTTGGTGTAGGAAGAATCCAAGGATCTTCCATATGACTCATGTGAAAAGACGCCGATCTCATAGATGTTGAAGTCTCACCGGAACTAGACCCTATCATAAGGATAGGTTCAGGACAACTAAAACTTTCCATGAGGGATGGATACATGCTCACACCCACACTCCCAGTTTCCGGCTGAGAGTGCTCTACAATCAGGATCGAAGCTCCCGAAGATGCGGTAACAGACGGATTCTTGAATGACATTTGATCAATCGTAACTATCTTTCCATTAAATGTAAAACATACAACGTGAAATAGTGAAGAAGCTACGGCTTGCATACTATACATCCAATTCCTACCCAGCAAGAGATTGTAGTCAAGGGGCGCATCAACCACCTCAACCTCTATCGCAACGGTCTTCCCTCCCAAATGGACCTTAAGGGAAGGAAGGAACCCGTGCGGTCTAAACAATCTCCCATCAAACGTAGTTAATATGGTCACCGATTTAGACAACTCAGGGGAACCTAAACCCTTCCAACATGATAAAGACATCACAGAAGTAGCAACGCCTTCGTCAATAATAGTGCACTTAACGGTCATGTTAATACATTCTACGTGAATCAAAACAGACACATAGTAAGGCAAGCGAGGATGAATTCCCGTGGTTTCAAATTTAATCACGGAGGAAGAATTATCATCATTCACACCAAGGGTGGAAAGCAAATCCTTCCTTTGCGAAGGACAACTCTGAAGTAATTCTAGTGCAGACATCGCACAAGGAGTGTGGCCCAAATCCTCGACAACAGAATAGTTCTGGGAGGCTCAGGCACTAGGATTGTGCCTCGAACGCTCAAGGACTCCCTTAGGAATGCGAGGTGCAGCTTCAGGTTTATCCACAGGTTTTTCAATATGCAAAAGAGTCCTTGGTGGATCAGGTTCCTTTCCTATGCTAGGCTGTGATGAACCATAGTCCTTCGCACAAGTCACAACTTTTGTAGCATGTACCATGTTAATGCAACCACGACCACTACCCTTCGGCGGATCCTGATCACCACTAGATTGATCATGGGTCCTTGAGTTCATATTTTGATTGTGAGGTAAAGGGTTAGTCAGCACAGCTGGGCCCTACGCTAAGAATATCGAGGCTTCATCGATACAAGGGCACAAGTAAGTGAGGTGATCTTCCTTGCACAACTTGCAAGGAAATTTAACCTTACGTTTAACTTGCTTGTCCCCCCAGCATTACAGGCATTCTTGTTATTATTATTAGCATTTTCATTCCTATTCCCACCCTTACAATTATTCTTGCCCTTCTTTTTATTTTTCCTGGGCTGTTGGTTACCCTTTTGGTCCGATGATTGCACCGAAAGCACACTCGTCGTTTGGATGGGTTGAGATGAAGCCGTGGTTTCTCTTGAAGCAGATTGGTTGATTGATAGTTGACTGACTTGTTTCGCAACTGAATTTGCAAGTTTAGCACTCGCACAACCAACAATGCCATCGGCATGTGGTCCACGTTTAACTTTGGGGTCGAAACTAGAATGTGGAGCATTGGGAATGATCTCATATAACAAACCGGACTAAGCATAAATCAAATCCAGTTCCTGCGCCCTAAAAATGGCTTGTTCCTCATTTTGCACTCCAGAGGTAGAAACATCCTTCACTATATATGACAATAACGACTTAATGAACCATTCGAGGAGGAATTCCGGTGGTATAAAGGCTTTAATTAACCTCTTCCGTCTACGCCACTCTTGGATATGATCTGAGATATGTGTGGCTTTATCTTGCCGAAATATCGACAAGAGTTCTATACCAATGTCATAACGCTCTAGTAGTTGGAAGTAGTTAAGAAAATTCATCGCTAGGTCATCGAACAAAGCGAATGCCCCCTAGGTAGCTCTATATACCATTTCGTGGCAGGCCCTGTAAGGGTGCGTTGAAACAACCTTAAACGGATTGAGTCCTGGTGTAAGGAATTCGAAGAGCACCATAGGCGAAAGGTAGTAACATGTTCGCTCAGATCTTCTCTCGGTTTGCCCTCGAATTTGGGTATGTCTGAGGGAAGCTTAGTAGGGACAGCCGGCAAAGCCGGGTCATGAGCTACAGGATCGTTCATCAATATCAACAAGTCAGGAAGATTTAGTGTTGTGAGGAAAGGGAGCTGAGGATGAGTAGGTCAATGGACCACTCTCTGATAGTTCTGATTCACATAGGTCTGATTGCCATAACCACCATGGCCTTGGCCATAGTGCCCTCCTCCCATTTGACCCATATAGGGTGGCATGGAAGCACCATAGTGTGGTGTACCTTGACTACTTGGAGCTACAAAGCCGTAATTTGGAGAGTAAGCGGGTTGTTGATACATGCACCCATAAGGTGAAGAACCCTGTCCATACTATGTCCCATAATAGGGTCCATAAGTCATCGTATGAGATGTCCCATGAGACACTCTGTAAGTAGGAATATACGCTTCGAAAGTAGGAATATACATTCTAGAAGTAGGAATATACGCTCTGAAAGCAGTAATATGACCTCTAGAAGTATGAACATGACCTCCCAAAACCACGGGCAGTACTTGAACCTGATACACAACTGGTCGAGTAACCGCAGTACAGACATGACTCGTAGCAACGTTCTGGCCCGAAGGACCACGTGAATGAGGTGGAGGGTGAACATTCGAAGAACTAGGGACAGAGAAAGAAGGGACCTGTGTAATCATGTACATGTTATTCCCTATAGTCACTCATCTCGGATCTGGTATCCTAATAGGATCACTCACCCTAGACCTAGGAGGAATATGTGATGTAGCTTCCACCGCCGGGATGGAAGGTGCAATGTGACTTGTGCTCCCAAACCTCTCCACATGGTAAGGAATGAGAGTGCCCCCAGGCATAGTGTTAGGCTCAAACTCAGACTCGACATGGAAAGAAAAATCATGTGTGGGAAAACAGACATACCATAACTACCATAACTAGTGCTCGTGGGTTCAAAATGAGTCTCATAATCTTCTGGCATTCCATACCGACGATGCGTCAATGGGGGATCAACACTAGAGTAAGTAGGTCTATCATGAAAAGTACTTATCTTAGATATTACAGGACCTAACTCAGTCAAATCAGGTGAAGGATCATAGTTAGGAGTAAACTCCCCATATTCCACTTGAATGGGAGAAGGTGGTTCAGGAATACCTCCTACATGGTCTCCCATCGTGTGTGAATCAATGTGCGAAGTAGTCCTCCTGGACTGTCTATTTCTCTCTCCCAAAGGAGGAGGAGATGTAGAAGGTGGAAGTCCTACTAAACGACGAGAACGGAAAGGAGTAGCATCTGAATCCATAATGACTCAAAAAATATAAAAGACTCTCTGTCTACGCAAACCCTAGGCAAGCTAACATGCACAGAGCAATCACCAAGAAAATCTAAATCCAAACACAAGCAATCAAGGGTAGGATAATTGACCTCCCGAATGAAGCAGGTATGTCTCCCCTAGGAGAGGCTTGAGACTCCCACACACAACAAGCAGAGGTATGTAACCAATTATTGTGGCCCTCAGCTTCAACGCGTAAAGCGACTATGCTGTCCGACCCCAACCTGGCCGGAACACCCGTAGAATAATCCCTGCAGAGCACCCCCTCGATATCCTAGGTAAGGCCACTAAGGTCACCTCAATATAATCAATGCTCAAGTGGATAGTCATAGAGAGGATTGACTGTATGGGCAGGGTAACAAAGTCCGAAACTCTCAAAAGAGCCCCCAGAAACAAATACAATCCTGGAAATATCTCTGGTGCTACTCAGTTATGACTAGGGGTCACCCCAATCAATAACCGCTCACACTGCCTCGTGCTTAACTCTCTTTTGAGAAGAGGATCTTGAGAAACACTGGTTATACCAAGGAATTTCACACACTCACCTGGATAGGCACATACATGTTGTTGTTTAGTGGTCTTGGAGAATTTACTCACAATGAACTACTCCAAGACCCTAAAACCTAATCTTGTTGGTGAACCCTATCAAATAAAATAGTGTAGTTCATTTTAATTAAGCGTTGATTTTAATTGGCTTTATTACTCAAAAGAGGTATATGGCCGTGCAACTAATGGTTTTATGACACAACATGAAGCAAAATGCACACCTAACAATCAATGCAAATGCATTGTGTCCATGAAAAACACGGTATGCTACTACGTGAAATGCAAAATTTTCTTCAAATGATAAATGCAAGCTTTCCTATATGAAATCCTAACTAATACTCTAAAGCAACTCTAGTGCAAGTACTATGCAAAATGCTGTTAGGCAAAATATATGTTGTAATAATTACGTTGCAGTGCAGTTGACCAACTATTTACTTGTCAACCCGGGGTACGTAAACTGACGAAGCATGTGCACTGTTTGTGCAGGACCGAAGTAGATCTAATCTAACTTAATCTAATTTGCTGAAATCAAATTAATATAGGAAAGCATTGAAACACTAACTAGGGAAGCATGAAATTGCGTAAGGGAAATACAACATGTGAAGAGTTTAACAACAATGACATAAGTGAGATCACATCCATACTACAATAATCAAATGACAAACATGAAAGCATAACAATGAAAGCTTGAATCACATTAAGAATCTCAATCAAAGACTAATCTAACAAGTACAAAATCCAACCCAATCCAACTTCATTACCACCCTCCTACAAGCTTAATCTAACTTTAAAACTTAATGGAATGGAGAGGGAGCACTCTCCTTTAAACATGAGAGGCCTTAAGAAAAAGATAAGAATGCATTAATTACAGATCCACTATTCTCGCAACTACTCTCAACCACTTTCCTCTTATTACAAGATATGGTTCCTTCAAATAATCCACATGTCTCTCATGAATCCTAGATAAGATATGCCAACCAAATATTCCATGATCTTCTCCTTAAGAATAGGCTTGAATAACTATCTCCTTTGGAATGGTGTAAGAGATATTCGAGAAGTCTCTTTTGAATTAATCATTTACATATTCCTACACTTTACAAAGCTTACACATAATTGAGATATATATGAAAACATGTATATTTTCTAATATTTAATCATAAATTCACTTTTAATACTAAAATGAATAAAGTGGAAAATAATATTGTGAAACCCAATTGTATTTATGAAAATGATATGATGAAGGTTTAATAGGGAGATGAAATGTAAGGAATAGTGAAGGGAAAAATGGATGAAAATACGACATTTCTGAGTCCTAACATCCCCCCCAACTCAAGGTGTTGCATGTCCTCATGCAACCATGCATGGATCTTCTGAAGAAACTTTGGCATCTAAACTTTGGCTTTGATTGATGATGTCTTTTTAATGATGAATGTTTCCAAGATATGTGGGAGACATGAGTAACAACTCATGAGTAACAGCTGGCATTTTCCTATGGTTGGTTCTTGTGTAACAACCATGAATATAAGAATGTTGGTTCTTGTGTTAACAACATTCATTTCATTATTTTTTCCGCTTGATGTTATGATAATAATTGTAACCACACACTTCACTGGAAATCATAAGCTATCAATGTGCATAAGAGAGCATCACTGAGTATAAGAAAGCCTTTTCTCAATCTGGTATGAATCATGCCAATGCATATCAATGCATGAAGTAAAGTGCATCAGGGTATCGTTGGAAAAGAAATTTTTGGGAATGGTAAATGGGATGAAAATGGAATGATGATAATGGAAAAATGTGGTGATTATGACAATAGTTCCCCCCCCAACTGAATCGGTTGCATGCCCTCATGAAACATAGTGTAGGTCATGGAAGGGAAAAGGAAATGAAGTGTGGTGAGGGAATTTTCCAAAATATTCAAGTCAGCATAGAAGGAATTTCATGATCAAAGCTTAGAAAACAACATACCTCAAATCACCCAAAATGTAGATGAACTATGCAATAGGAATGTAGTTTTTGCGGCTGTTGGAGCAGAAAATTGTGACTAGTACTGTAGCTGCAACTACTGTAACGACTGGCACAAAGAATATGGGACTGCGACTGCTGGAAGATGGAAGGTGTCACTGGTGTAGGATCATGAAAATGTAGCTGTGAATGGCATCGTTGTTGTAACGTGAAAGATAGCACTGCTGTAGGAACATGTGAAAGGTGACTGCTACTGTAGCAGCACTGCTGTAACAACAACTGCTGGAACTGCTAAAACAACAACCATCGAAACTGATGTAACTGCTGTAACAGCGACTTCTATAACAATGATGGTTGTAACAGCAACTGTGGGAACTGCAAGGACTATCACTGCTGAATCAAAGAATGGGAAGTGGAGGAATCTGAACTGGTGCTGTGGAACTGTCAGACTCTCATAGATGAATTCAAGCTGCTATAACTACTGAGGGAATCGGGAAAAAGTGTATAGTCTTCATCTGCTACAAACCCGATGGTACAATTCTAATAATGCAAATGGATGTGTCGATGTCGAGCATGAAGAAAAATCACTGGATTACCGACCATTGATGAATGTCGTTAACCAGTGCGAGGCAACTCACCATTAATGTCAATTGACTCCATTTCAGCTTCATCTATGGCCTGGATATATATATATTTTTAAGTTCCATTCTTTAAAGAGCTAGCAAGTAGATTAAGACGATCTAAAGATGATGTGACCACACATGGCGCACTAGCAGTATAAAGAGCTTCCAGCTACTCTATTAATCCAAAATAAGAGACGTGGTCGTGATGGTGCTTGGAAAGTGATTGTGGTTTCAAGCATGAGAAAGCTTCAAATGTAGCATATGGTTTACTAATGGTGGTCTCTAGTTCCTTATTAGTAGCGTTGAGGCTCGAAACTCGACAACCCATGGTAATTTCAGGCGAACACACAACCATATAAAATAAAATGCTAGATTTCCAAGCTGTACTCAATCGTTTTCGTTAGCGTGCTGCTCAAAACCGGGACAAATTGCTAGAATTCGAGCAAGAGAAAGCCAGAAAGCATTGGAACAACACCTTCTTTTTTTTTGATGTCTACATATACCACAAATAATATAGCAGTGAAAAAGTGGCAGAGGAAGAGGCTGTCCCAATGGTGAGAGTACCCTCTGATCGTCCAAATTTGACCATCGATTTTGTAGCACACATCGTTTATTTGTTCTTTCCGGAGTTGTTGGTCCCAAGCATGAACTACGATGGTATCGTGATCATTTTTCCTGTTTAACACACAAGGAATATCAATATACCTATGAATCCCCTTTATGAGCTACCCAAGGAGAAACTTAATAGAGCAATTGAAACGTAAATTGGTAAGCTCCATGGTTCAGAAGATAAATGTTGCTATTCCTAGTGTCCATCATCTGCGCAAATATTTATTCGTGGATCTGGCGAAGTCGCCCTCCCTGACTGCTACCGTAGCAACAACGTTGCAGGCTGTTCAACGCGCAGCTACATCAATGGAAGTGGCAGGCTGTTCAACGCGCAGCTACAAGAAATGGATGAAAATTTTAGGCAAGTAGCAATGGCGTTGCAGGTTGTTCAATGCGCAGCTACATCAATGGAAGTAGCAGGCTGTTCAACGCGCAGCTAGAACAAATGGATGAGGAGGTCGTCGGTATTTGTAGATATGGTTGGTGTTATTTGAAACACAACGACAAGAGACTTGTATGTTCGGTTAGGGTTGGGTGCGCTCCTCAATAAGCAGTGGGTGGACGTATACTTGGCAGCGTATTCAAAGATAGAGTGAATATGGGTCATGGGCCTCATCGTCCATCCTGATCGTGTTTCTTTCACCCATCAAGATAATCCAATTGCATTAAGTGTAACACAAAGCATCAGAAAAAAAAATAACAAAAGGCGTTTAAGGTACAACACGATAGATCATGATCTTAATACCTGAAATATCAAGTGGATAATCGTTATAACTTTACCGATCGAAAGGAGAAATAGTTACCTCGTTCTATGCGGGTCAAAATCCAAACCTGCATGCTCAACCAATTGAATAAAATTACGTACATGATATATCCTTCATGCACGAAGTAATGACAAAGTGTTTCAAAATGATGTAGATGATTGTGAAGATTTATGAGAGATAGAAACAATGATTTGAATTCCATCGGTACTGGTATGGACATGTTCTGTATGGCGCACAGAGAAAGGTGATTGGGTTTTATTGGCAGTGACTCAACCAATGCTTCGTGAAAGCATATAGCGTGGGTAATGGGATCGGATGTGGTTGTAATTTAAACAGTCGGCTATTCGAAAGTGGTCATCGAGAATGTGCTTTGAAAGCACCAGCATGTCTCCACGTCTCACAACGTTCTTGCATGGATTGGATATTGTAATGACGCGTGGATATGTCAAACATTGATCATATTAGATACAAAGAGTATGCATTTTGCTCTTGATCAGATGATTGGACTACCTATTCCTTCCAGTGAATGCGTTATCACAGAAAATGGATGCTTAGGTGGACTTACAACTTTGCTTGTTCTTCGGATTGAGCAGATTGTCTCTTGAACATCATCCTATTCTAAAATGTCTCGATAAACAAGCTGTCTCTCGTCATCCTTTGTTAATCTTCTCCTTTCAAACTCAAATTCCAACTTTGAAATCAGCTGTGTTGAAGGCTCACTCTGAACTATTGCCAAACCATTGAAATATGGATTAGCGAATGCTTCCTTAGCTGTAGGTCGATATGTTAGATCAAAGGCAAGCATACGCGCAAATAGAAGAAGGGCCAGTGGATCTACATTTGTATCTAGATCAAACACTCTAGGAAGGTTCTTAGATATTCTCACAGTTTTAATGCTTTGCTGGTCATATCCATTCGCTATAATCAAATTGTTTTATGCAGGAAATGAGATCTGGTCATGGAAGGATTGAAGAATTATAAGCTTTACGCAAATTACCCAAGAATATGCCTAGCGATTCGCCCAGGTTGTGAAGATCAATGTAATGAGTATTTGCAGGCTTTCAGTTCAACATCTAGGCCTTGAATCAAAGGAATGCTTAATTTCAAAATACCTAATCGCTCCAATTGGCAACACGTGGGTGTCTAAAAATGAAATCGTAGGATCTAGATTATCACGGGCAGTTAGTAGAGTAGCCATCAAATGCCCAGAATGTCTGCAAAATATCGGGAAGATTGCGGTTGCAAAGATTGGTTGTAGTTCAGATTGCAACAAATATTCGTGCGTGGCTCTTATCCGGATAAATATTTTAGTGCAACTTGTTCTAGATGTGGATTTTGTGCAACAAAAGTTAAATAAAGATAGCTTCGGTTGTGAGCTAGCCAAGGAATTGAGCGAATAACCATCATCACTCATTAATGCTCGAATCATTGGTCACGATTTCTCTCATAGCTTAACAATAATATCTAACTTCCTCCGCAATAGGTTCTTAGTCAACTACTTTGTGTTTGAGTCGATCATGGTCATTGGTTCTAAAAAAAAAAAAATAGGTTCTTGTTGCTATTCAATTGATTGACCATTTTGTTCAGGTTGTCGTGTGAATGATGAAAGCAAAGAGAAAACAGTGCAGCGACTCAAACCAATGAGAATTTTGCAAGGCGGCATGGGAAAAACCTTGATTGTTTGTTGCAGGTTTAATGTCCAGGGAGCTAAAGGATGGAGGACTAAGGCAAAAAGATGGCATCCCTGCCTTCGTAAATCAGTGAGAAAGTTTGCAGGTTCTTTTCATTGTTTCGAGGGTTGTTGCAGACTTTTTATTAGATTTTTTTTTGGTTTGTTTTTATTAGTATAATCATGTAGCTACAGTTTTATTAATTGCAGATCAGGGTCTATTGCTTTATTGCAAATCAGGAGTGGGGGCTCAAATTTATGTTCGATATTTTGCAGATTTAAAAGAAAAATTTGAGCAAATGGAGCAAATTTTGAGGAATAGCAGATTAGGCAATTTTTTTCTAATCGTAAAAAATCTTCTTGAAATCATTTTTAATCATCCCTACTTTCTGATCCTCGCGATCGCACGAAGTGCGGAGGAGAGCATACTTATTCAACACTAAAGTAAATCTAAAAATGAAAGCAGAAACTGAAAATGAAGACCTACCTACTCTATGCTAATTAGGATTTAGAAATATGCTACGTGTAGTTGAACTTCCAATGGAGCCATGCACGTAAAAGTAACAGTAACATTTTCAGTGGTAATTTTTCAAATGAAAGATGAAAATTTAGAAGAATGAGTGAGTCTTCTTGCTGTAACGGCAAACTAACTAAATAAAAAGAAAAACTAAATTGATCTAATTGCGTACTTACCTGGAACCATCATTCGATATATCTTTCGTAAGCGCATTTTCCCTCAGATCATGCTGCAGCTCCTTGTCATCTTCCTCAATCTCTTATTCGAATGATTGTTCATCATCAAATATGCAGGAGTCTTCAGATGCTGATTCCTCGTTCATTTCTGAAGGAGTATTTAAGCTCTCGGCTGCTGTCAGGATCTCCTCTTCTAGAGAAGAGGAGACTCCGATTTTTGCAAGGATGTGAGCGAGTTGTTCCAAGCTGATACTCATAGTTAAATCATATTGTAAAAGGGGTTCTTACATCATCCAAATCAAAATCTGAAAACTGAAAATCACACTTGCTGAAAACAAAACACGCTTGTTAAAACACATGAAAACCTCTTCACAGTTGCAGAAATTGAAATTACAAAAACATGCTTGTAGAAATTGAAATTTACGCTAAATTGCAGAAATTGAAATTTACACTAAATTGCAAAAATTGAAACACACTTGCAGAAATTGAAATTTACTCTAAATTGCAGAAATTGAAATTTACGCTAATTTGCAGAAATTGAAACACACCCTTCATGCCCTAAAAAGGAAATTGATACCTCTTGCATAATCAAGGAAATTGATACCTCAATCCCTTGTGCTTCCCCGGCAACGACGCCAAATGTTTAGGCAAAATATATGTCATAATAATTATGTTGCAGTGCAGTTGCCCAACTATTTACTTGTCAACCTGGGGTACGTAAACTGACGAAGAACGTGCACTGTTTGTGCAGGACCGAAGTAGATCTAATCTAACTTAATCTAATTTGCTGAAATCAAATTAATATAGGAAAGCATTGAAACACTAACTAGGGAAGCATGAAATTGCGTAAGGGAAATACAACATGTTAAGAGTTTAACAACAATGACATAAGTGAGCTCACATCCATACTACAATAATCAAATGACAAACATGAAAGCATAACAATGAAATCTTGAATCACATTAAGAATCTCAATCAAAGACTAATCTAACAAGTACAAAATCCAACCCAATCCAACTTCATTACCACCCTCCTACAAGCTTAATCTAACTTTAAAACTTAATGGAATGGAGAGGGAGCACTCTCCTTTATACATGAGAGGCCTTAAGAAAAAGATAAGAATGCATTAATTACAGATCCACTATTCTCGCAACTACTCTCAACCACTTTCCTCTTATTACAAGATATGGTTCCTTCAAATCCTCCACATGTCTCTCATGAATCCTAGATAAGATATGCCAACCAAATCTTCCATGATCTTCTCCTTAAGAATAGGCTTGAATAACTATCTCCTTTGGAATGGTGTAAGAGATATTCGAGAAGTCTCTTTTGAATTAAACATTTACATATTCCTACACTTTACAACGCTTACACATAATTGAGATATATATGAAAACATGTATATTTTCTAATATTTAATCATAAATTCACTTTTAATACTAAAATGAATAAAGTGGAAAATAATAATGTGAAACCCAAATGTATTTATGAAAATGATATGATGAAGGTTTAATAGGGTGATGAAATGTAAGGAATAGTGAAGGGAAAAGTGGATGAAAATATGACATTTCTGAGTCCTAAAAAGTGCAAGATGCAATGCATGATGGTAAGCAATTATTTTTGGATTTTTTGAAATAAAAATGAGATATTAAAGCAAAAGAATGGCTCTACAACCCCCAGACTCTGCAAGCACACTCAAGCAACACTCAAGCAAAGTACTAAGGTAAAAATAATCTAATGCACTAATCCAAAAACAAAAAATCGAAAATGCCATGACAAGAACATTCTTCAAAAAAGAAATTTTACCCTAAAAAAAGTCTCTGGTCAGAAATAGATGTGTATACAGACTCTAGCAGTATCAAAGGAGACTCAGCAATCATCAAAATTCACCCAGCAACCATCCAACTTCCTCTAGAACGCAAAACTAAGGGCATGCATGACTGTTCGCAGTAAACCCACGTGTGTACACGGAAATAGCAATGAAATCCACGTATATACGCTGCTGTGAGTTAAAAAATTGCGTACAGGAAGAAAGGTGCATAAAAATAAAGGCAAACAGACAAGCTGAGACAAAATTCACACCAACCAGACACTACCAAGCAAAAATTCCCCCAGACCCGACATATAAACAAGAGAAAAAGAGCAATTCAAAGTCATTGAATGCTGAGAGAAAACCCCCAAAGGACAACTACCAGGAACTCCCCAGCGGAGTCACCAATTCTGTTACAAAGAGAAATTCTTATGGCTTGGGGTATCACAACAGACAACTTAAATCCAGAAATCAATCCTTTCCAAAATGCAATAGAAATCAAATATCTAACATTAAAGGATCAGACCTCGTACCTTATTCCGGAAGGTTGAAGTAGATCCCCGTTGAGCTTTCCAACTTCAGCTTGAATTGATAAATCATTTCCTCAACAACAAGTAAACAAGACAAGCATACTATATATATGGGTGTTAGATCTATTCTAGCATATATAATCAACAATGTATAAGCATTTGAAATCATCCATGGATAAAATATTCATTCAAACATACATTATTGCATAGGAAAAGATATTTCTATTAATATAAAACCAGAGATTACAATGGACACAACCTCTGTCGGCACATCTGCGAATCGGAGAAATTGAATCCCCCACTTGGGCCTCCACCACCTCAATCCTCCATCTCTCGACAGCAAGCTCACAAGAAAAAGGAAAGCTTGGGAAGAACACAAAAGTGCTCCAAGGGACAAAGGGATGTAGACTCAAGAACAAGTTCTGGCAACAATGGACTATAGTTTCTTTGCTCTCAATTCTCTTATGTCCTCAATGTATCCAAAGAGTTCCTTATATAGCTTTTCAAAGGGGTAATGAAAGGTCAAATCCGAGCTATCTCAAGCCATATGGAAGGCTAGGAGTCAAGTGAGTCGGATCCATGTCAAGGAAAACTCCAAAAAAATTTAGATTTTGCACACATCCCGATGTACGTGGTTTTAGGGGTCAAACCCGCATATATATACGATTAGTGGTTTAAAAATCGCGTATAACAATTTTCACATGTTTATAGGGATGGTCAAGGAAACATCAAAGGACAAAAAATGGTCCAAGGGGTCTAAGGAGTCTGCAAAGGGACAGGGGAAGGCCATACAAGTGTGATTCACATGGAGTGGTAAAATCAGCTATAACAGGGAACCTCAAGGTATACAACCGAGGCTTACCAGGATTAAGATGTGTAGGTTTAACAGTTGATTATTGTAGTGTGATTTTAAAATTCTCCCATCTCAAGCAGTGTTTTCGATGAACTTCCACCTGTGACCACAGTTTGAACAAACAATACTCAGTATCGTTACTATCAAAGTTTTTTTTTAAATAAAAAAAATTGAAATTACAGAAGGAATAAGAAGAAGTTCTAACTTGTAGTTCTTATGCTCTCGACTGCATTATAGATTTTGTAAAATCGCACTCACATGGGCTACTCTTAAAATATTTGCAAAGGAACCCTCAATTCTAAGATAAAAAACGAGAAACCTTCATTTCTAGTCTACGACGAGAACATAGAAAGGAATAACCAGCACACCGTTTTTTTTTCACGAGTATGTCATTAAACATTTTGTTCTAGCTAATTAAATAAATGAATGATTTGGAAGGATAGAGGGTTTCGTTAGAATCTTATCAATTCTTTCCAACAGAGATAACTACCACGCTGTCGACCTGCTATATTTTTTAAAACAGTGGAAGAGAAGAGATTGCCGAGAGAACCAGGGTCAATTTATAACCATTCCACGAAATTCTGGGATAACAGCACCAGGATGGCTTGAAGAAGAAAAGTTTCAGTAATGGTAACCAGTGTCAAATCCCACTCAAACCATGAAGGCTTCCATGGAGGGACCAACAGTTAACATGCCGAGAAGGTGGAAGGCCTGTCGGCTGGTCTCTCCACCTCCCGCAGCAAAATGTCAATGAAAAATAATGAGGGTTTAGAGATGAAGTGTTCTAATCACATTAGGGTTTACTTCTACCCTCCTCCACTGTATTTCCAACACGTGGTTTCCACCAACAAAGAGATATTTTGGATCTTTGTATAGTTTTAAACGATGTGTTAACCCTGAAATAGGAAGGTGTTAATAACTATTACATACTTAAGTTTTATAAAAACAAAAGCTTGTAAAGTAGAAATGATAATAGTTCACGCTTTGTTTGGAGTGTAGTTAGGATTTACAGTTCATGCTTTGTTTGGAGTGTAGTTAGGATATTAAAAATTTGTGCATATATTGTTTTAGTCTTAGAATGTCTACTTCATATGTATTCTATGATTGGGTTAGCATATATGCTTTGGTTTTGTATTTTTAAAGGTTCATGTAAATACATAAAAACCATGCTACATCTATAACCATAAACCTAGACTAAGTTGGTTTAGGTATAGTTATCTTATGACTCCTAAAACCTAACAAAATTTGATTTTTGGAAGTTAAGAACCTTAACAAACATTGCATTCATAAACATGAAGTTTATGGAAGGGATATAAGTTTTCAATACCTTAAGTAACCAAACAATTTAAATTAAATGAGTACTCTAGCATTTATTTCTGTTGATCTAGATAAGTAATCTTGATTCTGAAATGGAAGTATAGGTATTACCTATAAAAGAACCTGTAAAAAGAACATCAGTTGGCTGCATTAGCTTTAATAAGCTAAGTAAGCCACGGGCACAACCAAAAGACCCTTCAGTAAGACAAGAAGAACAATTTATTAAAATCTTACTTTTACTAGGAACTTAAATAGTTAAATTCAATACACTCCATCTCAGACTCATTTAGACTAGCCTTGCAATACTTTCTTTTATATAATGTTAGTAATAAATGTGCGGTATATATATATTAGTATCTAGTTTCAGATATTTAAGAATGTTAACTGTAGCGGTTAGTTGAAACTTCATAGGCGATGAATTAACATTTATTGTCGCATGGAAAAATTTTAAATTTTTACGAAATTTTGGAGTATTACATATGGTATCAGAGCACATGTTTAGAGAGTAGGCCTGAAGCGGCTCAACTCACCTAAAAAAATAGTAAATAAAATTCATGCGTACTGATTTATTAATTTTTTTAAAATGTTGTTGTATATAAATTTTTTCTGAACTAGAATTGCAGGTATGGAAGGTCTCAAGGAATATGCAAATGAAGGGTCTCCATTAAATGAACAGAGTAATTCTAGAAATGAACCTGCCAAGGAAGAAATAACTAATAATTCATCAGAGCTACTACAAACCGTTAAAGAATTAAAAAATGAGACGAAAACAGTTAAAAAAGAGAATGAAAGAATTCTGAGAGCTCAAGAGGAGCTAAACCAAATACTATTGGAAAAATTTCAGAGTGAAGGGAAGGATAAACAGATTGGATCTGATAATACGTCCTACCAACATAAAATTAAAAAGTGCAAACATTCTAAAATTGAAAGTAGTTCATCCTCTGAAATTTATGTTAATTTACAGAGGAAGAATTGCCAGACTTCTAGTCATGGCAGTGAGGATAATTATCATTCTAGAAAAAGGAAATATAAGCCCTATGAGGAAATCTTTGGAGAATTTAAAAATATTAAGCCCCCAACTTTCAACAGCGAAACAGAGAAAGGAGAGGAAGCCGAGTCATGGTTGTCTGGGATGAAAAAGTATTTTCAAATTTATAATTACTCCAATTAGTTAAAAGCTAGAATGGCCATATATAACTTAAATGGAAAAGCAGACATATGGTGGCAGGACTTAAAATCAGTAAAAGGAATAAAGGAAAATAATATAAAATGGAGTACCTTTAAAAAATACTTTAAAAGGAAGTTTCTATCAGAGAAGTATTATTAAGAGCGAGCTAAAGAGTTCTATGAACTGAAGTTGGGAACTATGAATATGAAGGAGTTAAACAGTAAATTTTTAAGTTTACTACATTACGTGCCTTACATAATTGATGAGAAACCCAAGGTGCAGTAGTTCTGAGCTGTTTACCTTTTCACATTAAAGACATAATTGAATATGATAACCCTGAAACCCTTGAAGAGGCTATGCGGAAAGCAAATTTCTGCTATGAGCAGAACCGAAAAAGGGAAAACTTGCCAAATTGAAAAGCCAAGAGGTCTAATAGTTTTGAACATAAAAAGAAGGGATTTACACCTAATCGAAATTTTGGGAATAATAATGCACGTAATTTTTCTAATAAAATTTTTCAAGGAAATAAAAGTAATTCACAGCCAAACCCTAATGGCCCTATAAATAAAGAAACTGCTAATAATCACAACAACTACGTCAAGAATAATGAATGTAAAGAACCGATAAAATGTTGCAACTGTAATGGACCTCACTACGCATCAGTCTATCCTAACAGAAATAAGAACATCAACAACATTCATACAGTGCAGGAATAAATGATGGTTGGTGACTTATCAAGAGGGATGCCCAGGATCAATGTGGCGCTGAAAAATAAACAGGCTGATTATCAAACTTCCATGGAGGAAGTAGAAGGTAAGCTGAACCAAAAACCCATTTCTATATTAATTGACCCAGGGGCTAGCCTGAGTTATGTTTCTCCCATTTTAGTAGAGAAATGTAATTTACCAGTAGAGAAAATTACAAAGTCATGGTTAGTTCAGTTAGCTACAAGAGCAAAAAGAAAAGTAATTAATTTTGTGAAAGATTGTACTTTATTTATGAATCAATTTGAAACTTCTGTGAAGCTAAATGTACTTCTGTTAGGCTCTTATGATGTGTTAATTGGAATGGACTGGTTAGAACAACATAGAGTAGTCTTGAACTATATTGATAAAACTTTTACCTATGTAAATAATGAAGGATAAATAGTAACAGTAATAGGAATTCCTAGAAGAACATCAATCAGACAGATTTCTTCCTTGCAACTAAAGAGGGTTGATCGAAAAGGATGTAAAGCTTTTGCTATAACTGTAACCGACGAAGCACATATTAATAATGAAGATAAACTAAAATTAGAAGATATCCAAATCCTGAGGGGGTATTCAGATGTATTTCCATAAATTCTGGGACTGCCTCCCAAAAGGGAACTGGATTTCACTATTGAGTTGGTACCTGGTGCAGTGCCTAACTCAAAAGCTCCTTACCGGATGAATATCTTGGAGCTTTACGAATTAAAATCACAATTAAAGGAACTAATTGATAAAAAGTATATAAGACCAAGTGTGTCTTCTTGGGGAGCACCTGTCATTTTCATTAAAAAGAAGGATGGTACTCTACGCTTATGCATTGATTACCGTTAGCTCGATAAAATGACCATTAAGAATAGATACCCGTTGCCTCGCATAGATGATCTATTTTATCAGCTACACGGAGAAATAGTATTTTCAAATATTGATTTAAGATCTGGTTATCATCATGTCCGGATCAAAGATGAAGATATTTTTAAAACAACTTTCAGGACTAGATATGGTCACTATGAGTTTGTTGTCATGCCATTTGGGCTCACTAATGCTCTGGCTGTCTTCATGTGTTTAATGAATAATGTGTTACATAAATATCTCGATAAATTTGTAGTGGTTTTTATTGATGATATTCTAATTTATTCTAAGACTAAAGAAGAACACGAGGAACACTTAAAAATTGTTTTACAAGTGTTAAGGGAACATCAGCTTTATGCTAAGTTCAGTAAGTGCGATTTCTTTAAAGATAAAATACAATACTTGGTTCACCTAATAACTAAAGAAGGGATCTCAGTTAATCCAGACAAAGGATGTGACTAATGTGTGGTCATTCATGGGGATCACCGATTACTATCGAAGATTCATTGAGGGATTCTCAAGGATCGCAAATCCCATAACTTCTTTACAGAAGAAATTTGAATGGAATAAAAAATGTGAAGAAAGTTTTAAGAAATTAAAAGAATTATTAACTACTGCACCAATTTCAAGAATTGTTGATCCTAACAAGGACTTTGTTGTATGCACTGATGCATGCAACAATGGTCTTGGTGGGGTTTTGACTCAAGAAGGACACGTAATAGCATACGAGTATAAGAAACTTAAAATTCACGAGAAAAATTATGCTACTTACGATTTAGAGTTGGATGTCGTCATACATGCTTTAAAGATATGGGACCATCACTTGATCAGAAGAAAATTTATGTTACTGACAGATAATAAGAGTTTAGAATATTTGTTGGATCAACCAAATTTAAACACAAGGAAAGCTAAGTGGCTAGATTTCCTTAGCGAGTATGATTTCGAGATCCAACATATCAAGGGAAAATAAAATAAAGTCGCTGATGCTTTAAGTAGAAATGCAAGATTAAATTTTGTGGCAGCAATCAGTACTTATAAAACAGATTTAGAGGATCAGTTGGAAGGAGTAAAATTGGATGAAAATTATCAGAAATTACAAGTTAAAGTGGCAGAAAATTTAACTGAAAGTTTAAGAACAGGTTACAGTCTAAATGAAAAAGGGTTAATACTTTATAAAAACAGGCTGTATATACCTAATGTACCTAAAATTAAGCTGCTGATTTTAAATGAAATACATAAGACTCCGTACTTGGGACACCCTGGCTATCAAAAGACAATAACCATGTTGCAGAAAGATTAGTTTTGACCGAATATGAAGAATGAGTTGGAATAATATATTGCTAGGTGTTTAATGTCAACAGTTTAAGACTGAACATTAGCATCCAGCAAGTTTATTACCCATCCCTAGCTGGAAATGGGAAATAATCAGTCTTGATTTTATTACAGGTTTTCCTAGAAATCATAATTAGAATGATTCGATAATGGTAGTCATTGACAAACTCAATAACGAATATCATTTTATACCAGTAAAGACCACTCATAAGGATGCTAATATTGCTGAAATATTTATGAAACAAATATTTCGTTTACATGGGATACCAAAAGTTATAATTTCTGATAGAGACCCTAAGTTTACAGGAAATTTTTGGAAATCTCTATTTGAAGGTTTGAATACTACCTTAAATTTTAGTACATCTTTTCATCCGCAGATGGATGGAAAGATTGAAAGGGTGAATCAAATCTTGGAAGATAAGCTAAGGATGTATGTTAGAGAGTATCCAAGTAAATGGGAGGACTACTTACACTTGGTTGAGTTTGCATATAATAACCACTACCAAGCTTCAGCAAAATATAGCCCATTTGAAATTCTGTATGGCAGAAAATGCAATACTCCCATCTCATGGAGTAACCCAGTTGACAAGTTAGTACTAGGACCTGAGCTATTAAAGGAGATGGAGTTAATTGTGAAGCAGGTATAAGGCAATTTGAAGGTTGCATAAGACAGACAGAAGAGTCAAGCAGATCTTAAACGAACTTAGAAAGAGTTCTAGGTGGGTGATCATGTTTTCATAAAGGTAAAACCTAAAAAGAGATCTTTAAAGCTAGGAAGTTGTGCTAAGTTGGCACCTTGGTAATGTGGTCCTTTCAAAATATTATCCAGAATTGGACAGGTGGCATACCAATTGGATTTACTACCAAATCTAAAACTTCATAATGTTTTTCATATATTTGTTTTAAAAAGATATGTACGTGATGCTACTCATGTTATAAATTGGAATGATGTGCACGTGGAACCCGAAGGATATTTTTTGGTGGAACCGGATTGTATCCTTGACAAGAGGGAGATCTTGCTCCAGAATCGCACCATTAGATAGGTGAAGGTGCAATGGAAACACCTTAGTCCAGAAGAAGCAACGTGGGAATTGGAGAGTCATATGTGGGCAACATATCAATTCTCTTCCACGGAAGCTCTCAGGATGATGAATAAAATAACATCGAGGACGATGTTATATTTAAGGGGATGAGTATGTCACATGCTCCAAATTGCAATTTGTGTTTAAGAAGACATTATACTTTAATTTTATTGTAAATTTTGTGATTATTGACCAAGTGGGGTCAAGGATGATTGTGATTAATTATGCAGAATATTTTATTAATTAATAAATAAAAGATGAGACAACAAGTTAAGGAGGCTGTTAAATGAGTTTTTACTGGTCACTAGGTGGAATAGACTGGGGTGAGAGCAGATTGACACTTGGCAGCATCCTCAAACCACTTCTAGTTGTTGCAGGAGGAAACTTCCCTATTTGTGTTGTCATGTTCCCCAAGAAAGTGGAACAAGAGCAGGTGGCTCATTAAATGAAAAACTGACCAAAAGACCTAGGCATGCTTATAAACTACCCATCGAATTCAGTAGGGGCTGTTCAATTTTTACTTGTGAAATTTCTGAAGTAAAATTGGTGCACAAGATATTCGATGGAGGGGAAAGGCAGAAGTGTTTAAGTGTGAAATGTTGATTTACTAAACTAGTGCAGATGTTTTGCTGAGTTATTTACTGCAAAATGTAGAAGTATTACTGCTGAGTACTTTTGTGGAGTTTTAGGGGTTTATGGCCCATTCTCTCACCTAGTGCTTTCAACCAGGTGGACCAGTGGATAGGCTCGAGGGTCCTAAGACTAGCAGCTAAGCTATCTTCAAGAATTGGTTGGGTGGAACGAGCTCCTTAGGCTATTGGCTTCTCTACAAGTTCTCAGGTTCTAAATGTTATTTTATCTATCTTATGCAAATTTAAGTACTGAAATGAATGTAGTTAAGATAGATTTACTTATAGGTTTGGATAAGTTGTTTCTACAATTTAAACAGAGTAAACCAGTTTTACTTAAAGGAGTTACTTGTTATATTTATTAAATAAAGGATTCTAGGGTTAGATTTATTTGGTTAGTGTACGATTTTACCTTACTGTATTTTTCCACTCTCCTTATGGCGAAGTACTCTAGTACAGCAGGTGATTTAGAATAATGAGTAAATCAAGTTAAGATGTGTATGAAATTTGATCATTTATCTTTTACTGTTAGTTTATTTCTAGGAATGATATAAAAGAAATTTCCTTAACTCCAGCATTCTTTCCAGTTAAATACTGTTAAATTTTATTTATGAGTACCATAAAGAATGTTTTATTAAATCTTACTACACAGTTTTTAACTGTGTTCATCTTAACACAGTATAAATAATTTTCTATAGGGTTTATATGTAATATTATAAATATATAATTACTAAAATTACTACCGCAAAAGAATTCAAACGAATCAAATTAGATTATGTAAACAACAAACTGAAATTATAGTAGTAAATTAAGTATTACTAATAAACTAGTATATTAATTACAGTATTACTGGAAAGAACTAAACATTATAATTACTAAACAATAAAAACAACAAGTAATGGAGAGAAATAAATAAAAAGAAAATATGATGTTTTAGGTCAAAACCCTAAAAATAAACTGTAACATAAGATTTCATCATAATTTTCTTTAAGGTAAGAATATCATCTTCTTACCCAAACCCTTATTGAAAACAATTTCAAGAACTTATTTAATTTTATATTCATAATATTTAAATTAAAACAGTACAAGTTTTGAAAACCCTATTTATTATCCTTTAAACAATCTCTTATTATAACAGGTACTAAGCCATACGACTTATTAAAATATCAAAACAATGAACAACTTTTACGTCCATTAAACCCTACATCCACGCAGAATTACTCTCACACAACTTCACCATTTAATCCTTACACATCTTGCCGAAGGGAACCTCAAGGTATACAATCGAGGCTTACCTGGATTAAGATGTGTAGCTTTAGCAGTTGATTCATGTAGTGTGCTTTTAAAACGCCCCCATATCAAGCAGTGTTTTCGATGAGCTTTCACCTGCGACCACAGTTTGAACAAACAATACTCAATATTGTTACTATCAAAGTTTTTTTTTAAATAAAAAAAATCGAAATTAGAGAAGGAATAAGAAGAAGTTATACCTTGTAGTTCTTACGCTCTCGGTTGCGTTATAGATTTTGTAAAACCCCACTCACACGGTCTACTCTTAAAATCTCTGCAAAGGAACCCTCAATTTGAAGATAAAAAACGAGAAACCTTCATTTCCAGTCTACGACGAGAAGATAGAAAGGAATAACCTGCACAACAATTTTTTTGCACCAGTATGTCAGCAAACGTTTTGTTCTAGCTAATTAAATAAATGAATGATTTTGAAGGACAGAGGGTTTCGTTAGAAGCTTACCAATTCTTTCCAGCAAAGATAACTACCATGCCATCGACCTGTTATTTTTTTTAAAACAATGGAAGAGAAGTGCTTGACGAGAGAACTAGGGTCAATTTATAACCATTCCATAAAAACCTTAGATAACAACACCACGATGGATTGAAGTAGCAAAGTTTCAGTAATGGTAACTGGTGTCAAAGCATGCTCAGACCATGAATGCTTCCATGGAGGGACCAATAGTTAACATGCCAAAAATGCCGAAGGCCTGTTGACCGGTCTCTCCACCTCTCGCAACAAAATGTCAATGAAAAATAATGAGGGTGTAGGTCTGAAGTGTTCTAATCATGTTAGGGTTTACTTCTAACCTCCTCCACTATATTTCCAACACGTGGTTTCCACCAACAAAGAGATCTTTTGGATCTTGGTATAGTTTTAAACGATGCGTTAACCCTGAAATAAGAAGGTGTTAGTAACTAGTACATAGTTAAGTTTTATAAAAACAAAAGCTTGTAAAGTAGAAATGATAATAGTTCATGCTTTGTTTGGAGTGTAGTTAGGATTTATAGTTCATGTTTTGTTTGGAGTGTAGTTAGGATATTAAAAATTTGTGCATATATTGTTTTAGTCTTAGAATGTCTACTTCATATGTATTCTATGATTGGGTTAGCATATATGCTTTGGTTTTGTATTTTTAAAGGTTCATGTAAATACATAAAAACCATGCTACGTCTATAACCATAAACCTATACTAAGGTGGTTTAGGTATAGTTATCTTATGACTCCTAAAACATAAGAAAATTTGATTTTTGGAAGTTAAGAACCTTAACAAACATTGAATTCATAAACATGAAGTTTATGGAAGGGATATAAGTTTTCAATACCTTTAGTAACCAAAAGCTTTAAATTAAATGAGTACTCTAGCATTTATTTCTGTTGATCTACATAAGTAATCTTGATTCTGAACTGGAAGTATAGGTCTTACCTATAAAATAACCTGTAAAAAGAACACCAGTTGGCTACATTAGCTTCAATAAGCTAAGCCACCGAAACAGCCAAAATTGTTGAATTTTCATATGCTTAACTAAGACATAAGTATATCATTTCATTTTTCATAATAAAAGCATATAAAGCAGGATCACTGAAAGAAACAGTATCACAAGAACAACAAAGATTTATCCCGGGAAAACCCTAAAAGGAAAAACCCAGCAAAAGCTTCCTCAATATAGATGCCCCCAAAAGGGAAAAAGGTAAAACCAACAAGGAGATCAAAAACCTGATTCTCCTCCTTCTCCAGCAACTCCTCTCCTCCACAAGTGCGCTATTCCAAGTGAGTGTGTGTATCTCAAATGAGGAGCACTACACCTCTATTTATATTAATCTGTTTACTTAAAGTTTACTCAATTAACATGTCGGCTTAAGTTAACTCATGTAGGCTCGAGTTACACATGTAGGCTCAAGTAACCACACTGGGGTTGACCCACCTTTACAATTTGAGGGGACTACCTCATGACTCTTATTAGTTCTTCCGATTAGGAGCATCGTGGTACAATGTAATACAAGTGGTTCTCCCGGTTGGACCATCGGGGACCACAAAAGATACATAAATAATATCCTTCGAAGTTACAATATTTCAACACTCCTCCTTAACGAGAAGGGTATTCTACATCAATAAAAACAAGAGTAGAGATAGCGGACATCATCAACATCAGCAGGGTAACACATCTATAAATCATTGGAAGCTTTTCAACATCATGTAGTCTTCATCTTCAATCTTCAGTCTTCATCATCAACGACATCTTCAGCATTTTGATCTTTCAATTTGTAGCGACATATTTAGCACTTGGACCTTTTGATCATCAACATCTTCAGCACTTTGACTGGTTCGATCAGCAACAACATCTTTAGCATTTTGATCTTTCAATTAGCAACGACATCTTCAGCACTTGGACCTTTCGATCAGCAACATCTTTAGCACTTTGACTGTTCGATTAGTAACGACATCTTCAGCATTTTGAACTTTCGATCAGCAACATCTTCAGCACTTTGATTTTTCGATCAGCAACAACATCTTCAGCATTTTGTCCTTTTGATCGGCAACATCTTCAACATTTTCACTTTTCGATCAACAACAGCATCTTCAGCACCTTGACCTTTCGATTAGCAGCAACATCATCATCATCATATTCTGATCTGTCGAACATAATCATCATCACACTCTGATCTTTCGATCAGAAACATCATCATCATACTCTGATCTTTCGATCAGAAACATCATCAACATAGAAACATCATCATCATACTCTGATCTTTCGATCAGAAACATCATCAACATACTCTGATCTTTCAATCAGAAGCATCATCATCATACTCTGATCTTTCGATCAGAAACATCATCATCATACTCTGATCTTTCGATCAGAAACATCATAATCATAGTGCGTCATCGTCATACTCTGATCTTTTAGATCAGTATGTCATCATCATCATATTCTGATATTTCGATCAGTACAGCATCATCATCATTAGCAACAACCTACAATCCACAACTCAAAGACAAAAAATCTTTGGATCACTTTTGGACTTAAAGTCCAGGGATGATACAATCCCACCACATTCTCGACAACCGAAGTTACCGGATTGATTACGGGAGAATCAGTCCCTATCACTTTAGGACTAAGTCCAAGGACGATGCAATCCTACCACATTCTCGACGACCGAAGTCACCGGATACAATTACGGGATAATCACTCCCTATCACTTTAGGACTTGAGTCCAAGGATGATGCAATCCTACCACATTCTCGACCACCGAAGTCACCGGATACAATTATGGGATAATCACTCCCTATCACTTTCGGACTTGAGTCCAAGGATGATGCAATCTTACCACATTCTCGAGGACCGAAGCCACTAGATCTATTATGGACAGATGTCGCAGGATGATACAATCCCTCTTCATTCTCGAAGACCGAGGTCTCCGGATCACTTTAGGGAAGGTGCCCAAGGATGATACAATCCCATCACGTTCTCGATGACTGAGGTCACCGGATATATTATGGACAGATGTCCCAGGATGATACAATCCCTCTTCATTCTCGAAGACTGAGGTCTCTGGATCACTTTAGGGAAGGTTCCCAAGGATGATACAATCCCATCACGTTCTCGATGACCGAGGTCACCGGATCTATTATGGACAGATGTCCCGGGATGATACAATCCCTCTGCAACATCACTACTCCCCCTTTCGAGGAAGGTCTTTCCGAACAACACCAAGCTTGTCTTGAAAGTTTTCAAACTCTACTCGAGGCAGAGGCTTCATCGGTACATCATCATCCAAACCATCATCATCTACGTCTTCAATATATGAATACAAATCTATCACCATTTGTTTCTCTAGTATGTGAATACTAAAAGCATCATCATCTATATCTTCAGTACAGAAATACTGAAATCATCATCATCTATATCTTCAATATGGGAATACTAAAACATCATCATCTCTATATTCAGTATAGAAATACTAAATCACCATCATCTGCATCTACAGTATCATTATCTTCATCTTATCTTGTATGTAGAAATACCGGATTTCTACGTGTTACATGAAACATAGGGTTCCTTGTCATCACAACTGTGGTTATCACATAGAATCATTGTTGTATCCATCTTCATGTCAAAGAGACCTGATATCAGCTTCTGAAGCCATATGGCATCATAACATAGTAGAGCAATCTGCTATGTATTCTGCTTCAACCGAGCTAAGAGAAACACTGGACTGTTTCCTGCTAAACCATGAACTCATAGCAGACCTCAAAGCATATACCTGATTTGATTTTCCTGTCTGAGATACTTCCAGCCCAATCTGCATCTATGTAGCCATACAATCTATACTCATGGCTAGCATCATAGTTTTGACCAAAGTCTATAGTCCTCATCACATGTTTTGCAGCTACTAGGTGAACCCGTCTTGGTTGAACAAGATATTGACTTAAGGTGTTCACAGCAAAACAAATGTCTGGTCTGGTATTTGTTAAGTACATCAATGACCCAATGATCTATCTGTAGTGAGTCACATCCACTAACTCTAATGAGTCATCAGCTAATAGCTTCAGGTTGGAGTACATGGGTGTGGCCATGGATTTGCATTTCAGCATATTGAGTCTCTTCAATATCTCTACCACATACTTTCCCCGGTTGAGAAATATTCCTTCTGAACTTTGCCATACTTCCAGACCTAGGAAATAATGCATTAACCCAAGGTCTTTCATCTCAAATTCTTCTTCTAGTTTCTTCTTACTTTCCATGATCTGTTTCTCATTCCCTGTCAAGAATAAGTCATCCACATATAGTAATAGAATGACAGGTACATCTTCTACAACCTTGTAGGAAAGGTTAGGATCGACTTTACTCTTGGCAAAGCCCATGCTCATCAGGAAACTATCTATTCTTCCATACCAAGCTCTGGGAGCTTGCTTCAGGCCATAGAGGGCCTTCTTTAACTTGCATACTTGATTCCTTCTGTCTTCAACTTCAAATGATCGTGACTATTTGATGTAAAACTCTTCCTCAATCATACCATTAAGGAAGGCTTGTCTTTACTTCATCATGGAAGAAACTACCATGATAGTTTTGAAGGAAATGTACCTTGCTTCCAGAAGTAAGTGTCTCTTCAGAGTTAATTCCTTCTTTCTGATAGAAACCTCTTGCCGCAACTCTTACCTTCTATCAGCAACATATCTTATCTTGCAAATCCATTTGGAAGATACCACATTCTTGCTTTCTGGTTTGAATACTATATCCCAAACATCATTCTAGTATCACAACATCTTCTATGAGTTTGTCTTCTCAGATCATCAACATATCCTAGTCTTTTTCATTCAACCTTGAAGGTTGGAAACTACTTTACTCTTGGTAAATTCTCGATCCATCACAAAGCTATCCATCATGTCATACCATGTCGAACTCAGATATAATTTTCTGTAGTCACTCCCCCTGAAGTGGAGTATCATCTTCCTTCTTCATTATGTACAGGAGGTTCTATGCTTGACATATACTGGTCAATAGAGTATGTCATGTCATAGTCTATTCTTTCTAGGGAGAATCACGAACCTTGCTTTGTACATTTGTTTCATCATATCATATACATCATTCCCCATGATCAACTATTATTCTTTGATCATAGCTTCTTCCATAGCATTCTTTTCTTCATCTTGAGTTATCTCTTGTACCCATGGTGGTCTTCATCCTTCAAGGTGGATCTACAACTCTCTGAAGATCTTTCTTTCGTCATGGTGTCTCTGACCCTGGGAGCTTCAGATTCATGTTTATTGGAGTGAATCTTGAATTGTCATCACTTGTTCTTCGGAACAAGTCTCATCCTTCTTTTCTTGAATGAGGCTATACATGACCTTTCCTGCATTTAAAATGCACCAGTTGCATGGTTAGAACTATTTCATAAAACATATGCATAATGACAAATTCTTATGCATCATGCAACTATTTAGTCAATACAACATTCAACCATATCTCACATAGAATTTCTAGATGCTTTCCATCTCTACCATGACATTATTGAGATTGTGCACTAATCCAGTATGTCAGCAAAGAGGTTTGATAAGTAGCAATGGAGAGTTGTATAGCACCATGAGCTACTTACCCATCACATGCATATTAGTAGTATACAGTCATTAATGCAAACAATCTATCATGCATAACACATCAACTGAATATAATCAAATGTGTAACAAAACAATATCATGAAATGACAATTGAATACCTATCTTTATTTGTTTCATGGGCATTCTCCTTCTTGAGTCTTCAGCTTCATCGACTTTTTCATTTATGATAGCGTCGTTTCTTATCCGAATGCTGAGGTGGATAAGAATTTATTCAAGAGTTGAGATCTTCATATTTCTCATTGAATGAGGGATCTTCTTTGGAAGATGAGATCTTGATCTTCAGAGACAAGCTTCTTCTTCTTCCCAAAGTCGGCTGAAAGTAATCACTTCCTTCTGGAACATATTTCTTAAATGAATGAATTTCATGATCCTGGGAGGCCATCCAAGGTGGCCATCACCACTTCTACATTCTTCACTTCTTCTTTCCACGCTTGAAGTTGCTCTTTGATTTGAGAGATCCTTATGACTGCATGGTCTCTGCATTCTGGATCTTCACATTCTTCAGCTGGTTTCTCAAGGTCATATTCTGATCTATGTTCTTCCCTTCAAATAGCTTGGTTAAGGAATCAAACCTCATCGATGTCTTTAGGGAAGACACTTGTAGTACAAGTTGATTCGAAACTGAATCATCAATGATCTTCTGGGATTTGACCAAGTTCTTCTTGAGAAAGGCTTCTAGCCTCATCTCCCTCTGAAACTGGATCCTCTATGCTCATGTAGGTGTCCAATCCATTTTCTTCAGAGAGATCATATACTTCTAGGCTTGGAAGTTTTCAACTTCACCAAGCTTATCATCAAGCTGATGTCATAGATCACTTTGAAAAGAGAACCTCAAATGAACATAGCAAAGGATTAGATCTTACCGATTTGAGGTGTCTGTCCTGGTTCCGGAGCTGGATGATCTAGGGTTTGTAACAGAAACCCTAATTTTAAAACTTGGAATTTTTCAGATCTGATTGGATATACAGATAGATCTCTTCAAATGGAGCTGTCCAATGTACTCTATTTCTGAAAACAGTGGAGGGAAGCTCCCGGAACAGGAAGCCCTAATTTTCCAATTTCTTTTGCAGAAATTCCTGTTACCGTTTCTGTGATATCTCCGAAATTTGTGATCCTCTATGTCTGAAATTTTGTACTGAGGTATCCTCACATGTCCCTGATCCACCAGCATATGTTTCATCAGAATTGGTTTCACCATTTGGGATGTATTATCCTTTTCCCAAGGTGACCTGTTACAGGACTGTTCAGAACAGTGAAGTTGTACAGAATGCCACGTGTCACTGGTTCATCTTCTGAGTCTGATATTTGGACCACCGAAATTAAAGTCCATGCCCTTTCTGGAACATCTTCAGGAATTCCATTTGGACCTCTGTAGCCCAATATATTGCAATTATCCCCAGGTGTCCTGTTTAGGGATGAATTTTGGAAGAGGCTGGAACCCTAACTTGGAGAGAACATATCTCCTGGAATACAACGAATATGAGGATGAATTTTGGACATAGTGTTCATCAGGATTTTATCTTTAGCCCTTGCAATTTTCCGCTCTTGATCCTTCGCCAATATTGGAATATAGAGAATGTGCCAAAACGTAGCAGGTTTAGTATTTAGGGTTTTTCTAGCTCGGGGTCAAACTAGGGTTTGACTTTCCCGGAGATTCACCCAACCAAAAATCTTGATCCAGGTCTATAAACTTCGGTTTTGATGAGGAGAAAAATCCTATGCAGGTCTCACTCAAAAATTCCTCTTCTGTAGAAAGCCTTAATTTCCACATCGAAAATTGAAAATGCTCGGAATCGAATTCCGCTTCGACAGAACGATGCACCCTTCAAAGGAGAGTCATCCTAGCCTTCTTTTGCTGATTGATTGTGGAGAGAGAACCAAAAAATAAGAATCCATAGATTCTATAACTTGTGAAAGCTTCCCTATTCAGGTTATCTCTGATACAATGTTGAATTTTCATATGCTTAACTAAGACATAAGTATATCATTTGATTTTTCATAATAAAAGCATATAAAGCAGGATCACTGAAAGAAACAGTATCACAAGAAAAACACAGATTTATCTTGGGAAAAACCCAGCAAAAGCTTCCTCAATATAGATGCCCCAAAAAGGGAAAAAGGTAAAACCAACAAGGAGATCAAAAACCTGATTCTCCTCCTTCTCCAGCAACTCCTCTCCTCCACAAGTGCGCTATTCCAAGTGAGTGTGTGTATCTCAAATGAGGAGCACTACACCTCTATTTATATTCATCAGTTTACTTAAAGTTTACACAATTAACATGTCGGCTTAAATTAACTCATGTAGGCTTGAGTTACACATGTAGGCTCAAGTAACCACACTGGGGTGCTGATGACCCACCTTTACAATTTGAGGGGACTACCTCATGACTCTTATTAGTTCTTCCGATTAGGAGCATCATGGTACAATGTAATACAAGTGGTTCTCCCGGTTGGACCATCGGGGACCACAAAAGATACATAAAGAATATCCTTCGAAGTTACAATATTTCAACAAAAATCCCCTTCAGTAAGACAAGAAGAACAATTTATTAAAATCTTACTTTTACTAGGAACTTAAACAGTTAAATTCAATACACTCCATCTCAGACTCATTTAGACTGACCTTGCAATACTATGTTTTATATATTTTTAGTAATAAATGTGTGGTATATATATATATTAGTAAATGATTCTTGTAGTATCTAGTTTAAGATATTTAAGAATGTTAACTGTAGCGGTTAGTTGAAACTTCTTAGGTGATGATTTAACATTTATTGTCGCATGGAAAAATTTTAAATTTTTACGAATTTTTGGAGTATTACAATATGCCATAGGAATTTTTGTAACAACATCATCATAAGAATCATCTTCGTCTCGGAACATCGTCATCATGGAACATAATCATCACAGAACATCATCATCACGAAACACCATCATCATCATCATGGAACATCATCATCATCGTGATCATCACGGAGCATCATCATCATCTGAAAAGTCAGTATGAGAATACTACAACATCATCATCATCTACAACATCAGTATGTGAATACTGGAACGTCATCATCATCTTCAGCATCAGTATGTGAATACTGGAACATCATCATCATCTACAACATTAGTATGTGAATACGAGAAGATCATCATCATCTGCAACATCAGTAGTGAATATTGGAATATCATCATCATTTGCAACATCAGTATGCGAATACTGGAATATCATCATCATCGGCAACATTAGTATGTGAATATTGGAACATCATAATCATTTTCAACATCAATATTTGAATAATGAAACAACAACAACATCATTATCATGTTAGTGCTAAAACAAAATCACCATCAAAAAATAAATGCTAGATCATCATCTGCATCATCAGCATAGAGATGTTGGAACAACATCATCGTTGTTAGCATAAATTGCTAAGAAAACAACATCATCATCAACAACATATCAATGTTGTAGCAACATCATCGCCATCCTCAACATATCAATGCTGTAGCAACATCATCATCATCATCAACATATCAATGTTGTAGCAACATCATCATCATCGACATAGAGTGTTGAGACCACAACCTCATCATCAACATAAAGTGTTGGGACAAAAATCACATCAGTAGCATAGAGTGCTAGAATCATCTGAAACAACATCACAGTGGGAACTCTAGTTGACCCAACTGTCCTTGTATGTATTACTAATCCTTTCGAACCAAAAAATACTAGCCAGACATACTGATCTACCTGAGGACCAAACAAGCCTTGTCTGGCTTACTAACCCTTTGGGTCCAAACAAGCCTAGACAAACATACTAATCCTTCTAGGATAAAACATGCCTTGTAAGCATTGATATACCCATCCCAATGGGATCAACCCGACCTTATTATGCTAAGATACCAATCCTAGACTGAGCTTCCACACCACTACAACAGAAACCACAACCACATTCACATCATCACTCCCTATTTCGAGGGAGGTCCTTATGGACTACACCAAGATTGTCTCGAAAGTATTCAAACTTTACACAAGACAAAGGCTTAGTTAATACATTGACCACTTGTTCCTCTGTAGGAACATATTGGAGTTGTACAACCCGCTTTTGCATCGTGTCTAGAATATAATTATCTCTATTTGTTTTGACTTGTCGTGAAACACAGGGTTTTTTGTCATCTTGATGCAACTCTGATTATCAAAGTAGATATCAGTCACATCCTTCTGTGTATCAAACAATCTTGTTAACAACTTGCAAAGCCAAAATACTTCACTACATGTTGAATATGCAACAATGTATTTAGCCTCTATTGTATTGAGAGAAACACAATTCTGATTTTAGCAAAGCCATGAGATCACACCTGATCCCAAACTAAAACAACATCCTGAGGTACTCTTCATGTCATTGGTGCTCCTAACCCAATCTAGATCTGTATAACCATGTAGTCTAATATTTCCATTGACTGCATATATGAGGCCACTATTCAATGTACCCTTAAGGTACCTCATCACATGTTTTGCTACATGTAACACCCCAGTTTTGACCCCATTGCACTAGATGTATATGATGAATATATTGTAAATGATCATGGTGTGGAGCTAAAGGCCAAGGCCCCACCATTGATTGGTTATGCCATGTTTCAGATTGAAATTGTCACTGATGGTATATCGGGGCATGCGGCATATATTAAGTTTGTCATCATGTAGATATGCATATTTAATTAAAATGAACCCAACCAGCTACGTTCGTGGCAACTAAATTGAGAAGGGGCATGATTTTCACAAGGATAAGGGTGGGGGATGTCAAACTTTGGCCAATGGGGGAAAAAAATCCATGTGTTATCTTTCCTTGTTTTATCCAACCACCACCATTAATAATTGCTGTTGTTAGCTGAGGCAGTTATGGCTAGGAGTGGAGTGTGGCAGGACTGTCAGTCCTTGCCCACATGCACACTCCATCGGTGGATTGAACCTCATGATGGGTAGGGGAATGACTACACCTCTCATACCACTCTCTCCACGACGGTGCAAAAACATTCATGCACTTTCGACTACTACGCATCCTCACCATCATTTGTTCATTATTATTACACATCCAGGAGAGAGGAGTCACCTCCATTGTCATTCACATTGTTCCACAGTGAGGAATCGGCAAGCTGGAGCCGTTCGGTCACTATCACCCACGATTTTTCCTGTGGAGAGCTATTTTATGCTCAGGGGCTATGTGTAAGTTTTCCTTACTAATTTGTGGCTTGTGCATATGTTTTTCCCTCTGTATTTTCGAGTCTGGTGCAAGTTTCTCTCACGCATAGGCTGGGAGACTGTATTTCTTCCCCAGTGTAGTCTGTGTGAGTCTTCCTGGTGGCCGCGTTGCCCAGGAAAGGCTGTTGTTTCCCCCATGTTGTGATTTGTGTTCACTGATACGTTTGGGACTGTTATAATCCGCTTGGGAGTCGTTTTCCCTATTTAAGTTGTGACAGCTAATTGATTGCATGTGTGCAATGGTTGGTCTTTGGACTGTGTTGGGAGCAGGGATGGGGTCTTGGTTTGCTTGATAAACCTGGTGACTGGAAACCACACAGACAGAGCTAGAGGGCTGGATTTCTTATCCACAACCCCTGAATAGCACTGGAAGGGAAGGAAAGGCCTGAGGGACTGTGTAGCAGAGAAGGGACTGATTCCTTGTGTTGGGTGTGTGTGGGTGTCTTAGAAGCTAGGATAGTTCTAGTGTAGGTGTTCTTGGCTCTGTAATGAGCCCACCAGCTTAGCATTTAGCCTTTCCCAACTCCTTGATGGCCTAATAAACCTGACCATGTTGGCTTGGCTGTCTTTTTGATGGCCTGATAAACCCAACTGTGTTGGCTTGGATGTGTTTTGTGTATCCTTGGCTATGTGTAAGCCTTCTTGTTCCTTATTCCTTGGAGAATCATGCCCATCTCAGGGGTGGCAGCATTGCTGAGAGATTAAGGAGCACGCTGGCCTATGGTTGGGTGGAATGTTGCAGCGATGTAGCTGGTTGCGGAACGAGTTCTTTATAAGATAAGTGATCTTGTCTATTTTACTTCTGCAATCCTATTTATTGTTAATGATTATGATGAACATGTTGAATGAATGCCTGTATTAATGCATGTTGTTTCCGCTGTGTATGATAAATAATTGCATCTATGCATGTTTTTGCTTCAATGCATTCTATTTCAGTATTGATTATGAGTTCACATGTTCATGGGGCTGGTATCCCGGATGGTTAACGCCATGGTAGCGTCCTCTTTGCCGGTCGGAAGGGTTGGGGACGTTACACTACAGCTTGGTGAACATCTCAAGGATCCACCATATACTGACTCAATGTGTTTACAACAAAACATATGTATGGTCTAGTATTTTTCAGATACATTAATGAGCCAATAATCTATTGGTATAATGTCACAATCACTATATCTAAGGAGTCATCATTCAATAGATTCAAGTTGGTCACCATCAAAGTGTTCATTGCCTTGCAATCCAACATCCCAATTCTCTTTAGGATCTCAACAACATATTTTCCTTGATTTAGAAAAATATCATCCTGGAACTGTCATACTACATGACCGAGAAATAGTGCATCATACCAAGATCTTTCATTTCAAAGTCAGTAGCAAGATTCTTCTTACATTCATCAATAAGCTTCTCTTCACCTGTTAGGAATAGATCATCAACATATAGTAATAGAATCATAATACCTCATTGACAACCTTATAGTAAAGGTTGGAATCTGCTTTACTTTGAGTAAAGCCCAAGCTCATTAGAAATCCATCAATTCTTCAATACCATGCTTTGGGTTCTTGCTTTAACCCATATAATTCTTTATTCAATCTACATACATGTGAATTTATATCATGGATTCAAAACATGTAGGTTGTTCAATGTATACTTCTTCTTCTATCACACCATTTATAAATTCCATATTTACATCCATTTGGTGTATCTTCCATTTCATCTTAGCTAGCCAGGAAAGGATAGTTTTGATTGAGGTGTATCTTGCTACTAGTGCAAAAGTACTTCATAGTCATTTCTTTCTTTCTGTGAGAATCACTGAGCTACGATTAATCTTTCCTTGTACTTCTTAATACTTCCATCTATTGAATTTTTTTCCTTGAATATCCACTTTGAACAAACAAGTGACTTTTCTCTTGGTCTTGGTACTACATCCCAAACATCATTCTTTATGATATACTGGTATTCTTCAATAATTGCATCCATCCACTCTTACTTCTTTGTAGCTTCTTCAAAACAGGTAGGTTCTACATCAACAAGATTACACATTAAGGCCACATAGCTAGAATAGTTCCTTGGTATCTTGCTTCCTTCTAGAACTCCATATTTTTTTGCACCTTGAATGACATCATGAGCCCAAGATGGTCTTATTTTCTGTGAGATAATTTTCTGAGGTGTCTCCATCGGATTTTGTGGCTTTGTCACATTATGGCTTCTAGTATATGTTCTTCTTCAACATTGTCAACTAGCATTCTACAAGTTTATTCAACTCTGGGGGATTCATGTTATTCTTATTGATCTTCATCTACACAGTTCTTTATGGCCTTACCGAAATCTAGATCTTCATCAAATATAACATCTCTAATCATCTCGATCTGGAGATAACCTAGAATGTAAACTCTATAAGATTTCGACTGATCACAATATCCAACAAATATTCCCCTCTTTCCGGGAGGGTCCAATTTTAATCTTTCCTCCTTGGGAACATGTATAAATACAGGAAAATCAAATATATTTAGGTGGCTGACTTCAGTATTCTCTCTAGTAAACATTTATTCTGGAGTTTCTCTCCCAAGAGAATTGTGGGAAATTTTGTTCTGAACATATACGACAGTTCTATTTGCTTCCTCCCATAGGTGCATGGGTAGGTCTTGATCATGAATCATGGATTTCATAGCGTCCATGATAGTTCTAATATTTCTTATTGGTACTCCATTCTATTGACAATTATAGGGTGTGGTAAGCTCCCTCTTAATACCATATTCTTTGCAGAAATACTTGAATTCATTTGAAGTGAATTCTCCTACATTATTGGATCTCAAGGTATTGATCTTATTTTAGATAAATTCTCTATAATATCCTTCAATTCTTTGAATCTTTCAAATAATTCATCTTTTCCTTTCAATAAGTAAATCCAAGTCTTGTGGGAATGGCCATCTATAAAAAGAAACATAATAAACATAACCTCTTAATGAAGTGGCTGACATTGGACCACATACATATGAATGAACAATATTCAAGATCCCTTTTTCTTTACTGTTGTTGCTTGGAAAATGATTCTTGGTATTCTTTCCTTGAGAACATACTTTGCAAACTCCTTCATGATTGATTTGAATATCTGGTAAACATGTGACTACCTTGCTCATAACTGGTAGTGCTTTGTAGTTCACATGAGCAAGTATCTTATGCCATAGTTCACATGGGTTGATGGTAGTTGTTGTTAGAGTTCCGTATTCATGTCCCTTTAGCTTGTAAAGTCCTCCTCCTCCTTCACCGGTCACAACTGCGTCATCTTTTGTATTTCCCTTTGACCACATCAAGACTTTTCCATCTACAAAAGCAACACTGAAACCTTTATTATCTAGGACTGAGATAGAAAGTAGATTCCTTTTCAATCTTGGAACATATAAGACCTCCTTCATCTTCTCATACTTTCATGAGTCCAAATTGTAAAAGGATTCCCCCATTCCTTTGATGGGATATTGATAGTCTTCTCCAAGATTTAATTTGTAAGGAGAGTCTTTCCAAATAAGACATTGAAAAGAGTCCTTATAACCTGTCTATGTCTAGAAGATCCATTGTCTACAAGCCAAGTGTTACTTCCATGTGATACTGATCTAGTAAGGGATGATATCAAAACATATTCTTCAGTAGAGTCTTTAATCTTCATCTTCGTTGTTATTTTCTTCAATTGGGTCATCATCTTCAACTGCATGGGCATGGAACCTCTTCTTGAGTTGATATTCTTTGAGTGAATAATTTCTTGCAATGTGTCCCATCTCATGACATGTGAAGCATTCAAAGGATGAGAAATCTCTTTTTGGTCTTGAGCTCCTTTGAGAATTTTGATTTCTTATAGGGAATTTATCATGAACCTTTCTTTTATTTGATCATTTCTTTGCATGAGCTACTAAGAATTAATCTTCATCATCAATTATATTTTTTTCTTTGTTAGCTATCCTTCCTTCTTCCTCCACACATTCTTCCCAAAGTATGCTAAATTTGGTGAGCTTTCTTCTAGCACAGATTCCTCTAATGAAAGATTCCCAAACTCTTGAGAGACCATTCAAGGTGGTCATTACAACTTCTACTTATTCCACCATGTCTCCAATAGCCTCCAAATTTTATTTGATATGAGATACTCTGGTGAAGTATGATTGCATAGTTTCTTCCTTCTGGATCTTCACTCCCTCGAGTTTATTTCTCAAGATCATTATTATGTTGATGTTCTTTCCTTCAAAGAGATAGTTTAGTGTATCGAACATTTATTTTGGAGTCTTCTTTGAGGATACTTGAGGAATCAAGTGATCCTTGATAGACTCAGCTATGATCCTGTTTCCTTTACCATATCCTTCTTATGCTTTGCTTTTTCTTCATTTCTTTTAGGTTCAGGGACTTCATCTTTGACATAGCCTTCGAGGTCATGTTCTTCAAGTATGAGCATGACTCTATACTTCCATGCTCTGAAGTACTCTACTCCTTCAATATTCTGATCAAGCTTGGTGTTGTTTGTCATATTCAATGATTGAGAACCTCAAATGGAAATAAGGGAGATAATACTTACCGATTTGAGGACTACTTCTAGAAATGGCTTCAGGATGACTTAGGGTTCGATAAGAAAACCCTAATTCTCCATCTATTGTCACTTGCAAGGATGATTGGAGGAAAATATACGGCTCCCCAAGGAGAGCTAGACTGTATCTTGTTTTTCCTGAATATGTGGATGGAACCCTAAAAAATATGATGCCCTAGTTCCTCCCGGTAGTAGTAGGAGGTCAAAAATTGAAAATATTTGGAATTAAATTTTTCCACCACATAAATATTTGCCCTCCTAGGGCAAGTTGACCTATCCTTCTTTTCCAACTGACCTGATGAGGGATTTGTCAAGAATAGTAAACCCTAGCTTCTTGTACTACGGGAAACTACTTCATAATGTCTTCTTTCAGGTTGGCTCTGATGCCATGTTATATTTTTAAAAGTTTTATGCCCAGTAGCAAGAAGATCATTAAAAAAATAACAAGCACAAAAAGAAACAGAAGACACAAATATTTATCTTGGGAAACCCTCGTGGAGGAGAAAACCCAACAAAAGTTCCTCGATATAAAATCCGTTCAAATACAGTGTAACACGACAAGACTAAGATGATTTTCTTCTTCTCCTCCATATGGAAGTTCCTCTTTCTATCTCTAGCGAACTCGCTTAAGTTGTAAGTGTATCCAAATGAGGAGGGTGCCTTATCTATTTATACACATCAGTTAGGAAATATAATAACCCAACAGGGCCGACTTTCCTAGGGAGACACAACAACAACTTTAACCACAACTTTGTGGGTACTATTGACCCGACTTACAATGAAGGTTTAACCTCAATACTTTTACATGACCAATTACATCAATGACATCTTTAATCAGAGGAACAACATGTCTGGAAGGGAAGGACAATACTAATATAATAATAAGTACAATAGAATATCTTTTACAGTTACATTATTTCAACACTTGTCAATCTAACCCCAAACAATATATCAATCTACCTAGTCTCCTTTCCTTACTACATCAACCTTATTTATTCTAGCTTAGTCATGTCTTCGAGAATTTCCAAGTTGTCTAAATGTTTTGTCCATACTCCCTAAGACTCAACCAACATTCAAATTGTTTATAGTGGCAAAAGCGAGAATTCACACATTGTACAACTCGTTTTTAACTCTTGAATGAATGACTAAAGAATTCTTGAATGCCAATGCGATCATGCAACCTTTCTAAGAAACTTTAGGAAACATATCTCCTTTCTACCATACTTATCCAAATCTCTTTGGCACATATGGATGCATTTCCGTCATGTAAGGCTATCCAAGGCATGCATGCTCATATAGAATTGTATGCCATCGTTGCATATAATATCCAAAACAAAACATGAGTGGTATCTAGTTCCATATTTATCATTGGAATACCAATGTACAAGTTGCACCTAAAATTTCCCTTTTAGATTAATATGACTTTTATCCATGTAAGATGTTTTTATGTTAAGATTATTCATTATAAAAATAAAATACATATAATGACAATAATCAAATATATATAATGAAAATAAACATAATTAATGTTATGTGAAACACAAATTTAATATATGGATGAATGGATATGTCATAGTTTGTATGATTAATTCCATAACAATTTAAAGATAAATATGATAAAGATGATATAATCTCAAATTTGTTACATAAATTTTCTAGTATTCAAGTGAAAAAGGATATTATCAATACTTGGACTCAAAGAAAAGTTGTATGGTTTTTTTGTAAAGCTGCAATTTGGTTAAACTATGAGAACAAAAGTTACAAAATTGACCCAAATTAGAGGAGGCCTCAGGTAGTGGTGCCACCACCCGAGCCTGTAAAAAATGGAGGGCTTTTTGAGAAAGCTATTACAAAATGAGTTCAGAATATTAAGGTACCAAAGGTAGCCATGCATGATAATATTTACATAATTTATCCTTTCAAAAACAGTAATGTCCTCTTATAATTAAGCACCAAATGTCCTCTTATAATGTCCTCTTATAATGTCCTCTTAATTCCCATAGGTTCTAGTGTGTACTGCATAAAAGGGAGTTTACTGAGCACATTTGATACTTAGAACAGATCGCGACACTCATTCGATATTAAAGTCATCAGTTTGATAAAGGAATCCTTATTTCCTTAGGCTTAAAGTCAACATAAAATTAGAATTGCATGCATGCAAAAGTGAAGCATAAACCCTAAAAGTTGCATGCAAACCCTAAAAGTGGCATGCAAACCCTAAAAGTACATGCTATTCTATTTAAGAAGGGTTATTGGACCAAATAGAGCATCGATTATTATTATTGTTGATTTGGATTTTTTGAGCAGCAGCAATAGTTGGGGTTGAAGACAGTGTCTTCAACTAATGATGGTTCATTAGTGAAACTATCTTCCCTAGTCTCCTTTAGGGTAGGCCATCCAGGTCTATCATCTACATTCATCTTATTTATCTGTATCCAGTGATTTAGTATCCATGGTAAGATTGTTTGCAGGTTCACGTGTGCAACTGGGGGAATAGATGGAAAACCCCAGAAGTATTTGTTGGGTCTCTGAATCCAAGTTTATCTTCTATATATCAGCTTCATCTTCGTCAACAGGGTCACTCCACTGCATTGAGTGATTATCAGTTCCCAGTTTGCTCATCCGGAGCAGTTATCAGTAGATTCGTGTGGCAGGGGGCATGAGCACCCAGAAGGCAGATTAATTCTCTAGGGGTCTTGGAGAAATCATATCCTATGCATGCTCCAATCATTTTCTTCAGGGAGGAGAGATCGTCATTCCTGCAAAGTCTCAACTGCATCAGATCTCAACTGCATCAGACACTTCCTTCACCAAAAACACCATCTTTAGTTGGGAGAGGGTTTCCTTTGCAACTGGGCATCAACACAAGGAAGGGAGCACCATTACCTCACCTATCCAGCACCACATGCATGCAGCTTATCTCTAGAGTATCATCAACTTGTTTATCAGTGGTAAGTGTACCACTTCTTTATGAAACTTTCACCCTATAAATTCTCCAGTTTTGCTATATTTTAGGGCATTTGGGCACGTAAATTTTGCATGCACCTTTATTTCAACTATTGGCACATTATTGAGTATATGAACTACATCTGAGTAGCAAAGAACAATAGAATATCAGTTTGGGATATTACAATGGTATGAGAGCAAGTTCCTTGCCAACTGTGGGCTTGACCATGAGAAGTAAATGAATACAAAAGAAGATACTTTTATAACCTATAGAAGAAGGAAGAGTAGGTATACCGAGGAGCATGAATTTGAGGATATCTAGTTAGAATATACCAACTCAGATATGGACCCAACAGGTATACACTCTGACAGAGGGAAAGGAGCATGAGAAGAGGAATATAGGTTGGAATTTCGTAGCTAGGTGAGTGCATTGAATGACCTAGCTAAAGGGCAGAAGGAAGTATTGCATGCAATATACAGATTGGCTCTAAAGCCATAACCAAGTCATAATAGTATACCTCTTTCACCTGTAGATCGAGGGTCTACCATTAGAAGTGGGAAGCATGCCTACACTAATATGCAAAACACACCCCATATATATAACAAACCTTCCAGCAGAACTACTATGCCTCACTTCCTAGCAGATGCAGTAGCAAGACAAGTCATGCCAGTAGAACCTAGTGAACCATTTGGAGCTTACTTACAAGAGTACAGGGATTTGGGAGATAAATTCCATGCAATAATGTTGTTCTTAGACTTCTGCAATATGAAAACTAGGAACCGACCAAGAAATTTTGACAAAGGATTTACCCAGAATTATGAGTTGCAGAAAACCTTGGGCAGATTGAGTATCCCTAACTTTGATGGGGCTCATAGGGGTTCAGTGAGAATATGCGTCCTGAAGTTGGATACTTACTTCCAACCTAACCTTATGACAGAGATCGATGCCATTAAATTGGCTACCTTACATCTGGATGGAGAGGCTCATGAGTGGTCGTACCATGGGCTGGTGACATTGGGTCACAACACGATCAGTTCCTATAGTGAATTCAGATAGAGGGTCATGGAGAGGTTTCATAGGAAGGAACCAAAGATACACTTTAGAGAGTTAGCTCAACTTAGATATATAGGTAGTGCCAAGGCCTTCATCTTAGAGTTTCAAAGAATAAATGTTATGGTCGTAATAGATGTGTCAGAGAGCAGATTGATTATTTTGTTTTCAAAGGGCTTGAGAGAACCTTTACAGGGGTGGATGAAAGCCTACAAACCATATGCTCTATAGAATGCGATCAACAAAGCCATATATATACAAGATTCATTTCCGAAGAACAAGTTTTCACTTAAAACAAACTTCCCAGTAAAATACAAAGACATAAAACCTTTTCAATAGGAATGACCAAAGAAAAATTGGTTGGACGATGACACAAGGAAAGATTTGAGAAGAAAAAAATTATGTTTCACTTGTCAGGAACCATGGGTTCCATGCCACGGGTGCTTAGGGAAGGCCAAGGCCCACTATATATAGGTCTATTTAGACAGTGAAGGGGAGGAATCCGAACATGAAACAACATAGTAATTGAGGGCAGTAGAGGAGGAGCCATTTCACGGAGAAGCACTAGAGGGAGTTATTGCTACATTATCCGAAGTACCTAAGCTTCACACTCTCAGGGTTAGAGGATTAGTACAGGGCCACATGGTAGTTGTGTTGATTGATGGGGGATCAACCTAGAACTTCATTGATGCGGTATGGGTGGCCAATCGGGGTATTAAAACAGAGAAATTTGAGGGATTCATTGTAGCGGTAGCAAGTAATAATAGCATGGAGTGAAACTATTGGGTTCCAAAACTGAATGTCACATCAGAGAACTAAAATATGACAGACTCATTTTATGTGGTGAATGTGGTCGATACAAGCATAGTATTAGGTGTTCAATGGATCCACTCAATAGGAAAGTATACTACGGATTACAGGGAAATGGAAATGGAATTTTGGGGACAGGATGGAAAACGAGTAGTTTTGAGGGGCATGAACACTTATCCCCCCAAACTAGTATCATCACAAAGAATGGAGGTTGTACTCAGATAGGGAGACATAGAATGGTTAGCATAGTGCCTTGTCACTTCTATAAAATCTCCAGATAACAACACCCAACATTCAACATATATTCAGGAACTATTGAAGAAACATGAGAGAGTATTTAGGTATCTTCTAGCAAGTCAACCACCAGATAGGGGGTTCGAGCATATTATTGAGTTGGAGGAGGGGACACGGGAATTCATCACCACTCCTTACAGGAATCCGAAAAGATATAAGGATGGGATTGAGAAAACAATCAAGGAATTACTGGAACTAGGATATATTTGGCCAATTTCTAGTCCATTTGCATCATTAGTGGTCTTGGTTAAAAATAAATATGGCATCTTACGGATGTGTATTGATTAAGAGCAGTTGACAAGAATACCATCAAAAACAGGTATCCCATCCCAATAATTGATGAATTAATGGATGAGCTACGGGGGGGGGGGNTGCCACTATGGTCACTATGAGTTTCTAGTCATGCCTTTTGGACTCACCAACGCCCTAACAACTTTCCAATCTTGCATGAACCACATGTTCAAGGCTCAGTTACAGAAATATTTACTGGTATTCTTTGATGATATATTGATTTATAGTAAAACTTGGGAGGAACATTTGAAACACTTGGATGAGGTACTGAAAATTCTAGAAGAACAGTCGCTTTACGCGAAAATGTCTAAGTGTGAGTTTGGTATGAAAGAGATGTTGTATCTAGGACATATAATCAACGTAGAGGGGGTATAGGTTCACATGGAAAAGATTCGAGCTATCTTGTATTTTCCCACGCCAAAGACAATGACACAACTGAAAGGATTCCTAGGTATTTACACATATTATAGGAGATATGTAAAAGGGTTCTCTCAATTTTCCGCACCACTCACTGATCTTACCAAGAAAGGGGAATTTACATGGATAGAAGTGGCACAACAAAAATTTGAGAAGATGAAAAAAATCATGAGTTCTTTTCCATTTTTGGAAATACCAGACTTCTCTTAGCCATTCATAGTGGAGTGTGATGCTTCAGGAGAGGGACTAGGGGCAGTATTGATGCAAAACCATCACCCGATTGCATTCGAAATCCAAAAAATTAAAGAATATGGGTGCCACTATTCTATATATGATAAGGAGATGTCAGATCTCCTACACGCCTTACCAAAATTCAGACAGTATTTGGTGGGAAGCAGGTTCAAAATCAAGACAGATCACAACAACCTCAAATACTTCTTGGAGCAGAAAGAATTAAATGAGTGCCAACAGAAATGGGTCAGCAAGGTACATGCATATGACTTTGAAATAGAGTATGTTAAGGGTAAAAATAATGTGGTAGAAGATTCTTTATCTAGACGACCAACCTCATTATCACTCATGAGTATATCCATAGATTGGAGGTCTCTTCTCTTAGTAGAATATTCCAAAAACAAATTTGCTTGTGAGTTACTAGATGGACAGATCCAGGATGATAGGTACATAATAATCGATGACATTAGTTATTACAAGAGTAGGATATACCTCATCCTAGAATCATCCTTAAAGAGGAAGATCATATAGGCATCGTATGAATCACCATTATTAGGGCATCAATGGTTCTTGAAGACTTACAGACATATCAAAGAGAGGTTCTCATGGAAAGGCCTCAAGGAGGAGGTCAGTACAACAAGTTCAGGAATGTAGTATCTGCCAACAGAATAAGATTGAACACACTCATTTGATAGGGTTACCTCATCCATTACTGATACTGGAGAAGAAATGGGAAAGGATCCCAATGGAATTCATTACATGGTTACCCAAGGTACATGGACGAGACTGCTTATATGTAGTAGTAGATTGGTTGACCAAATTTTCTCACTTCTTTTATATATCTTCTGACTATTCAGAATCACAGGTAGCCAACTTATTCTTCAGAGAGGTTTTCAATCTCCATGGGTTACCCAAAACCATTGTCAGTGATCACGACAGTAAATCCACCAATACTTTCTTGCAGGAGTTGTTCATATTGGTAGGGACAAAACTTTCTACAAGCACAAGTTATCATCCTCAGAGTGACGGGAAGACATATATTGTCAACAAGTGGATTGACGGGTATCTGAGAAACTATGTAGCAGGACAATAGAGGACATGGATTAAATGGATACACCTAGGAGAGTACTGCTACAATACTACCCAACACATGTCTATTAAAATGACACCTTTTAACAATCTATATGGCTATGAGGCACTGAACTTTGAAAACTTGGATTTTGGAGACAACAGGGCACCAAAGGCAAAATATTGGGTACAAGACAGTAAATATATTCTCAAGCTCCTGAAACAAAACCTACAGGCAACTCAGAATCAGCATAAGCTATATGCAGACAGACAAAGGATTGAGAGGATTTTTGAGGTAGGAGATCTGGTATATTTATGGCTACAACCTTATAGGAAATCCTCACTTAAGAAAAAAAGAGCGAAAAATCTAAAACATTGCTTCTATGGTCCTTACAAGGTAGTCAGGAAGGTTGGAGAAATGGCTTATGAACTAGAAATTCCAGAGGAAAGAAAAATTCACAATGTATTTCATGTATCCAACCTCAAGAAAATAGCAGGGAAACACATTGCTCCATCCATCGAGTTTCCTCCCTTAGATGATGAAAGGCATTTGTTATTTATTTCGGAGAGGATCCTACAGGTGCGAGAAAGGAAACTCCAAAACAAGGTGATTTGAGAGTACTTGGTAAAATGGAAAGAATTACCTATGGAGGATGCCACATGGTAGGGAGAGAAGGTATTGTAGCATCCTAGTTTGCAGTTGCTTGAGGACAAGCAATTTCAAGTGGGGAGGAATGTAATTTCCTCTTCTAATTAAGCACCAAAAAACCCGCTAACCTATTTAATTCCCATAGGTTCGAGCGGGTACTACATAAAAGGGAATTGACTAAGGACATTTGATATTTAGAACAGATTGGGAAACTCATTCGGTATTAAAATCATCAGTTTGATAAACGATGCCTTATTTCCTTAGGCTTAAATTCAACATTAAATTAGAATTGCATGCATGCAAAAGTGAAGCATAACCCTAAAAGTGGCATGCAAACCCTAAAAGTACATGTTATTCTATTTAAGAAGGGTTATTGGACCAAAGAGGTCATTGATTATTATTATTATTGATTTGGAGTTTTTGAGCAGCAACAGCAAGTGCAGCAACAACAGTTGAGGTTGAAGACAATTTGTTCAACTAACGAGGGTTCGAAAATGAAACTCTCTGCCCTAGTTTCCTCCAGGGTAAGTCATCCAGGTCTATCATCTGCATTCATCTTATTTATTCGTATCCAGTGATTCAGCATCCACAGGAATATTGTTTGCAGGTTCACGTGTGCAGTTGGGGGAATAGCTGGAAAACCCCATAAGTATTTGTTGGGTCTCTGAATCCCATTTTATCTTCCGTATATCAACTTCATATTCATCGGGAGGTTCACTCCACTGCATTAAGTGATTATCAGTTCCCAATTTGCTCATCCGGAGCAGTTATCAACATATTTGTGTGGAAGGGGGTGTGAGCACCCAGAAGGAAGATCAATTCTCTAGGGGTCTTGGATAGACCATATCCTCTACATGCACCAATCATTCTCTTTGGGGAAGAGAGACCACCATTCTTGCAAATTCTCAACTACATCAGACACTTCCTTCACCAAAAACATCATCTTTAGCCGGGAGAGGGTTTCCTTTGAAGCTGGGCGTTAACACAAGGAAGGGAGCACCAATACCTCACCTATCTAGCACCACATCCATGCAACTTATCTCTGGATTATCATCAACTTGTTTATCATTGGTAAGTGTACCACTCCTTTCTAAAAATTTCACCCTATAAATTCTCCAGTTTTTCTATATTTTAGGGCATTTGGGCACGACAATTTTTCTTGCACCTTTATTTCATCTATTTGCACATTATTGAGTATATGAACTATAGCTGAGTAGCAAAGAACCGAGGAATATTAGTTTGGGATATTACAAAAACACAGAGCTGTAACCGACATAACCACAGAAAATAGAAAAACCTGAGATAACATTCCGATCCTTGGGGAGCACGCAACGCTGAAGATGGCTTGAACATTATTCAATAATGAGGTACTTTTTCCAAGATGGGGCAATCCCATCCCCCTTCCTTTGAGTTGTTTGTGGCATTGTCATTAGTGGCCAATGCAAATTGAGGAGGCTCATTGCTAGGCCCTTCGTCTTCATGCACACGCTTGAACAATGGTTCAATGGTGGTCGGGATGGGGAAAGACATAGCCAGAACCAATCTTGCATCCCTCTCCCTACCACCTGTCGCATTGCCACTCCCACCTTCCATGTGTTCAGCTTGCCTTTCCGTGCCTTCCATGTAATTCCATGCAAAAGTTGCGTCCAAGCTATTGAGTTGACCATCCATTTTTTCCATTTATCCTTCACATCGAGGATTGTGTATCAAGTAGCACTACAATTTCCCAACATGTCCTCCATGAGATTTACAAGAATATTCTTGACTAACCAGTAGTGGTTAATCCTTCTACCACCATGCCCTGTGGCCAAACGTTGGTTCACCACTCTACATTCCTAGTCATCAATGAGGATTCTTACCAGCATTGAGATGTTTTCCTCATACCCCTCCTCCACCTGAACACTATGCCCACGTTGCAACCTCCCTCTTTCACTGCTGGCTCTCCTAGGCGTACCTCGTTGCCTGGACATGCTGAGGCACCATATACCTGGGTGTTGCAAAAGGGGTTTGTGGAGCAGAGTAATTTGTTTTGGTGAACAAAGTTGTTGAACCCATCTACCACTGTGTATTCCAGGGAGAGTGAGCTTCCCTATGGAGGCTTCAGACCAACAGAGAATCCCTAAGAACACAAGAATAACTGACCAAACCAGAGCTCCCTGCTTCATTGAATAACTATCAGACTGAAACAGAGCATGAAACACTCCACAAATGACAATGTCATGTTTTTCCATGGCCTTCCACTTAATGGCACCATCCTGAACTTGCAATAATTGTTTATCCTCAGCCATTAAACCCAACATGAATGAAATGGAACTATTCTAGGAAGAAGCCAACTTAGGAGAAGGGTAGAGACAAGAAATTCCTCTCCTTCCACACACAAGAGTTTAAGGTCGACATGAGGGTGGTTTTTTCTCGATCATGCGTGGTTCCACATGTATGAATCACGGACTAAGTCACCCCGCACTGTCGGTCAGGCTCACTGGCACCCGCATCCAGGGAGGAAATATCTTGCCTGGAAATTTATCTACAATTGAGCACTAGGGTGTCATCAAAAGGATCCTTCACTGATCCTTCCATGAGTGAATGTTTGCAGGCCACTCCAATGTTATCTAGCCTAGTCTTCCAGAGCATTATCTTTCCTTTGCACATGATGAAAGGTGATTGCTTTCGTGTGTTTGAGTTGGTCATCCAGGCGCTCCAACCCATACACAAGATGCCAACTGGAGGCCACTTTGGAGACATGTGTGCCATTATGAATTTTGGTAGCCATGGATAAAATAATCTGAGAGTTCCCCTCCACTATCAGTGGGAAGAGATTCTTCCTGTCAGCAATACCAAGTCCTTCCACCAAGACATCGAGTTCTGTGGCATTATTGGAATCAATAATGAGGAAACCATAGAAAATTCAGATAATCTCACCATTGTAATATCTGATAGCTCCACCACAACCCACGTTACTGGGATTTCCTTTAGAGGCACCATCAAAGTTAAGCTTGAATACCCCTTTTGGAGGAGGCTCCCAGTTATTCGGGATATTCACTTTCATTTTGGTGATGTGAGAGCCAGATGGGGTGTTTGAGGCTATGAAACTTAAGGACTCCAAGATGAGCCTTTCAATTTGAGATGTGGGAAGGTATGAATATGTCCATCCCTTGGATAGAATGGTTTCTTGGACATTTATTTTTATTGATTCCCATAAATTATTGACCGATCTATTGGTATTCTTGAAAACCCTGTTGTTACGTTCCTTGAAAGTATTCCACACCATAAAACCTGGGGTGATATCCCAGAGTTGATTGAAGATTTTACTTTGGAATGGGTTTTTGACCCACTGCTGCAGAGTGTCTATGATATTTCTTTTAACCCGATTGGTCTTTCTGAAGGCTTCAGCAATTGAGTCCCAGATGGAAGTGGTGAAAGGGTAGGTGTTAAGAAGATGGTCAATCATTTCCTGCTAGTAATTACATAAGAAACATATGGAAGGCCCATGAAACCCCTTTCTTTACAAGTTTTCCCAAGTGACGATACGGCGATGCAAAATAAGCCATAGAAAATGGGATACCTTAGGCCATATGAGAGGTTTCCAAATGCGTTTCCAAGTGGGGAGAGGTTGTACCTCCTGGTCAACAGAGAGGATGTCATAGGCTTCCTTCACCGAAAAGGTGCCAGATGAAAGATGGCTCCATCTGATGACATCCGGCCCAGGTTTTTGTCTTATATTTCTGCTACTGATCTCCTCCCAGATGGTATCCAAAGAATCCCTATTGGGAGCAACTGCCCAACCAGAGGGATATTTCCATTGTTGGTTGTCATCAGTGGAAGGGTGCCAAAGATATTTTACTTTGATGTTCTCATTGGAATTTATGAATGTTTGATCTTGATTCGAAAAGAGAATTTTCAAACTGGGTAGTTTCTCCCAGGATTCGCACCAGAAGAGGGTACTATTTCCATCCTTTATTTCCCAAAAACTGTGTTGTTGAATGGTCGCACTGTAATTGTTGGCCACCTTCCATGCATGGGAGACAGGGATATTTTAATCAAATTTGATCAAGGGAGGTGTATGCAATTCCTTTGCATAGTTTTTGTTCCACAACTTGGCCTAGGGGGAATTATTTTTTGAGATCCATGTCCACCAAATTTTGGCTTCTAGGGATTGATTATTTAAATCAGGGTCCATAAGACCTAGTCCCCTTGTTTTCTTATGGAGACAAACCTTTTTCCAACTAACTAGGGACCATTTGTTCTTATTGTTGTTGCATCCCCAAAGAAAATAGGCTTTGAAGAGTTTTAATAGATTTTAGGACCCACTTGGGGGAGGCTGGGAAAAAAAAGAGATACAAGGGCATGGACTGGAGAACATACTTCAAAAGGAAAGCCCTACTGGGGAGGTTAAGGGAGCAAAAAGTCCAATAGGTTATACGGTTTTCCAATATGTCAAGAAGCTCTTTCCACGAGGAATGTTTGATAGTCGAGTCAAATAGGGGATCCCTTAGGTATTTGGAAGGGAGAGAGGAGACATAGAATATGAGAATATGGATGATGTTTCTTTGAGCTTCCAATCCAGTGTTAAAGAATAATATTTGTGACTTTTCATGATTAAGTGTGGTCCTTGAAGCTTTTTCAGAGGTGTCTAGTACGGAGTGAATAGTGTGAGCCTCTTGAACTGAGGAATGTACAAAGAGAAGGTTGTTGTCCACAAACTACTGGTAGGCTGTATGAGGGGCTCCATGAAGTGAGATACCTCGCATGGCATGCGAAGAGACAACTGAATGTATCATTCGCCCCAGCCCTTCGGCCATGGGGATGAAGAGGAACGGTTTAGAGGTCGCGAGAAGGGGAGAAAGTAGAGGAGGGAGAGCTATTGACAAGGACAGAGAAGAACACTGAGGAGATAAGGGAGAGGACCCAGTTGACCCAATCTAGACAGAATCCAAAAGCTAAAATCATTTTTTCTATGAAGTACCAGCTCATTTTATAAAGGCCTTGGATAGATCCAATTTAAGGATCATTCCTGGGATTTTGGTGCTTTGAGGGAGTGAATAAATTCATGAGCCAAGATGATTCCATCAAGAATTTTCCTCCCTTCAACATAGCCCGATTGTTCCGGTGACATGAGAAAAGGGAGAAGGGGTTTTATCCGATTTTCTATGACTTTAGAGACGATCTTGTAAATGACATTGCAAAGAGAGATGGGACAAAACTTACTGGGATGTGTAGCACTCGTTTCTTTGGGGATCAGAGAAAGCTGAGTGGCATTCAGAGCCGACAGGATCCATTTATTTTTACGGGATTCTTCCACTAGATCCAATACTTCCTATTTCGGCAGACTCCAACAATGATGAAATAAATCTATGGTGAAGCCTTATGGTCCCAGGTCCTTTCCTTCATCCATTTGATTGACTACAACTTCCTCCACTTCTTGCATATTGATGGGTTGCATTAAGGATGCATTGTGATCAATATTGATCAGAGAGGGAATATTTTGAGTAACATGGGTGATAGCTTCCTGTCGAGACAGTATAGGTTCACTAAGGAGATCAGTGAAATATCCGGTAAGCTCTTCTGACATAGCCTCATGTTCTTGCAGAATCTCTCCATCTTTTGAGTGTAGCCTGCTCATTATGTTCCTCATTTTGTGTTGAATATTGGAGTGATGGAAGAAGGTCATGTTCTTTTCACTCTCTTTAATCCATTTGACTATGGATTTCTATTTCCAAAAGATTTTCTCTTGCTCACATCTTCTATTTAGTTGAGTAAGGAGATCCCTTTCCTTGAGTTTGGTATCCTTGTTGTATCTTGTTCCATGGTGCATATTTGTAAAGTCTCAATATTTTCATGTATAGCCTTTTTATCTTCAAAGATGTTTCCAAAGGTGGAGTGGTTCCATTGGCATAGATGACTTCGCAACTTCTTCAGTTTTTTATGCATAATGGCCATTTTCGGTCTTCCGTTCACTTTCACACTCTTCCACCACAGACTAATAGAGTCCAGGAAAGTGGGGTGAGTGATCCAACAATTTTCAAATCTAAAGGGTTTATAGAGGGGAGTGTCATGGTTGTGCCAAGAGAGGGAGATAGGCTAGTGACCAAATCTTGCTGTGGGAAGGATATAAGCATCAAGAATCCCCCCCCATCGTAATAATTTTTTCTGAAACAAGAAAGCAATCAAGATGTTTAGCGATATGATGAGCTCCCCCCCTTTTGTTATTCCAAGTAATAAATCTAGAGGAGGTTTGGATGTCTACTAAAGAATAGGAGTTTAAAGTGGTTTTGAAGGTTATATCATCACCTGAAAGAGCTTTGTTTCCTCCTTTTTTTTCCTCCAGCGTGGTTATCATGTTGAAGTCTCCACCAATGAGGATAGGGGAATCAACATGCAAGGTGGAAAACCATTCAAGGAAGATGAGAAGCTGTGACTTTAGACCCACTGATTGAGGTCCATACACATTCAGAAGGTAACCCTTGATATTGGTTCCAGTCAGATGAAGGGAGGAAGAAATTGCATGAAGAGAAGAGGCCACGTTACTAAGAGCAACAAGGAGGAGATCCGAGCTGATGGAGATACCTCCCGAAGCTCCTCTCACATCAATGGCTATAGTGAGGCAATCTTTCCAAATCAGAGACATGAGCTTAGTAGCAATTTCACTTGAGCATTTAGTCTCTTGTATGAAAAGAACAACATGCTTATCTTTTTGAATTTTCATGAGACCTCAAAGATTCCATAAGATGATCTTCATTGGATAACCACGGCAGGGGAAGAGAAGAACTCTGTTAGCTGGGCATATTGCCCAGATTCAACCAACATTGTGCCAAGTCAGTTTATTCTTTGAAGTGCAGATTTACGTCCCCTTTTTTTTTCAATCGCTTTTAGATTTTTGCTTGTCTTTTTTAGCAATGTTGTGAACTCCTAACTTATTATGTGCTTTTGATTTCACTAGGGCTTCGTCCCAGTATTGTTGGGGGAGCGAGTACATTCTTATCCATAACATATCCCAAGAGAAATCCTCTTTCTTTCAGAAGAATCTTTCAACCCAGTTCCTTAGGTACAGACCTGCAACATTGAAGAAGTAAGGGTCTCCATCTTCCACTCTGCCTTGTCCTCTAGATGATGGAATATTATGGTAAAAAATCCTTTTGACCCTAATTGCAGGTCATAGTGCGCTTTGGGCTTCCACTTCACTATTATCCATCCTCTTAGCACCTATTCAGTGAGCCAGAATCCCATAAAATTTCTTATGAGGGCATGATCCTTCATCTTTTTCACTTTTGCATTGATTCTTTCTGTCGGAAGATTAAGAGAAGGTCGATTTTCTATACGTGCTAAATAGGTATTTCTTCGAAGAGGTGTGCACTCGTTCTTTTCCTTATCTTTTGTGCTCTTTTCTCTGTCAATAGTGTCCTCCATTGGAATTGGAATATCCTTAGTTCCAATATTTACTATGGAGCAAGTACCAAGAAAACCCCCGCCAGAGGGTGAAACTGGATTTGACTCAGAGGGGTTTGTTGCCCCCCCAAGTTCGTCGTCAGGGATTCTTGGCAAGTTCTTCCTCTTGTCGGCGCTGAAACTGGTTCCTCTGCAATCGTAAAGGCATATATGAAGGGTGTCAGGTCTAGCCCTGAGCACAAACCCTAGTTGAGCTTAGTCGTTGCATTGCGTTCCCGTGAGCCTGAAATTCCATGGAAGACAAACATAAAGAAAAGTTGTATAATTGATTTAGATGTTCATTTTTAATTTTATTTTTCTTGAAAAAAAATATTATCAATATTTAGATTTTAAAAAAAAGTTTTATAATTGATTTCTTTATTATCATTTTAATTTTATTAAAAAAAATGAAATAACAAGTATATTCAGATTGTAATTAATTAAGCACTATTTATGAAAAGTAGAATTTTTATAATATTTTTATAAATAAAGAAAGAAAAAACGAAATAGCAAATATAAACTATAAACTATGTTTTTATTAATGTATATTTTAATTAATCTTTCTCCCCAAATGCTATCTACGTTCATAAACTCTTAGTATGGAAATTTTCATCATTGTTTTAAAACTGTAAATTAAGAAATGCTAAAACATGTCATCATAATAAAATCTCAAAAGATTAAGGGTCTATTTAAAACATTTCCCAATTTAATAATTTATATATAATAATTAAAAAGCTATTATTGTTAAACTCAACTTTAATTAAAAAAGTGCTATTATATTTGTTTGTAAAAAGCTTAAAAAGGATATTTATCTCTTTTCATGTTCATTCTAAAGTTAACACATATAACATATCTTTTATAAAAAATAATAAATATTATAAAAATAACATGTCGACTCAAATTATATTTAAAATATTTAAAACAACCTATATATATATAACTTCTAATTCCTCTAAACACAAACATAAAATAATCAGCAACATCGCCACCACCGTAAAGCCCGTGGATATACCTTAAATGGATATTGTGACACGTTGATTTGATTTGATTCTTAATTTTTTATTTTGATTTGATTCTTAGTTTTGGATTTAGAGTGATATATCCTTTGGTACTGGCACATGCATAATGGCCGCTAGATCATGGCGGGAAGTAGTTGAAGAGTTGACCTCGCCTGGGAAAGCAAAGCTGAATCCTTACTTGGACCCGGTGTTATTGGTCCCTGGCTTAGGGTGCTCAGTGTTAACAGCCGTGGATGAAAACGGCCATAAAGACCGAGTTTGGGTTCGTATCTTTGACGCTGAACGTGAATTCCGAAAAAAACTTTGGTCTCTTTTCGATCCTACCACTGGAAAGACTGTCTCGTTGGATACCACGACACGGATTGAAGTTCCAGAAGACAGATTTGGACTGTTTGCATGTGATATCCTTGACCCTGATATCATTTTTCCATTCAATATTGTTTGCTACTTCCATCATCTGATAAAAAGGTTTGTAGGTTTGGGATATCAGGAGGGTACAACTCTCTTCGGTTTTGGCTACGATTTTCGTCAGAGTAACAGGCTTCAAGAAACAATGGATCGTTTTAAAGGAAAGTTAAGATGGATACATAAAATTTCTGGTGGAAAGAAAGTGAACATTATAAGCCATTCAATGGGTGGTCTTCTTGTCAAATGTTTTCTCTCTCTACACAGTGAAGATTTTGAGAAGTATGTGAAGAAGTGGATAACTATTGGTACACCGTTTCAGGGAGCGCCTGGACTTATAATGTCTGCTCTATTGACTGGAATTGGATTTGTAAGAGATTGGCTACAAAACCTTTACATTTCTAAATGGTGCTTTCATCAACTGTTTGTTGAGTGCCCATCAATATATGAGCTGATGGCAAACCTTGAGTTCAAATGGTCTTCAGTTCCTGTTCTGAAAATATGGCGAGTCAAGAAAGAATGCAGCTCTGGCGACTCATTTGTTGAACTGGAGTCTTATGGTCCGCGTGACTGTGTTAATATCATGAAAGATGCTCTTGCTAAGAATACTATTGAGTATGATGGCAAGACAATAGCATTGCCATTCAATTTTGAAATCTTGAAATGGGCCAATGAAACCAGAAGAATCATGTCATTGGCAAAGCTCCCTCCATCTGTAAAATTTTATAATATATATGGCAAAGGCAAGAATACTCCTTTCAATGTAACCTATGGAAGTGAGAAAAAACCTATATCAAGCATGGAGCAGTTATTGCATTCGGCGGCTGTATACAGTTCTGTGGACGGTGATTCAATGGTCCCCATTGAATCAGCAGTCGCAGATGGGCTTGAAGCAAAGGAAAGGATAGGTGTGCCTTCAGAGCACCAGGAATTGCTCCGTCATAATCGTGTTTTTTGTATACTGAAAGATTGGCTGAATGAATAAGACGATCAAGAACTTTGGTATGATTAAAGGGCTCTCTCTATCGATAAGGGAAACTGAAGATATGATGAAAGAGATGAACTTGATTTTGTGTACCTGTTTGAGAAAACACCAATAGGAATGGAGAAATATGTGAATTTTGTTTTTGGTAGATTTGTGAATGCAAGGGCAGAAGAACATGCTAGGTTGTGTATTTTATAAATTTTTTATTTTATTAGCACAGCTATAAGTAAAGTGGTTTCAGATTTTTTTGAAAGTGAATCAGCTGAAAGCAGCGAAACACATGTTTGGTTTTGCTATGATATAGGATATAAGAATATATGGAAGGAAAGAAGACTTTTGAATGCATTTTTTATCTAAAGAAATTTATTTTTAGAACAGCATTTTGAAGAAGTTAGTTTACAGAGCAGGTGTTTTTTTGTTTTTTTATCAGTAGTTAAAGCCCTATGTTTCATTATGCCTTGATTGAGTGCTTACAATTAATAATTGCTTAAACCAATTATATCATTGTCAATTCACAATTTTTAAATAGGGATAAAATAAGAAACTCTACATGATTTACTATTTTTTAACCATCCATTCTTAAAACATTAACTAACATCTCGTATGTGGTTCACTATCATGAAGCAACATATAACGAAATGAAACTACAATTGTATATAAGCTATTCAAATTCATAACAAGAATACCATGATACAAAATTTGATTTCATCCAAGGATAGTGAAGAATTACAATTGATGGAAGCCCCAATATTCTCCCTCATATAATGCCCAAAACATAATTACAACATGTTTCCAATTAGGATCCTTGCCGATAGCTTAGCTCAAGGAAACCTTTCAGTTACCTAGCCCTCGGTGCGTATGACTCCAAGAATAGTGATCAACAAAGGATAACTATGATGCACCAAAACATACAACAATTCTTCCAAAAGTTCTTCAAACTCTTCCAAACTGCTCAAAACCTTCAAGCTCCAGAACATCTTCCAAGAAGCTTAACCCCTCTTTTAATATAATGTCCCTATTTATTAAAAATCCTCCCCACCTTCTCATCCAATATTTGGTCAAAAATCAATATACAATTATTAAAACAAATAGCACTTGCAATTACTCCAAATAACATAAGTTGAATTAATTTATTTGAAATAATACTAAACTTTGGGTGCAAAAGTCTCCCTTCTCATACTACCCTTAAATGTATTCATGACAATCTTATCCCTAAGTATATGCATATATATCTACCCATTTATTTATAGTATCCTTACACACACAAGTCGAAGAAGATATATTATGTATACTTATCCATGCATCATTCAATAATCTAATCAAACTATTTAAATATAAAATATATTAAATAAGTCAACAAAGGCATACCACAATGTGTGTGTAATTCATTTAATCCATTTATTTATAATATTTCAACATTTATTTACACTTTGAACCTATAAGTAATACTTTGATAGTTCATCGATCAAGTTACTAATAATCAATGTGTTATCCAGTCATACTAATGTCTACTCACAAAAAGGGATATATGTGTCAAGTGTAGATGTCTAATAATTTAATTCCCCTATTGCATAATTTTTATGTTCACAAATCAATCAACATGCTGAAAAACCATTAAATAATGCATCTTTAACCACTCATTACAACCATTCATCCCTTGTCAATCTTTATAGAATAACATTATAACTTAACCAAATAAGCATAATAAAGAGTACCAAGTAAATAATCATAAGGAATAACACCATACAAATCCCATCATGATCTCATCCATCTCATAAATACTTGAGTATCTAGTCACCACTACTTCCATCACTTGATCTCTCCATTTCATCTTCTATTGTAATATGTTGTGGTGTCGGCTATATCGACCTAACCATAGATAGAACCTATAAGTGGAAGTGTCAATTACATCACAAGCTTCCCCAAAAGGAATCTTCTTGTCCTCATTGTACACATTCAGGAGCATAGATAAACACGAACCTCCCATGAATCCAGGTCTCAGAGGATAAACAATGGGAAATTCCTCCACCCCCCTTGATATCACTAGGGTCGATACTGTTGATCAATCATACTTTGCAATCACTATTATTAGAGTCTTGTCATTGAACAACCATTTAGTGCAAGTTGTGATTGCTATCAAAACTCACACTCACTTGCAAGTCATAGAAATATTGGAATTCATAATTAAATCATAAGAAATCTGATATCACTTCATCGTCCTTTTGATGTCCTATATATTTTGTCTCCTTTGGCACTCTATTGATATAACTACCTCATAGCTAGTCAAAATGTGGGTTAGTTCACCATTGACATAAATTTCTTGTATAAGCATATCCAACTCTTTCAAGTGATACTATCAATCACTAAATTGACATTTAAATAATCATGTAATTTTCTTTGCATTATATTTCGCACTTGTTCTATATCCAAAGTACAAACTAAATTGACATCCACATATTGAAACTCTATATTCAATTTACATGTTCAAATGAAATAACATATTCATCACCATTAATAAAATAAAATGATAATTTCCATTTATTATCCACACATTTAGAGATTCCATATGTTCACATAACAATAGTTTTAATCAATCTAACTGAGTGTTGAGGGGGCCACTTGACCTCCTAAATGTCATCATATTTGTATAATTATATAGTTTAAAGAGATAAATGTAACCTTAACAAATGAGTATTTGGAGCAGGTATAACTGCTCAAACCTTTCTCATGATGTATAAATAGTTATCAAAGATGAATACTAAGTCGGATTGGACGTCCCTTCCCAAATATTTATGTTTTATGGTTGTGTGTGAGAATTTAATATATGCTTGAATGTGATGTAAAAGCCTAGATTTCAACATCTTGGCGTCATTGCCTCCTTCACTCGGCTGGGTGACAGCATCAATGAGTGGGGATGGCTCAAACCTGAAGGAAATTGTAAGATGCAAATGAGATCTGCAAGGAGAAACTTAAATAATGCTCGTGTTTTCATGAATTTGACAAATCTATTGCTACCAAAAAATAAGTGATGATACACTACCTACTCTCTTTCTACCATGCGCCCAGAGAGGAAATACGATTGCACTACAAGAAATTATCTTTTAGGTCGCAGTTCTTCTTCTATTAACCAACAATTCCAATATGGTAAAGTCTAAAAATAGACGTGGATTAAAAAAATATAGCAGAAGTCCGCCCAACACCCCTCGTGGTTCGCCCAACACACCCCGTTAGAGGAGAGATGTATCAACCAGTTTTGAATCATCAATACCTACTTCAAAACGATGAATAGAATGCAACCGCTCCATACAAAAGGGAAAAGCACCCTCCACTACAGAAATTTATACTAATGCTAGATTCTCAAGATACTAATGCTAGATTCTCAAGAATGATTAGAGAAGAGGATGACAAATTACTTGACAAGAATCACCTCTGAGAGCTTGCAAGATATGTTCTAAAGGAGGAGGATGAATTGTACAACCATGATCTTGCCAAACAATGGGAGCTTGGGAGGCAACTTGTGAAGGAATCAATGGGGAGTAGTAGTATTAGGAGCAATGAATCAATCAAAGGACTTCAATAGCATGAGATTCAACTTTTAGGAACTCAAGGGGCGAGCTTGCGATTTGTAGTCCTTGGAAAAAGCTTGAAAATGAAGCTGCAAAGAAGTTTGAACGAATTCCTAGAGATTGTAGTGGTGACGTGAATGAAATAAACTTTGATCAAATTATGGAAACAATTCATGAATACAGTTCACAATATTCTGGAAGTGTGAGCTTGTTGTGAATATCAAGAAGAGACTATTCCAGACACACGACCAACATACATTTGGTGGCTCTATTATCAATCGAACGATGAACCATGAAGTAGAGCAGTCGACTATAATTTTACATGGATGGAAAATCAGTCGGACCATCGACCAAATATTGGAATTTCATCGACCAAGAAAAAAAAGAGTCGACTAGTATGCATTAATCGTCTACCATACCATCGATTCGACCAACAAAGTTCTATCAACAAAGTCTGGATGACCAGTGCAGTCCCATCAACTAAAGAAGATGTCGACCAATGGTTCAAACTAAAAAACAATTTGGTCGAATATTTTTGTTTCATTATTTTGAATTAATTGTTGTTAACTTATTAAATAACATCTTTTATGGTTGATATCATGGTCAATATAAAAGTATTGCTGTGGTTGAGGCTATCAAATTTTAGATTATTGCGCTATGAAACTCTACCTTATTAAAGTTTGTAAGTCATTGATTTGGAGGGGGTTAAAAATGAGTCTTTCTTTTAAGGCAATCGAGCCCCACCACAATTGTAAATCAAGTTGTTTGCTTGTTGACTATTGTAAGTCATGTGAAGTCTAGTTGGTCGAATTATAAGTAGTTAGTATCAACCATGAACAACACAATATGAACCGAGCATATACAACCTTGCAGACATCCTCACAATAGAAGAATTTGATGAATACCGCATTCGAGTAGAAGCCATCCTACATCACACAGAACAAAGCTTAACGCTAGATTATGACACAAAGAACAACTGAATAGATCGTGCCCCCTGATGCAGAAACGCAGAAGCACTTATTGGATGGTGATTGCAGAAGTGGAAGGAAGAGATACGGTGCAAAGAGAAAGCCAAAAGACCTCAGTTTGAGCTATTGAAGATGATTCTAGCTAGCTGAGAAAAGGGTGAGGATTCAATGACTATTACCTCATTGATGATAGATACTGAAGAATCACATCCTGGTTGTTTACTTCATACTTGTTCGCTTCGGGGACGAATATTTTTTGGTGGGGGAGATGTTGAGGGGGCCACTTGACCTCCTAAATGTCATCATATTTGTATAATTATATAGTTTAAAGGGATAAATGTAACCTTAAAAAATGAGTATTTAGAGTGGGTATAACCGCTCCAACCTCTCTCATGATGTATAAATAGTTATCAAAGATGAATACTAATCAGATTGGATGTCCCTTCCTAAATATTTGTGTTTGATGGTTGTGTGTGAGTGTTTAATATATGCTTGAATGTGATGTGAAATACTAGATTTCAACACTGAGTACAACAAATAATAAGCAAATAAAATGGCAATCTAGTTCACATTAGAGTTTTAATTACTAAATGTAAAAACATGGGGAATTACATACACCCACCCTTCAAGAAACTTGATCCCAAAATTATGGTCATTAACAAACTTAAAAAGAAAGATCGGTGCAATATCCCTATGCCCTCCACTACAAGGCCTTAGCCATACTGGTCTGATTGGACCTTCACATCATCAACATATCAATACTATAAAATTTTAGTTATTTTGTCACATAGGATGACATGCTCTTATATTACATATTACATCTTATTTATGAAATTTCTTTGACTTCTTCAAAGTTTATCAAATACATTTTATCCAAACAGTTACCACACTATGAAACATTATAGTTATTTTCTATATCAAAAATCATTGTGATGTGAGGATTTTTGAAGGTTGAAAAATAAAGAGATAAAAAAAGAAAAAAATGAATGGTGCAGGATTTCTAAGGTTCATAACTTTTGACTTAGTGTTGTTTGGGAATTTATCCTATGACTGGGGTATGAGTTCACCAACATACTAGTTCACAGAGGGTCTATAGCAATGTGTATCTGAACAAAAATCAAACTTATATATTACCAAAGAGTGGAACAAAGTTCTATTGATAAAAGAAGCACACATTATTTCGAAGGTTGATCCTAGATTTGACTTCTTCCAAAAAAATCCTTTGATTTGCTTCTCCAATACATACAAAAGGAAAAACACCCTTCTCAAACCACTTTCATATATCACAAAATCAGATACATGAACATATAATAAGATTGGAATTCAAATAAAAATCACAATCATGATCATAACTCATTGATAACTGAAAAATGCATACAAAAGATTTGGAAGGAAATAGATCTCTTTATTCATAGAAGTTTGGAATGAATACATTCAACTCATCCTGATATGATCTTATTGAAACTTGGTTCTAGGAAAACAACTCAATGACAACAAATTGGGGAAAAAGAAGAACTTTGGATATTCTAGCATCATGACTTTGAGCCCTAGAGTGACCCTCCTACACCCACATTCACGTGATTCTTGACTTACTAGGTGGGGTGATGTCCTGGTGAGACAAGGTGGTGGAGATATCATAGGTGGATATGATGATAACTTTCAGTTATGGTGGAGCCCACAGATTCCATCTTTTGAGCAATTTTCATACGCAGGATTGGACTTTCGAGGTGATCTAGAGCTCATGCTTCCTCCCGGTGAAGAATGATTTTTTTTAAATAAGTACATAAACATATGTATCTTTACGAATATAAGTCTTCTATATAGCATATCACTGACGATGAGGTTGTTTTTAGTGTTAATTTGTGTTTTTGTCACTCTTCTTGTGAGGATGTTGTGGGACACTTCACAGTTTGAATATATATCAAAATATCTCCTTACCAAGGATCTGAGGTTCATATTAAGAAGACATGTTGATATAGAAATGATTCATCCTCTATCATAGTGTTTTCATCACTCGAGAACTCGGAGATAAGCTCCACGAACACCAAATACTTTTTGGACTTGGTAGAGTGAAAATCTAGGTCAAACTCTTGGAGTATGACGATCCATTTGTTGATTTTTCCCTCGATTATTCATCAGGATAAAACATATTAGAAAGGATTGAAATCCAAAATGACAGTGGTTGTCCATAATAGAATATAGTGACGCATCCTTTGAATGTGACATATATCATTTCTAAATCTAACTTCTTGACGTGTGAGTAATGAAGTTCATGCCCTACCAGAGCTCGGCTAAGATAGTAGATGGCATGCTCTTGGGGTTGGTCATCTTACTGAACTAGCACTATGCCAACTGTATAATATGATGCAACCTGATACAATATAAAATCTTTAGTGTAGTCTGGTGGGAGAAAGAAAGGAGCTGACAATAATGCATTTTTAAGTGCCTCAAATGACTATTGTCCATATTCATCCCATAAAAATGGAGTGTTTTTCTTAAGTAGACACGTGAAACATTTATTAATATTGGCGTAATTAACTATAAATCGTCTAATAAAATTGGATTTTTCTTGTAATCTCTGGAGTTGAAATATCAATTGAGAAAGAGGCAGATTGATAATTGCCTCAACTGTTAATGGATCAACCCTGATGCCCCTGTTGGAAATAATGAAGCCTAAAAACTGTCTCGATTCGACACAAAAAACACATTTATGGGATTTAAATGGATCTTGTAGTGTCTACATCATTCAAATACTAATTGTAGATGAGTCGGGTGATCCTTTTCTCTTACGAGAATGTGCCAGAAGATAATCTAGGTAGGGTTAAACTATATTCTTAATGTCATGGAAGGAAAAATTCATGGCTTGGTGAAAAGTAGCTCTAGCATTTTTCAAGCCGAAAGGAATTTTATTATACGTGAAGGTACTCTAAGGAAAAATAAAGGTGGTCTTATGTTGGTCTCCAGGTTTGATTTGGATCTGATTATATCTCGATAAACCATCCATGAAGGAAAATATTTCACTACCTACACACACGCCAATTATATGATCAATGAATGGTGTAGGGTAGTTTTCTTTAGGACATGCTTTGTTTAAATCTATGAAATATGTACAAACATGTATCATTAGGGGAGTTTTAAGGTCTGAAATGGGCCTCATAAGAGAAACAATAAAATAAGAGTTAAAATATTAAAATAAAAGTTCTAAATTTGGAGGAGAAAAAGAAAAACTACTTTTTCTTATCGTATTTTTGACATATCTCCTTATTGATTCACCCAAATTTCAAGGTTGGGGACTCGTTGGATGCAAAATTTAATTCTGCATCCAACCCATATCCACACTGTATACTTCAGAGGTACCCACAATACCCAAAAATGGAAATTTCAATAATAAAATGTATTTTAATATTAAAATACGTTTTGTCATTGAAATTTTCATTTTTGGGTGTTGTGGGTACCTTAGAAGCATGCAGTGTGGGTATGGGTTGGATGCAGAATTTTAATTCTACATCCAATGAGTCCCCAAACTCAAATTTTGGGTGAACCGATAAGGAGATATGTCAAAAATGCGATAAGAAAAAATATTTTTTTCTTTTTCCCTCCATTTGTTTTTACAAATTTTACCCCCATGGTGGACATCATCATCTTGAATCCTATTGGTTCTTAAAAAGTGAATTTTAATGGTAGAATTTCCCTTAGGAGTCCCATTTTAGACCTCAAAATTTCTCTAATGACTTCCTTGTTTATTATCGATCGAGATTGGATAGTACCCATTCCATCAACGAAGTAAGGTATATCAATCCAACTTTCAACAACTTTTCGACTTCAACTTTAACAACTGCTTCCTTCTGAGGATTAACATAATGTTGTTTTTTTTCAAACAGGTTTAATGTTGGGATATGTCCTTATTTTTTGTTAAAAAAATGGATGGGTATATACCTGGAATATCCTCGTATGCCCAGGAAAACATGTCGCAGAATTCCTTGAAAAGGGTTGTGTAAATGGAAATCTCCTCATGTGAAGAGTTTGCCCCAATGTAAAAAATTTCCATGATTCCAAGTTTGGTGAAAATGTTGATTGGTTTTGTTTCAGAAATGTTCTCCATATTCCCCTTGGAGAACACTCCTTCTTTGGGTAGTGGGTTCATGAACGGATCAACACCTTCACTCAGTCTCACGTGAAACTCTGAATTCTCAATTCTACTCAGTTCTAGATGGAAATAATACTTGTGATGCATGTATTCACACATTTTATCAGGTCCTGTCATAGCTTCCAAGATGGATGCGTCTTACGGTAAAACCATATCTAAGAAACTGTAAGAGTATGTCGAGTTCACTGTCCATGCAGGAAAATATGCTTCATCTAACTCCTCTAAGACATAAGGAGATGAGATGGAATGAACAACAACATCATATATATCTTGATAATCCATTTTTGTTGTAGATAAGGGAACGTTAGGTTCAACTTGTGAGGGTAGAATCCATGGGACAATTCGATTCGAAATTGAAGAAACTTTTCCAAATGTACAAATGGTCTTCCCTACACTAATCATTCCAATATAGTTTATAGGAGCAGGCAGATCAAAAGTGAAAATGAGTGAAGCGTACATCCCTACTCCTAAATTCTAGTTTGTTGGGCGCGTCTGATCAATCAATGGAACATTTGATTCTGATGTGTCTATACAAATTTTCTAGGTATAAGATAGTTGATCAACTATGACTATATTCCCTTCATGAGGGAACACAAGAACCCGAAAAATCAATGATGGGATCACACACATGGATTAGGTCCAACTCTTTCCCAAAATTAAATCATAATCCAAAGGAGCGTCTACTACCTCAAATTAAACAAAAATTGTTTTCCTTTCCAATTCTAAATCAAAAGAAGGAAGGATGGCTTGGGGATGGAAATAACTTCCATTGAAAGGGGTAATCAAGGTGTTAGACGGAACCAATCCTAGGAGATCCTAGAGATTTCCAACATGATATATCCATCACATAAGTTGATGCGCCTTCGTCTATGACTGTTCTTCCAATGGTTTTGGCCCCATGGACTACTTTGAATTGGAAAGAGATGTGGTAAGGTAAGCGAGGTTTGACATCAAACAAGTAAAAATTAGCCACTAAATGTGTAGAATAAGACCGTCGATAGCTTCTAGAAGTGCATTGCATTAAGAAAGGGAAACTTTATAACACTTCCAAGGCAGACATAACACAAGGAGTCTGGGATAAGTCTTCCACAACCAAATAGTTGGGAGCTTCCCGCACGTTAGTATTATGTGATGCCCTCTTGAAGACATGTTTCAGTATATTAGGCATAGGATCAACCATTTTCTCAATGGAAAGTGGGGCTGGTGTTTTGACAGTTTCTTTGTCATTTTGTGATGACTCAAACTTATAGTTCTTAGCTCTTGTTTGTAGTAAGGCATGCTATTAGACCATATTAATGCAATACAAATGAGAAGAGGAATAACTTTGAGTGCCCCCTGTGGTCTTAGAGTCACTTGAAGTCATATTTTGTCCTTTTAGGAATGGATCCTTGAGGACAACATGTTGTTTCTTTAACAAATTCTTAGCTTGTTCCATGAGGGGGAATTGATAAGTTAGGTGATATTCTTGGCAAAGTTTTCAAGGGAAATTCACTTTCTTCTTTTCTTGTTTACCCCCCTCAACATTGTTTGTGGGATTATGTTTATTTTGATTACCCTCCCCCTTATTTCCTTTAAGTTTCTTCCCTCTCGGTTGCTAAGTACCATTTTGATTAAATTATGTGTTATAGACATTCACATTTTGAGGGGAGATGGGTGTGGCAGCATTAAATTCCTCCACTGCAGACTACTTCATAGATAACTCATGTATTTGTTTAGATAAGGATTCTACAGTAGGTGTTTCAACTGAACCCACAATTCCATCGGCATGTGGTCCAAGATTGGGTTTCTCAAAGTCAGTGTTGGAGCTAGGTGCTTATGGTATGATTTCAATAAGAATCCCAGACTGAGCATAAATCAAATCAAGTTGTTGGGATCTTAATATGGCTTCCTCCTCAGTTTTTACCCCTGAAGTAAAAATGTATTTTGAAATATAAGGCAATCAAGACTTCAAAAACCATTCTAATAGAAATTCGGGAGGAATGTTGGCCTTAATCAGACTCTTCCACCTTTTCCACTCCTAAATATGGTCACAAATATGTGTTGCCTTGTTTTTCCTGAAGGTCGACATAAGGTCTGTGTCGGCATCGTACCAGACTGGAAGTTGGAAGTGGTTGAGAAAGACCGTCGCTAAATCAAGGAAGCTATCGTAAGTGGTCGATGGAAGTTCAATATAGCATTTGGATGCCATGCTAGTTAAGGTTCCTTGAAAGGGTTGTATACAAATAGAATCATCATTTATTGAATTATAGGAACACCATAAATGAAAGGTAGCGACATGGTCACTAGGATCCTCGCTAGTTTTTCCTTCAAATTTAGGAATGTCTAAAGGTAACTTGATTAGAACTGGTGGCCAATTCATATCATAACACACATGGTCATTCATCAATTTTGAAAGATCTGACAAGTTTAAATTTTCCAGAAATGGAAGAAGGGGCCTAGTCAAAATTTGAATTTGAGGAGTTTGGTGCAAAGAAGTTATTGCACCAAAATTTCAATAATATTGGTTGGGGTTTCCACCAGTCGTCGGCTACGAAGTGACAATATTTTGAAATAGGTTCCACCCAAAGGAAAAATGGATACTACCTTGTGGTGCACTATACTGTATTTGGCTATTTTCGATTGAAACAGATGTAGTAGACATAGGAGTAGTGTTTCTTCCACCAAATAGTGAAAAGGAGGAAATCCTAACTGATGCAGTCAAATTTTGGATAACAATTTGAAAACTAAATCCCATGAAAGGATTTTGGCTCATAGAATGTGCACTCAAGTAAGTAGGCAGAGAGCCTACAAATGGTGAGGAAGGAGGAATATGTCCTCCATACCAAGGATAACCTTGAACAAAAGGGGTAGAACTACTATGGTTGTTTTTAAAAATTTTAAATAATGGGGAGGACGTAAAAGGTACATTAGGTATATTAGTGGAAACTGCATTAGATGATCCAGTAGTGTTGTTCACAGATACCGAAGGACTAAGCACTACAGCACTTGGTGAAATAGAGGATGTCGAAGTAAACTTAAATGACACTACTGGTGTAGAGTGTGTGTTACATATCGGTGCACTCACACGAGGAGGATACACTCCACTAGATAACATAGCTGAAGTAGGGGTGTAAATGTCCCCTGATCCTTCCACTATATTTTCCATTACAAAACCTAAAGGAACACCAATCCTGGGTTGACTGAACAAAAGTATTTGTACAAGAACCAAATATTCTAAGTCAGTTAAGGGTGGGTTAAAATTTCTTCCAAACTCTTAATCTTGCAGGTATTCAACTTCTACTAAAAGAAGATTAGGTTGAGCCTTATCTGATAAGTTTAGGTTCTCCTAGACTTTCACTTATACATGTCGATTCAAAAGAACCACTCATGTTAACTCTTCACCTTCGAGGTGGCAATGGGGGATCCAATATAAGTGATGGAAGGTTCTGCAAACGTCTTGACCTACAGAGAGATTGATCCTCCATAGCTAAATATTTCAATCAAACACACTTAAGACCAATCTAGAATACAAGTATTCCAAGAAGCACACACTAAAAAAATTTCGAAGTATCCAAACCAAGCATATAAAGATACCTTCCAAAGGGAATCCTGGGATGATGAGGGCCCATGACTAACCAGTGAAGGGTTAAGGATAGTTACCCAGGGTCCACAATACAAGTTCTCTGGGGAAAGCGTTTCAATGACCAACCTCTTTTCCAAATAGTTGCACGGGGTTTCCTCATATGTTTTTCCTAGGTACAAAGGAAACATTCTTCCACCGTCACTTGTGTAAGAGGCCTGGTGGTCAAGATACTATCACTACCAATCCTACAAAGAAGGTTCAGAGGAGCAATCGTCAGTCCAACTAGTGTGCATGGGAAGGGTAGCAAATCCCGAAACGCAAATAGTATTTGCACCGCATGGGGACAAAGGTGGTACTGAGTGAATCCTTAAATGCACACCAGCTCTAGTGTATGCTAAATTGGTTATTGGAGGGGTATCTGCACAACCCAAGTTCGCACGATATTGTGCTTGAATCCTTTGTGAAAGGAGATTTCCAATTAACCTCTTTGCAAGGTTGGATTTCCTAGAAGAATAACCACTATGTATGAGTTTGATAGTTTTGGGTAGTTTAAGGATGAACCCTAATCCAAAACATTAGCTTAACTAGTAGATGTCGTCCCTAAAAATAAAAATTTACTAATTAATTTTAGATTATAATCATTCTTTTTAGAGGCTATTAGTTACTCAAGGGTAAGTGGTTGTAAATCTGATGGAATTTTTCGACTTAACAAGAAAGTAAAAGATACATGATGTAATAAATTTCAAAATGATGTTGTCACTTAGTTTTTCGTTTTAAAAAAAAATGAAACCACCCACGAGACTTTGGAAATAAATATTTCTTTTTCTTATTGAAATTTCAAAAACTATGCAAATGCACCTAAATAAAGAAACTAGGCTAGAATGCACATAATTTTCCTTTGTTTTTATTTTCTTTTTCAAAATGAAATAAGAATACGATATTATGCACAATATGTAAGTCATATATAAAGGTTTCTAAAAATAATACTCATGACCCATAATCTTATAAAAACAAACCTTTAGCAACTCAAGAATTTTGATGATAACTAACTTGGGAAAACTACAATGTCTTTGCAACAAATTTGTTTAAACTTGGGAATGAAGGGTCAAGTCAATCATTAAGCGACAAGACAAAGAGTTGATCAAAAAATCAATAGGAGTTGAGATATAGAGACTCTACACACATTCAGTCCAAGCATAAGCCAAGTAGTAAGACCAAAACCAAGTATTTTCACAAACATTCACTCCAACTAACTCACAAAGTATTTCAAATCATCAAAACAAAGACCAAAGTATTGGTAACAGACCAACAAAGTTCCAGAAAGAGTCTTCTAGCTATCAAAAATAAAAATAAAAAAATGGAAAAGACAAACCCTAGCTTGCCAATCCAAGTTACGGGAAAAAACACGACTATTCATTCAGGAACTCACATATGAAATGAAACTATACAGTAGGAAAACCATGTTTTCTCAGAAAATATGTGGGTGCAAGTAGCCTGCAGTCATGTTTTTCTCCAATTTTTTTCAAAAAGAGAAAAAAAACTCAAACAAACTAAGAACCTAAGTTGGACTCGAATATATGTTGTTTCTACAAGTCAAAAATAGGACAAAAAAATAACAGACTGGAAGAAAGAAATACAAGAAAACCCTAAAGAAAAGGTAAATCCCCAACAGAGTCACCATTTTTCTTGTTATAGAATTTATCCTATGAATGGGGTATGAGGTCACCAACATATGAGGTTTATAGACGGACTATAACAAGGTGTATCTGAACACATATCAAACTTAGATATTACCAAAGAGTGGAAGAAATTTCTATGAATAAAATAAGAACGCCTTATTTTGAAGGTTGGTCCTAGATTTGACTTCTTCCAAAGAAATCCTTTGATTTGATATTCCAATACTTGGAAAAGGAAAAATACCCTTCTCAAAGCAGTTTGATATATCACAAAATCAGAGACATGAACATATAATAAGATTGTAATTCAAATCAAAATCACAATCATGATCATAACTCATTGATAACTAAAAAATGCATACAAAATATTCGGAAAGGAAATAGATCTCTTTATTCGTAAAATTTTGGAACAAATACATTCACCTCAGCCTGATTTGATCTACTCAAAACCTAGTTTTGGGCCCTCTTTCTTCTCTTCTCTAAGGAAAATGCTCCAACATTACTCTATCTCTATAATAGTTACCCTCTCCTTTATCCCCTCTCATATTTTTATTGTCAATTGAGAGGAGAAGTTACGAGGTTAGGGTAGTTAAGGAAGGTGGGGTGGTTTCCATATCGACCCCAACCACCTCATAATTAATATGTTTTAGGATTATTAATCCTCCCTTGACAATACTGTCTGTTAGATTATTTAGCCTAACTTAGGAGTCTTTATTAATTAATTGGGTCCACTAGTACCATTGGGTCCACTTGGCCTAATGGGGCCACATGTATCGGTTACTAGAGTGTGGAAAACACTACTAGAGGTTAAATGACACTGATTGCACTTGCATACATCCATTTAGGAGCCTCCCAGCCCAATCCCTACATTTTAGGAGCCACTGGGAGGCCTGACACAAACCTCCTTCAGTCAGTTGGAGTTGGAAGTAGGTAAGCTTAGTTAGTTTCCAGTTACATTCAGTTAGATCATAATTAGTCCAGTTAGCGCTAGTTGTGCATGGATAATGCATGGCTGCATGTGGGATAGGCACCTTTGCTTACCTACCACTTCAGTTGGAATTAGTTAACTGTTTATTACCGATTGTATTAGTTGGTTAGGCATATGGAGTTGGCTATCTAGCCTCCGATATTGATTGAGACACCATTGTATCTTGTATTGTCTTATGTACTTAGTACATTGTGTAAGGAGGTTCCTCCCTTGATAATAATTTCTATTCATCTATGTTCTTCATTATTAAGGCGTGGATTACCCTCTTCTTGTGTATTTTTGCTCTTTTTATGCTATTTTTGGGACTTGGTTGCATAACAAATCAACCAAAGAGTGAACCTACATCCATTATACACATATTTATCCATGCACATAAATAAAAACAAATTTATATTTTCAGGTCATATCATTTCACATAAACTATCATTTGTTTCAACCAAATTCCAATTCAACTGGTTAACATTTATCGTATGGAGTTGAGTCTAAATAACTGATCCAAAATGAAATGCATCCATAAGTAAAGTATCACACGTCATAATTATCCACCTATAGCACAAATAAAATGTTAATAATATATCAAATGACTATACATTCATCTTTTACCAAAAATAGAGATTCGAATGCAAAAACTGGTTACTGATTTCACCGAAGTGTACCTAGTTTCCAAATTAACTTTTCAAATTCCAAATAAAGAGAAATATATGAATATTGTATCTCATGTAAAATGTATAATGGTTCACCTATAGTCTTATATATGTATATTTCATCCCATATACAGTTCATTAAATATATCACAAAACTAGCTAATTCTACTCATCTAATTTGATTAGTAATTCTAGGAATCACTAGAATAATTAAATCCACATCTCAAATAATCATTAAAATTCAATTACAACTCTAAATAATATAATTTATCATTAATAATAGAGTTATATATCATTCAAACATTTCGTCAAACATTTCTTATGCAAAATCACAAATCTACTCAAAACAATTCCATTGAAGGAGCTAGAAATTGGAAATTGATCTAGAATCTCGATAGACATTTCCCAAGAACTATCACCAATATTTACCCTCATATTTTCAAAAAAATTTAAATTATTGTTACCATACATAATCATAAAAATAAAACTCATTCATTTTTACAAACACTTCATGTGCCAAGTCTCCAAAACTATGCAAACCAATCCAATAAAAGAACTATTTTCAAATAAAGGGTAGAAGTATCAAAGAGAAGTGTCTTAAAACATTATGAGGCTATTGTAACATAAAAATACATATTATATAATGATAAGGGAAATAAATATCAGTTCTATAGAAGAGGTTCCAAATATTCATTTCCTCAAGCAATTTGTGCAAAAAGTCCCCAAAACTAGTTTCTAATTCCTTCACAAAATTTACTTGCATAAATAGATTGAATTCCATGAGAAATTTATTCCACAAAAAGATCATACATTTTATCAACCGTTTCATGTGAATTAATAAATAAATCATATCAGATCCAAAAAAATTAAATAAACATGATATAAAAGACTTATCTTTACCAAATACGCAATTGGAATTGACCGTGCCATGTTCCACCCAGCCATAGACAAATTGGAAGCCAAAACTCAATTTACAACGGTCACCCCTAAGACAGAACCATGATGCTATAATAAAGAATGAAATAAAACAAAAATTCTCTCAAGAAATTAGTCCAACCATAAATCCATTGGAAAGTGGACCCCACATCACCCCCAATCTAGGATTTCCAGTGGCAATTCCAGGTCAAATTTTTCAGGAAATTAGTCCAACTACAACCCAATGGAAAGTCCTCCGCGACTTCCATTCTAGGGAAATCCAAATGGAATGTCGTCCTCAACTTCCACTCCAGGGAAATTCCAATCGCTCCAAGACAAAAATAATATTCCAACCTCCAATCCATTAGCAAGTGGATTCCACATCACTTCCAATCTAGGATCTCTAGAGGCAATTCTAAGACAAAATATTTAGGTATATAACAATACAACCTCAAATCCATTGGAAAGTGGATTCGCATCACTTGCAATCCAAGATATCCAGAGGAAATTCCAAGGAAAAAACTTCAGGTATATAACAGGCCCACCTCAAATACAATGGCAAGTGGATTCAATGTCACTTCTATTTCAAGATCTCCAAAGGCAATTCCAGGATAAATACTAGTGTTTTCATAGAAACTCAACTTGGGTGCGGGCTCAAAAAGGGTGCATAAACAAGAAAAATGTAATTTCCCCTTTTTGTAAATTTTATTAAAAGACAAACTCTTCAATTATTTCACAATGTAATCAAATTCAACTTCTTACAACTCTAGTTAAATGGATTCAAGCGATCCCAAAATTCCTCCAATTGATTTCAAAATTGGCGAGGAAGGTCCTGAGGGGTGATGGGACATATGAGTACATATATCAGGCATATAATCAATTTATATACTCAACCATGGTCTGCAATTTTCAAGGGAAGAAGTTTCAGGACAAGACTAGTCAATTTGGGAGGTGGAAATCCCCCCTGGGTCCTGGAACAAATATCTTCCAAGCACTGTAAAAACTTCACTGATGGTGGGTATGATACTTGTATTTTTTATAAGACATTAATTAAATTATATTTGAAGCATCATATGTGGCTTTGGGTTCGAATAGGTATCCAAGGGAACTCCATGAATTTACTAGTAATTTTGAGGTTCCAACCCCCAATGGTAGATGACTCCAAATAGCTCTAAATGCTATCGAATTGTACCAAAAGGTGTATGAGTGATATAGTAACTTAATTATAATATTAATGGGTGTATTATTTCCTTCCAATTACTCATTAAATTCTATATCAAATTCTGAATAAGATAGATGCTTTAACTAGAAATTTTGGGGCTCAAATCCCTCCCGGGTAATTGTCGAAATGGCTTCCCAAATGTACAGAAAATCACTCAAATTATAAAATTGAAGAAGGATATGTGTATAATACATTATCATAGAATAATATGCATAAATAATCAAACTCCCATGGATTTTATCACTTCCTTCAATCAGATATAAAAAACTAGTTTTGGACCGTTGGGGAAATGAGATGTATTTTGCTCCACTTGCTATGAAATTCGACCCAATGGCCAAAAATTATCATTTTATGAATATAAAACCCATAGTATACATTAATTACAGTTCATTCATTCATAAATCATCAATGGTGCACACATATATTCGATTTCATCAAGATTGCAAGAGTTTACAACAAGGTATTGGGGAAATGGCATTGTTTCTTCAATATTGGTCAATAATACATGAGATATATTGGAATTTAGACTTGAGATATTTATAAAATTTAAATACAGAGAATTTAAATCAGAATACAAAATACTGGAGCAATAGAATCTCCCTCAAAGAGATGAATAGCTCACCAAGTGCGCCTCACTCCATAGAGCTGAAATATGGTGAGAAAAATTGAGATGAATGGAAGAACAAGCTAATATTGAGATGTCCTTGAAATTACTGTAGATTTCACCTGTAAATTATGACTCCATTTAATCTCCTTTAAATACCTGAGTTTCCTCTCCAAATCACCAATTAGGATGGGAATCTTTCACCCTCGAAATTGGCTAAGGCAAGGAACTAGTCACCCGCTAGCTCTCTCTTCACAAACCCAAATTCATTAAATGATAAAAAATCTTATTCTCATGGAAAATACCTGTATTTTATAAAAATTATTGGTATTATAAGGTTACAAATCCATCCATAAACCAAATCCAAGTCTAATTGGTGTGGCTCCTCATGCTATGCCATGTGGCCTCTCTCTTCACCTTCCCTCTTCTCCGAAATTTGAGTAGGAGCCTCTTGGCCTTCTCCAACTCCCAAATTCGACCTCTAAGATGCTATATTCAGGCCTTAAATTTCAGTATTTCATTATGTTAGCATTCATATCTGACTTGTGTTATAACTGTCATATAATCGCCATCATTGGTGTCATAGATGTCATCAATGTAAGGGGAATCTAGCCAAGTGTCCATGAAACTCCCACTTGGCTCTTCCTCTCCCATGTAAGTTACAATTGATCCCAAATTAGACCTATGAAGTATATGTAAAATTATATTGACCTCATAATCCATCCCAAAACATTGTTCTTCCCACAGATACGAAATTACAAGAAGAGGATGCCATTTATCATAGGAATTCTAGCTTGTGTGGGCCCCATAGTCTCCATGCTCCATTGCCACTTCAATTTTATCTTGTATTTATTTAATAAGATAAATTATTAAATATTTATCCTCTTCTAATGTCTAAACATCATTTATTATCCCCCTTATTCCAAATCTCATAGCTTCCACCCCCAACCTAGGAAACTAGTGATTTTCCTCCTTGGCAGTTATTTGACTTTTAGCATCCATTTGACAACATTCATGAATATGGAAAATGTGATTTGGCCATTGTGACATAATGAAAAATTTGGGACATTACAAAAAATATAATATCAGGAGTAGTAAAATTGAATTTATAGGTACCAAGGAAAGATCCAAGAGCATAAACAATCAATAAAGAGAGACTAGCCAACATAAGCAAAAATGAATTCATCAAGAGAAATTTGAATTGGGAGAGAGAGAGAGACAAAAGGGATGAGTTAAATTACAAAAATAGAAAATGGGAGTTGCACAAGAATTTACATAAGTATTTACACAAGGAGTTACAAAAGGTGTTAAACAAGTATTCACGCAAGTATTTACATAAGGAGTTACACAAGGATTTACACAAGGAGCTACACAACTTTTGAGGTGTCAAGGCTAAAAAAAGCTAGTGAGGGAACAATTGTGCAAGTGGAGATTATAAAACCAAGTGTAACCTCCACAAATGAGTTACAACACCTCCAAAGGGATGCACTAAACCAACTCAAGAGGAAGCATTAGGTGAGAGAGAGACTCTGACACTAATAAAAATTAATCCCAAAATAAATGAAACTAAGGAGTAACATAACACATAATGGTACATAACCAAGAGGGTTTACCAAGTCCACAATAAGGGTGCAAAAGATCAACATAGACACAAACACAAAGGTAACATTTTTTCCTCAACCCCTTGCTCGTAACATCATGGTTCCTCATACTCTCTTTTCTGGCATCGATCAATCCGGTTGTTTTATTTTGTTAATGAGTTAATAATGTCCAACGGGATAATAATGTTCAAACCATTGTTGCTGGAAATTCTCACCTCTTGCGGACAGGTGTTTTTTCCCTAGCTTGAGTCCTTCACAACTAGAACAAATAAGTGATAATAACAATAAACACTTTCCCTAGAATTGGTAGATGTCTGGAATGAGTCTTTTACCTATCTTGTAGTATGATGTATCATCCTTCTATGGTGCTAAAGCTCCACAGATCTACCTGCAATAAACACATCAAAATAACATAAAAGATCAAAAGTACCATAAAATGATCTACAACTCTATATCAATGACTAAGGAATCTGATAACAAAATGAGTGATCATAACACAATACATTTTATGGGAAAGGAACCATCATTGCATTAACATAAAAGAAGAGAGATTACAACCATTGTGCCTTAGTTTTGTGATGCCTCCTCACATGCCAAGTCTTCTCCTCATTGCTCCAACTTGTCTTCTCTATGCTCACCCTAGATTTGGCCATAACTTAAGGTGCAACAACATAAATTTCCTCTTCCAACCAGTGGGGGATGAGCTAATATTTATAACCCTTGAGAGGATAGGGATGGTTGTGAAAATGGTGGATGAGGTGGAAGGGAGATCCTACTAGGGGGGATCTCGTGTCCAAGTGGTCCACAAGAGTAGGGTTGGGGGTGCCACGAATATTTTCTTCGAGAAGCCTCGTGAATATTCTCTTTTTCCTTTTGAAACTTGAGCATCACTCTTTCACTATGGAGACAAAGTGTTACTAGGGTGGCACCGCTTATTGATCAAAGGGTTTAGGCAGTGGCACCGCTCATTGTCAATTGAAAAGTGACATTATTGAAGATGGTAACAATTATTGTATAAAGGGAAGAAGTGGTGGTGACAAAAATATGAGTCCTGGACAGTGTCTAACTTCATCACTTTAGGAATTCAGAAATTTCTTGTTGTTTTGGTTCTTAGTACATGATTGTGATGATAATTGTGTGTAAAAACCATAGTCCTGGAGCCTTGTGCCATAATATCCAACATAACCACAATAATAATATTTTCAGGGGCTAAACCAAAGGGTATTACAAAAACATATTTTTTCTATTCTTGTTTGTTTGCATGGTTTTTAGATCTCATGAATGAATGAAAGTTAATTAGATACATTACATAAGAATACCTTATCTTCCATATAACATTTCATTGTTTTCAAAATGTCACTACAATAAATTTTGGAAGGGGGGTGTCTTCCACCTTCTAAATTCACTTTTTGGGGTGGTTTTGGCTTTAGAGGTGGTATTTACAAAACCTCCCCTTGTGAATGAATCAAAGTTAATTAAATTGTTGGGCCAAGAAAAGTGCACAAGGAAGAATCTAACGCGCAAGCGCAAGATAGGAAAAACAAGAGTGCGATGGAGAAAAACAGGTAAAGGAAGAAGCGCAAGCACAGATCAGAGGAAGCTGCGACAAGGATTGTTGTGACGACGAAAGGAAATTCCGAGTCGGTGGAAGAGGTAGGCAGAAGAGTTAAGGATAAACAGGTGCAAGTCAAGGAAGAATGCAGAAGGACGAGTCGACAGAAGACTAAAGGATAGTTTTGCAGTTAGTTATGACCTCTACAAACAGGCTGAAAGATGTGTCCATTCCTAGTTATGGATGTGGTTAATCTAATAAAGGAATTTTATGGCCAGGTATGGGCCTTCATTAATGTAATATAATATATTTTGTATCCACTTGAGTCTGTAATAATTGATTTGTACTCAGTCGACCTTGTGTGGTATTGTAAACACTATAAATAGGAGGAATCCACTCTATATAAGGGTTAGATTAAGGTTCAGTCAGTTAGTATTAGTTGCTAATAATTTAAGATCAGAGAGGATTCTGATAGTAGAAGGTTGTTGAGTTGCGTATCTGCAGTTGAGTGCGAATATGGTAGAGTAGTGTAATGTCCTGGTTTTGACCCCGTTTGCATGATGTATATAGTGTAATTAATTGTGGTGAGGAGCTAAAGGAAAAAGCCCCACCATCGATTTGGTTGTGTATGTGTTGGCAATGGGGATAGTTGCCAATGGTATATCGTGCTATTTGGCACATTATAATTCGACATCATGTAAACATGCACATCAAATAAAACTAAAACCAAAACCAGCTACGGTAGTGCAACATTGAATGAAAATGGCATGATTCCAAAGGATAAGGGGTGGGGGATGTCAACCTTGGTCTATGGGAAAAAAACCCATGTGTTTCCCCTTGTTTTGTTTTGCCATCTTCCCTTGTCAACCTCTTTATTGTTTGTTGTTGTTGGTTGAGGAGTTATGGCTGCTAGTGGTTGAGGCAGTTATTGTTTTGGGAGTGGGGTGGCAGGACTGTCAGTCCCTTTCCCACACGCCCACTCCAACCATGATGGCATTCACTCAATCTCTCTCTCTCATGACCTTCCATGCTCCCCATCGCGCGTTTCTCCCCATGGTCTGTTCGTTCCTTCATTCGGCCTATTCACCCTAAGGCAGAGGTCGGTTCACTCTTCTGTGGACATTCCATTCTCACCATCCTCTCCACCGTGCATTCGGGGGACTGTCTGTTCGTTCCTCACGACAGTGTGTTCATCCGCGCACATAGGCGGAGTTGTTCACTCCCAACGTAGAGGTCGGGTCTATTTTCCTCACGCAGTACAGGCAGTTGTGCTGCGGGATCTCACGCAGCCAGGATGGGAGCTACTTATCGGTGGTCATTCACATTTTCCACAGAGTGGAATCGAGTATGTTTTCCTCTGTGTCTTGTGGTCTGGTGCAAGTTCCCTCATGCATAGACCGTTGGAGTCATTTTCCATGTTATGAGCCGTGCTCACTGATTTTTGTTTTGGGACTGTCTTCTTCCATGCATTTTGTTGGCTGTGGTGTTCAATTCGTTTTGGGCCACTGTGGATTTCCAATCCGTTGGTTGTGTTTTCCTCTGTCCACGTTGGGAGTTGGCTTCTCCTCTGTTTTGTGGACTATGTGGTGTTGCCATCATTCACTATGAAGTTGGGTTGTTGATGCACCCTGGTTTTGGGTTGCTGTTGAGTTGTTTTGGCCACGCAAAGGCCAAGAACAACTTTGAGTTGTCTTGAGGCTTGAGCCGTGTTTCAGCTGTTGGTTGGGACTATCACCTGCCGGTTGGATTTGTCTTCTTCACGGAGTTGTGAAGGGATTGTTTGCTGCGTGTACGCAGTGGTTGGTCCTTGGACTGTGCTGGCTTGGCCGATCTGTTGATGGCCTGATAAACCCAACGGTGTTGGTTTGGCTGATTGTGTCCCTCGGCTATGTGTAATCCTGCATTGACCCTTATCCTTGGAGGAATCATGCCCAGCTCGGGGGTGGCAGCGTTGCTGAGAGATTGATGAGCACGCTGGCCTATGGTTGGGTGGAACGTTGCAGCGACGTAGCCCGCGGTTGCGGGTGAATTCTTCATCAAAAGATAAGTGCTGTTGTTATCCTATCTCTGCAAATTATACCTATTGTTTATGAACTATGATGAACATGTGAATGCTGGAATGTGTGTTGCTTCCACTGTATGATTGAAGAATCATGCGTTGATTAATTGTGCATGTATGTTGGTGGATTATGCATCTTATCATTCCTGTTATGTATCATGTTAAGCTTTTATTTCAGCATTGTTGCTAGTCCATGTTCATGGGTTGTTTGCCCGGTTGCTGCATTGGTGTTCGTCGCGTCCTCTTCGCCAGTCTGAGGGTCGAGGACGTGATAGAGTGGTATCAGAGCAAAGGTTGCAACAATGGGCCTCTATGGGCCATGGAGGATGCAGTGACAGAAGGTAGAATTACCTTCTATGTTCAGCAGAACAGCAGCAATCAGGAAATTTGATGACAGTGGATGAATGGAAAAATTCAAAAAAAATTCTAAGTATTTGAACAGTGGCTCATCAGAGCACTAAGTGGAAAAGACTTCCACTGTGGCAGAAGGATTTGGTGTTTGACAATCAGTCATTGCAGCTGTCGAAATCACTAAACCTCCGAATAAACAGTGGATCTGATTGCCAACGGAGGGAAAATTTGAAAAAATTGGGTTTAAGTGTTAAACCACCGGAAGACTTGCGGAATTGACTTCCGCTGTGGCGGAAGAATTAGTGGAATGGACTTCCACCGTAGCGGAAGAGTTAGATGAAGGCATGCTGCCAGTGGAAGAAAATAAAGTGGATCTACGTCCACCGTTGTTGGATGTAAAAGCAACTAGGTGTCCGACGAGGAAGAAAGTGCTCGCGCGCCCGCCGTTGCGGCATCCGAAAGCGCCAAGTCTTCCAACAAGAAAGACAGCCAACGCCAGAAGAAGATAGGGTTCTGCGTTCCACCATTGCAGAAGAGCTAAGTGGAAGGATTTTCGCTATTGTGGAAGCAAAAGCGTTAAGTCTTCCGACGAGAAAGACTGCCGACGCCGATTGAAAGAAGAAAGCGTTCTGTGAGCCGCCATTGCGGAAGCCAAAGAGTTAAGCCTTTCGACGAGAAAGACTGCCGATGCCGATCAAAAGAAGAAAGTGTTCCATGAGCCACCATTGCGGAAGCCAAAGCGTTAAGCCTTCCGACGAGAAAGACTGCCGACGCCGATCAGAAGAAGAAAGCATTCCGTGAGCCACCGTTGCGGAATCCAAAGTGTTAAGTCTTCCGACGAGAAAGACTGCCAACGCTGATTAGAAGAAGAAAGCGTTCCGTGAGTTGCTGTTGCGGAATCCAAAGCATTAAGTCTTTTGACGAGAGAGAGAGAGCCGTTGTGGAAGAATTAGTGGTTACAGGAGCCGATTCTGCAGGAGATTTAGTCAAAAGGGGAGCTGATTCAATAGTTGAAATGGGAATAAGACCCGATTTTGACAAAGAAAATTTTGGGTTTTCAAAGTGGGATTCCTTAGTAGATTCAGGAGTCTTTCAGTGGATTTACAGGTGGCTAAAGTTGGCAACCAAAATGCAGCTGTGTGTAAAATGCAAAGATTTGGTGAAAAGTCTTCATTTTTAGAAGTGGTGTGGTTTTCACACCCGAGGTCGGAATGGAGCGTGTGGATAGGCGTTGGAAAGCTTATTCAGTAGGGAACAAGGATAAGTGACCCGAATATAAGCATGAAGCAGCAAAGTTCTAGTGATGATCAAATGGAAAAATCTGGACAGTTGCATGCCCAGGGGCAGCAAGGACTATGAAGTCAACCAACTGCTGTGTGAAAAAGGAATTCCATGAGAAGATGAGGGATTTAAAAAGGAAGTTTTCATTAGACCCTATCTTGCTGATTATAACTACACTTCCCAAGTTTTATGCTTGCAATGTATAAGGATATGTTCTGTATGAACCACTAATGATAGTCATTGCTTTGATGTTGGCATTAGTGGGAAAACCAACGATGACATGGACCCCGAAGAATGTGTTTCTAATGCTGATGAATGAGACCAACAACCTTATGGAGAAGGGGTAAAGCAACAAGTCCGGGATAAAAGTTGGTGAGCCAATTTTGCAATCTCCTGTAAAGGACCAACCAAATTGGTCATGTCAAGGGTGTAATTAAGACCCATGCAGGTAAGAGTTTGCTTATGACAAATTCCATGGATTGGTAAAGGTAAGAGACCTCATACCATGTGAATATTGGAATGTAGAAAGGTGTCATGTCTATATATGTTGATGACATTGATTATAGTAATGCATCCTATATGAGGTAGTTATGGTTAGTCCATGCATGGTATGTTGAATGCATAGTATTCCTGAATCAATGCAAGGTAGCATTGAATGGGTATGCAATAAAAAGATTTTATGAATCTTGTTGTTATGCATTGAATGTATGCATATGAAGGGTGTGAGTGATTGATTTCCTAAGTAAAGGTGCAAATGTTGTGATGCATTGCATGAATGCATGTGATATTATTGAGAACTAATGGCTGAAATGATGAATTTATGACAATTTAGGAACCATTTCAAGGATGTTATGAATGCAGGATAGTCATGATCAATTGACTGCCAGAAATTCTCTATGGGAGAGCAAGGTGGTATGAAGGATACGCTTGTGGAGTAAGGAGTATCTAAACACTTCATTTAATTGCATGAATGCTGTGACTATACCTTGCAATGTTAATATGATAATGATTGCATGAAGTAAATGAGCTTTGATAACACTGATGTGACTAACAGCTGGAAGTATTTGAATTTTATAAATTCTGAAAATGCTTCAGTGATGGTTGTAGCAATGACAAGGTTATATGCATCCAGACTTACCAAGTGTTTGGTTGTTTGAAGCTTATGTTTCAGGTAGATTATTTCGAGCATGGCAGTGAGAGGTAAGACCCTGACTAGTGCCAGAATCTACCATGTGAAAAAGCTTATTAAATTTGAATTGTGAATTTCAAATTTAAGAAATTGCTGACAACTACTAGTCACTACTGGCTTGCATAAGCTTTTGTTTGGATGTTTGAAGCTTATGTTTCAGGTAGATTATTTCAAGCATAGAAGTGAGAGGTAAGATCCTGACCAATGCCAGAATCTACCATATGATATGCATAATAGGTTGTTAAAATTCGAATTGTGAATTTTGGATTTGAGAAATTGCTGACAACCACTAGCCACTGTTGGCTTGCATAAGATTGTGTTTGGTTGATTGAAACTCATGTTTCAGGTAGATTATTCGAGCATGGCAGTGAGAGGTAAGACCCTGACCAATTCCACAATCTACCATTTATGAGAAGAAGTCTCATGGTTGTGAAAGTAGTTGATATGCATAATGGATTGTTAAATTTGAATTGCGAATTTCGGATTTAAGAATTGCTAACGACTACTAATCATTGTTGGCTTGTATGAGATTGTGTCAGGAGGGACGCATGGTAAGTGGGTATTCATGTTATGATAGTAAGCATAAATGATAATGGGCATAGTAGTGCTGCTTACAAGAAACCCACAATCGAGCAAGTCAATTTCTGTAATAGATAGAATTGCAAATTCTTATTGAATTTGATTACCAATGTCATTGCTTGGTTATGGAAAAATCAATTGGGATTGTAGTATCAGGTAATGAATGACTATTTGCTATTTGATGACTATGTTAGGAGTACACACTGCAGGAAGATCATGTGTGATGACCTGCAAAAGCCAAACTTCATGGGAAGGTTTTCCCTTGGAAATGGGTTTCGGGTGAAACGCCATTAGACATTTTGAGAAATGTCTCATCTGCACTGCATGTTCGGTAGTAACATGAGTGAGATGGCATAAATTATGTCGGTAAGACATGTGTGAATATGAAATGTAAACGGAGTTGGGATGGAAAACTGAGGGACTGCTAACTCAGGGAAGGAGCCTCCATTCCTCCTTAACAAAGGCATACTGCGACGGCAAATGGATAAGTGTTCTGTGACCCTTGCTATGAATATGCATGTTTAATTTTTAAATTCCATATGCAGAACATGTTTGATTTTATTTCCATGATGACTGATCACTTGAGTATGAATAGGGCCTACATGGCACACACCGGGAAAGGGTGCACACTTTTCCGATGTTGAGTCATGAAAGGGTTTTCAATATTGATTACACTCTAGGGAGTGGACACACTCCCGGTGTCTCAATACTTGATAGTGAATAATATGAAATGTGATTACAGTTTTTGAGCAATAATGCTAATGAGTTTGCTTGTATTGCTTGTGTTCCTTGTGTGGACAGGCTAAAGGTAAAGGTAGAAGGTAAATGGTTGTTGTGAGGGGTTGTGGAGTAAGGGTTATTGTTGGTATAAGTGTATGTATTATTGTTGATATAAGCGTATGATGGTATAAGTGTATGTTGGGCTGTTATATGCTTGGGGATCCATAGTAGATCCTAGACCTAGAAATGGTCGTGTTAAAGTTACAAGCCCAGTTGACATGAGGATGTACTGGCTGGACATTAATTATTTGATGTTGTGGGGTAGCCGGCGTGCTAACCTAACATCTAAGTCCATAGGCGATCCCAAGGCTTGCAAGGCGAAGCAGGATCCTATGGACGAACGAGGGAATGCACAATATAGATAAGTATTGGATTATTTTGCTTATGAATATACATGTGTATATGATTTGGTTATGATGTTTTAAACTCTTGCTTTAGAGATAAAACTGATGAGAATAAACTAAACATGTGAATCTATTCAATGTTTGGATATAGGTATTACTGGGAGCGAGGACTATGAGAGCATCCTGGGGGTGCATGTGGACATGTGACTGTCTTGGAGAGCTCAGAATGAGCGGTAATGAAAAAGGTGCTAGTAATACGAGGGAGTCCTAGCAGCCGAGACAAACCATATGGAGAGACTCCATGGTTTAGAGGTCTGGAATAGACCGAAGACACTAAGTGTCATGACCAAGAGAGATTGGTCTAGCATTCACGGTGAAGTGAAAGAGGCTGAGAGCATGAAAAGCCACAGTGATGGTGTGGGTTCCAGGATGGAACAAAATAAAGAGGGGAAAAACTCTTACTGCTCTCTCTTGCCTTTTGAATATATATATATATATATATATATTTATGCATTATGAAAACAAAAGATTGTCGAATGCATGTATGATTGAAATGGAATGTGTGTATTTTCTTAAAGTGAATTGTGAATGCTGGAATAGTTAATTCCCTGCCCAAGAATGGACATGAATGAGCTCATGTGCCTATTGGGAAGGCATGAAAAATATGAAAGCCTCATTGATGAGACTTGGACTGTCATGCCAATTGGGTAATTAACTAACTGATTTTGATGCCTATATTATGCTTGGTCTGATAGAATTTCAATGGTGCATTTCACAGGTGAAAAAGTGAAACCAGGTGGTGCATGTTGATTATGGCAATAGATCAAAAGTTGCTGGACTTGGCTGGAAGTCTCCTTCAAATGATTGCCAAGACCCAAGAGAATCTTGGGGAGATGCTCAAGATACAAAGAAGGCAAAATGAAATGAACCACCAGATTTTGCAAGACTCTATTGGTTTGCAAAGGGAGGTGAAAAGCCTTATGGGAGCAATCGGCAAGGGAAAGGAAGGTGGATCAGCAATGGGACAATTGTCCAAACGACCCAATAGGAAACGGTCCAGGCATGAAGACTCAAAGGAAATTGAGCAGGTAAAGATGAAGCAGCCAGTGAGATGCTGGAGTTGCGGAGGACATCATTTACACCGAGACTGCCCAATGAGGGAACATGATGAGGGCAATAGCTGCAAAGTTCCTAGACTTCGGGATCAGCTAGAAGCTGAGAACCAGCAGGACAAGTTAGTGGAAGCTGAGGGGCTTGGTCGTGAACGTTCAAAGTAGATGATTGAACGTGGGACAGATCTGCAAAGTTTTGAAATTTTGATGTGCAATTGTATATGTATTGTATATATGTAATGGAACACCGAGGACGGTGTTATTCCAAGGGGGAGGGGAATGTAATGTCCCGGTTTTGACCCCGTTTGCATGATGTATATAGTGTAATTAATTGTGGTGAGGAGCTAAAGGCAAAAGCCCCACCATCGATTTGGTTGTGTATGTGTCGGCAATGGGGATAGTTGCCGATGGTATATCGTGCTATTTGGCACATTATAATTCGGCATCATGTAAACATGCACATCAAATAAAAATAAAACCAAAACCAGCTACGGCAGTGCAACGTTGAATGAAAAGGGCATGATTCCAAAGGATAAGAGGTGGGGGATGTCAACCTTGGTCTATGGGAAAAAAAACCATGTGTTGCCACCTTGTTTTGTTTTGCCATCTTCCCTTGTCAACCTCTTTATTGTTTGTTGTTGTTGGTTGAGGAGTTATGGCTGCTGGTGGTTGAGGCAGTTATTGTTTTGGGAGTGGGGTGGCAGGACTGTCAGTCCCTTGTCCACATGCCCACTCCACCCATGACGGCATTCACTCAATCTCTCTCTCTCGCGACCTTCCATGCTCCCCATCGTGCGTTTCTCCCCATGGTCTGTTCGTTCCTTCATTCGGCCTATTCACCCTAAGGTAGAGGTTGGTTCACTCTTCCGCGAACATTCCATTCTCACCATCCTCTCCACCGCGCATTTGGGGGACTGTCTGTTTGTTCCTCACGACTATGTGTTCATCCGCGTGCATAGGTGGAGTTGTTCACTCCCAACTCAGAGGTCGGGTCTGTTTTCCTCACGCACAGGCAGTTGTGCTACAGGATCTCACGCAACCAGGATGGGAGCTGCTTATCGGTGGTCATTCACATTTTCCACAGAGTGGAATCGAGTATGTTTTCCTCTGTGTCTTGTGGTCTAGTGCAAGTTCCCTCACGCACAGACCATTGGAGTCGTTTTCCATGTTATGAGCCGTGCTCACTGATTTTCGTTTTGGGACTGTCTTCTTCCATGCGTTTTGTTGGCTGTGGTGTTCAATTCGTTTTGGGCCACTGTGGATTTCCAATCTGTTGGTTGTGTTTTCCTCTATCCACGCTGGGAGTTGGCTTCTCCTCTGTTTTGTGGACTATGTGGTGTTTCCCTCATTCACTATGAAGTTGGGTTGTTGATGCACCCTGGTTTTGGGTTGTTGTTGAGTTGTTTTGGCCACGCAAAGGCCAAGAACAACTCTCTGAGTGGTCTTGAGGCTTGAGCTGTGTTTTAGCTATTGGTTGGGACTGTCACCTACCAGTTGTATTCGTATTCTTCACAGAGCTGTGAAGGGATTGTTTGCTGCGTGTACACAGTGGTTGGTCCTTGGACTATGCTGGCTTGGCCGATCTGTTGATGGCCTGATAAACCCAACGATGTTGGTTTGGATGATTGTGTCCCTCGGCTATGTGTAAGCCTGCATTGACCCTTATCCTTGGAGGAATCATGCCTAGCTCGGGGGTGGCAGCGTTGTTGAGAGATTGATGAGCACGCTGGCCTATGGTTGGGTGGAACGTTGCAGCAACATAGCTGGTTGCGGGTGAATTCTTCATCAAAAGATAAGTGATGTTGTTATCCCATCTCTGCAAATTATTTCTATTGTTTATGCACTATGATGAACATGTGAATGATGGAATGTGTGTTGCTTCTGCTGTATGATTGAAGAATCATGCGTTGAGTAATTGTGCATGTATGTTGGTGGATTATGCATCTTAGCATTCCTGTTATGTATCATGTTAAGCTTTTATTTCAGCATTGTTGCTAGTCCATGTTCATGGGCTGTTTGCCCGATTGCTGCATTGGTGTTCGTCGCGTCCTCTTCGCTGGTCTGAGGGTTGGGGACGTGACAAGTAGAAGAGTCGATCCAGGCTATGTGTGGATCAAAAGGAGTAGTTATAAGAATAAACCAGAGAGTATGAGAGAAAGAAGAGTTGAGATAAAAGATATATCTTAAGAATAGTCTGTAAGTCACAGACTGTAAGGTGATACCTATATTTCTCATGCCAGATGAAGAGCACCTTGGTGGTTTTTCCCAGAGGGGTTTTCACATTATTTCCTGTGTTGATGAATGTTGAATGATGAATGTGAATGGTTGAATGTTTAACTGTCGATGTTGAACGCTTGATTATCTTCCATTATTTACAGTTATTGTGTGAATATATGTCGCAATATTAATGAATGTAGTAAATGAATGAATAACTAAATCACTATCGAGCACTATGTATTTCTCCTATTAAAATACTGTTAAGTTATAATACTGCTGCATCGTTGTCATGTACATTCAAGGGAATCAGTTGTGCGAGTTGTTATATTCGCAAGGATAAAGTAGTGTCACACGCTGGCTGTGTTGCACTGTTGCATTGCTATCAATTAGTGAAAGACTCCATCCCTCCATCTCTTTCGAGCACCTTGGCCACACGCCAAGGGACTATACTCCCTCACCAACTACGAAATCATGGTTATGGCAGTTACACATTAATATATATCGGGTGAGACTGTGCTTGCCTTGCATGTCATGCCAACTGAGCTTGCTTTGTCGGGTGGATGTATTTGGTTGTTTTGTTGGTTTTGTGTTGTTGTTGAACCTGGGTCATGTAAGTGAGGAAAATAGGCCAACAAATGGTTTCGTTTCCGGGACCCGTAATCACTTGAGTCGAGGGATATGTTCTGGCATCCAAAAAAGAAGGAAATAGAGGATTGGATGGAGTCTAAGATGCTAACATTTGTGCAAGAAGAGAGCGCAGGATCACAGTTGAGCACAGTAGACTGGTTAGACCAATACATATACTCTGAGATTCACGAGATATTCTTTTCATAGTTTCCTATTGTGCTTCATGAGTGGTTTTCAATATTGGAAACTTGGAAGACAAATTTCCAAAGAAGAGAAGCGCTCGAGTGGAGTGACCAGTTGGTTCATGAGATAACCAATGTAAGTAACCCCATCTCTAGAGCTATTGATTCTTGGGTCGACAATATTTTGCAAGTGTATATTATTGATTTTGCGGTAGAGACGATAACCTCATATAGTGATACTGAAAGAAATATTTTCCAAGGACCTCGACGAAGATACTTGTTGTCTATAAGTACATGGATAAAGATGCTCGTCTATGAGAAGGGTATCTTCTAGTTGAGTAGTTGAGTCACATATCTAGAAAAGGGGATATGTCACGGACGATCTGTAGAGACAACAGGAGATGGTGAGTTGAGATGTTCCCAGGAAGTACAGAACCTGAACTAGGAGCTAGATTCCTAAGGAGTGGAAGGAGATTCATGTGAGGAAAGAGAAGAAAGATGATAAGAGGTTGAAGGACTCCTAGTATGTTTGAAGCGACTAAGTACGAAGTTGATTCATGACTAGATGAAGGGTCTTGCGATGAGGAGGAAGACTAAGACTCATGAAGACTATAGCCCACTTTCTAAAGGAGAAGAAGAATCCGAAGAATCTACAGAAACACCAAGATCAGGACGCGACTACATCACACCAGGAGCATCTCCAGAGGTAAGGTCTAGAGCCTCATTTCCTGAAAGAGTTGTTAATACTGATAGTGCTAGTACTACGACTATAGTGCAAGAGGGCACACCTCCATTAATTTATTCATCCGACAACCTCGACACCAACTCAATGGTCGGGCATGATATTATATTACCCACATTCAATGGGAATGGAGCAGAGGATTCAGAGCAACATTGGTTCCTCTGTGAAGCTATTTGGATGGTTCGCCTAGTTCATAACGCAGACCTAAATAAGGTGCAGATGATCACAACTTTGATGGGTCATGCATTGGACTGGTTTATGAAGTTCTACGTAGTACCACCAGAAACCCCATCGAAGACCCTTGAAGAAATCCGACTCGTGATGATTTGTGAGTTCATAAAAACTAAATATGAGTCGCAGTGTATCACCGAGATCAAGGAGATAAAACTATCATTGGAAGAGTTCGTATGGGACTTTGACCAGTGGTTTAAAACTTTGATGGCCAAATTTAGTTTCCAAATTTCAGATATGAATCATAAATATTGGTTTATTGTATCTATATTACCACACATTTGAGGCCCATTAATGAAACAAAAGATCGAATCACAGGCAGAAGTGCTAGAATTAGCAATGAAGCTGGAAGCCTCACTAATCAGAGATGGTGCTGTAGGAATGTTGTAGATTTAGTTGCAGCTGGAGAATCTGACGACATAACTTCAAGATATCAAGAAATGCAAGGAATCCCAAGAATATTTATGGTGTATGAAATGCATAGCAGATGGGCACACCAAGGATAATTAGCTGACGTACATGAACTATATCTCATCGGGTATGCCAAACCCATTGGGTGCACACAAACTACTCTGGTGCCGAATATGACAAACTAGAGGACATTGCAACGAAGAGTACCTATAGTTGCAAAATACTGTAAGTACCCCAACAATCCTTTTCTATAATTTTTTTAAGTCAGCATGGCATGAAGAGAAGGATTGCAGAGCATACCAAATCATGAAGGAAAAGACGGTAGAAACATACTTAATGAAGAATGATGGGCAGGTTCAGGAAGAACAGGTGTAAGTGCACTACTAGCCTACGCCTTTCCCACCAAATTAGTATGTGCATCAGAATCAATATGCGCCTCAAAATCAGTATGTGACACAAAACCAATAACAGCCACAATACCAATAGAATTAATACACACCACAACAACAACACCCTCAGCAAAGGGGTGGTGGAAACTTCATAGGAATAGGAGGAGGAGGATTTGGCAGAGGAAGAGGTGAGGTTACATGCTATAACTATGGACAACTAGGCCATTATTCTAGAGATTGCCAAGAACCTGCAAAGACATGCTCATATTGAAAAGTGTAGGACCACAATGTGGAGCAATGTCCTCAGTTTATTGCGAAGTGGAAAGGTCGGACCATTGCAGGTCCTAACCCTGTGTAGAATCCAAATCCAAATCCAAATCCTAACTTAAATTTTTAGATGATTGTTGTTAAACTGAGAGAGCCGAGCATTGCTATAGTAACACGAGGAGGTGCTATGACCAGAGCTGATCAAGATATACCACGAGAACAACCACAACCATAGGTGTGACCCACAACACAGAAGAAAGTACCATTCAACGTTCAAAAGTAGAAGTAAGTCTTTTTGGGCGTACGACCAGAGTTTGTGGATCAAGAACAACTGTCAACATCAATTGAATTCAAGGAGATTCCCAAACGCTTCCAACAGTTATTCCAGAAGCCGATTCCGAAAAAGGTTAGTAAGCTCAGGCCATTTCTTTCAAGTTGCTTAGTGCTAATTCAAGATAAAGATGCTATCGCATAACTACAAGCACTGATAGAAGAAGCCCCATAAGAACTGCAACCTAGAAGAAAGGTTAACCATGTCAAGAAGAAATTCAAAACCGACCATGAGTTAATAATGACAGCGCAGATAGGGGATTATGACATGGATTACATCATCCTAGATTTGGGGTTGGACGTCAATATTTTGAGCAACAAGCTTGGGAGAGAATGGGAAATCCGTGCTTGGACTGGTCCTCGGTCTAGTTGCGGCTTTCAAATCAAGTGAAGGTCCTACCAATTGGTAGGTTGAGTCAAGTCCTTGTCGACATTGAGGGGCTATGAACATTTGCATACTTTGAATTCATTAACATTCTTGATGACACAAAACCATATCCCACACTTTTGGGGATATATTGGACCATAGATAGTCAGACCATTATAAATTTTAAGAAAAGGATTCTATCATTCGAGGATGATGAGATGAGGGTAGTGTCTCCCATTGATCCATTAGAGGGACAAAGATACTTTGAGCTTGTCTACAATGAGGGACAGGGTGATTATCTCAACCAAATCTATAATGTCACTAGTTTACAAGAAGATTACATCAACCCGACAACGGATGGAAACATGAGATGGAATAATCCTAGTTCCTGCACATCCAACTTAGGAGAGGCCTTAGAGAACTAGAAAAATAGATTGCATGAAGTCTCTATGAGGCTATGCACTAGAGTTACCCGGTCGGTGAGATGGGTGGAGAATCAATTGAGGGAGTTACCCACATATGAGGACTTACCTAACCTTGCGACCTTTCTCAGCGAGTTTGAAGGACTGGTAACATAACGACAATGCTTGTCTGTGTTGGAGTATGTATTGAAGGCTATGCCCTCTCGATGGTGGGATACACATAAGCAATCCATATCAGAATGGCCACAGTGCAGAATATCGTTGGGAGTCATATTCAACGAATAAGTCAATGTCGTGAGTCAGAAATACACAAGGCTGTCAAACCCTGTCGAGCACATTAATGAGTGTCACATAACCTTTACAAAATATCGACAATAGGAATGGGCCCATTATTTCATTCATACATTGGAAATGACACCCAAAAGCTGGTATACATCCATGGAATTGTGACAAGGAACCTAGGATCTAGAAGGACTAGCTAATAAGTTAACTCACACATTCAAATTTTTTGATGAGCAACCTATAGTTGATGTTACGCTTCAGACAATCAGGGAGAAAATATTTGCATAAATCCATGTCGAAGTAACAAGTTCCCATCAGTGCAACACGACTATCTAGCAATGGATGGCTTGTTACAACTTGGCTGGAGAACCAGATGATGACCTGAATAATATAAACATACAAGAGTCATAGGGTACACACGAAGTTGAAGGAAGTGGTATTTCTAGCGACCAGTTCCTCAAGCCACTAAAAATCAAGAAAGTAAACATTGGCACATCGAAGAACCTGAATTTCGCCAATATAGGAGATTATTGGGACGATGAGATGGTATCAAAGATCACAGACCTACTGCATGAGTTTCAGGACCTATTCCCTACTATATTATTAGATATGAAGGGAATAGTCGGTGACCTAGGGGAGATGAAAATACCCCTGAAACCAGATGCTAAACCAGTCAAGCAATGACCTTATAGGTTAAATCCAAGGCATAAAGAGAAGGTAAAAAAAGAATTGGATCGCATTCTCGATGCAGGTATAAATGAACCCGTTGAGGAATCATAGTGGATCGTCCCTATAGTGATCCAAGATAAGAAAATGACAGGTGAAGTCAAGATCTGTGTCAACTTAAGGAAGTTGAACAATGCATTCCTGCATGATCCATTCCCAACACTATTTATAGATGAAGTACTTGAAGGCGTCACAGGCCAATAGATGTATTCATTCACCGACGACTTCTATGACTATTATTAAGTCAGAATTGTGAAGGAGGATCGCCACAAAATGACCTCCATCACAGAATGGGGATACAATAATGCCCTTTGGACTCAATAATGCACCTACTATTTTTTCTAGAATAGTAGTTTCTACTTTTAAAGATTTCATATATAAATTTTTTGAGGTCTACTTTGATGAATGGACTGTGTTTGGTCCAGTAAGAGAGCATATTGAGAGTCTGCGCAAGATTTTGGGCTACTGTCACTAGTATCAGATCGTGCTTAATTCCAAGAAATGTATTTTTTGGGCACCATTTGGTGTGGTGCTAGGTCATGTCATGTGTCATGATGGAAGCTTAGTCAACCTAGCCAAATTTGCGATTATCCTTGAATTACCAATGTCTACGTTAGTCATGCAACTCAGATCAGTGCTAGGACACATAGGTTACTACAAAAAGTTTATCAGAGGATATGCAGAGATAACTGCACCCATGGAGAAACTGTTAAAGAAAGATGAAAAGTTTCAATGGATGGAGACTTATCATAAGAGCTTGGATAAATTAAAGAACAAGATGGCCATGGCACCAATACTTGTATTTCCAGACTGGAAGAAGTAGCTCCATTTCCATGTTGACACGTCATTTGTCATGCTCAGCATAGTCTTGACACCACCAGGTGAGGGTGCGCTTGCCACCCTATTGCTTTTGCTAGTAGAAAACTGTCAACATCAGAGAAAAATTACATGATGACAGAGAGAGAAGGAATTGCTATGGTATATGCGCTACAAAAGTCTCAACACTACTTGTTGGGTGGACATTTAAAAATGTAAACTGATCATTCGGCATTAAAATACCTAGTCAACAAGCCAGTGTTGGGGGGGAATATCTGTCGATGGCTTCTCTTATTTCAAGAATTTGAATTTGAAGTAATTGTTAAACCCAGTTGACTGAATGTCAAACCTGACCACGTATCGAGGATAGAAAGTGGTGAAGAACCAACTAGTATGGAGGATAAATTTCCCGATGCGCAATTGTTTGCAGTCACCATGATTGAGGATCAAAACAAGGATTTTAACGTTGTCATCCAATTCTTGAGTACAAGCTATGCACCTAAAGGGTTCAGCACTATGCAGAAGAAACGTCTGGTTGTTAGAGCTGTTGATTATACATTGATTGTGGGACACTTATACAAGCTGTGTGTGGCTTAAATATTACGACACTGCATTTTTTTCTATGAACGACAGTGGGTAACGAGTGAAGCACATGCTAGTTTTGTAGGAGGACACTACACTGAAAAGGAAACTGTGTGCACTATATTGCAAGCTAGATTATGGTGGCCAACCATACATATGGATACTAAGATATTCTGCCAGTACTATGATATCTTCCAAAGAATAGGAAAACCATCACGTCACGATGAGATGCCACTTGCGCAACAGATAACCCTTCAAGCAATTGAAAAATGGGTTGTTGATTTTGTTGGACCGATCAGTCCATCAAGGAAGAGGATTTGCGTGTGCTACATTATTAATACGATAGAATATTTAACCATATGGACTGAAGCTGTGCCTATTAAAGATTGCACTGCTGCGACTGCGGTGAATTTTATATTTGAAAATGCGGTGACCATATTTGGCTATCCAAAAATTCTACTCAGCAACCAAGGTACGCATTTTGTTAACAAAATGATTCCTGAACTTATTGTAGAGTTCGAGATTCATCATAAGAATACGACACCCTATCACCTCCAGGAAAATGGAATGGCTGAAGAATTCAACAAGATTCTAGAGAATGCATTAACCAAAGCGTGCAATGTGTGCTGAGATGACTGGGATCAGAAAATCTTAGCTATGTTATGGGTGTACCAGACAACTTGTAAGTGATTAACAGGGCACACTCCATTCAGACTGGTGTATGGACAAGAAGTTGTTGTGTCGATGGAGTACATTGTGCTGATCATAAGAATTGTTGCGCTGACGAAAATGACTGATGAAGATGTTATTGATTAAAGGTTGTCGCAGCTCGTTCAGATGGAAGAAGAACGTTTCGTCGCAGGGTTCCATCAAAACATAGAGAAGCAAAGGGAAAAAGCATGAAATGATATCTATATTAGGATTAATCCATTTAAAGTTAGAGGACTTGTTTTTCTGTATGATAGTAAATTCTTCAAACATCCAGGGAAATTGAAGATGCATTGGCTAGGACCATATTTGATCACGCACATCACTGATGAAGGCGTAGTGAAATTGCAGAAGCTAGATGGAACATATGTTGCAGGAATGGTAAATGGAAGTCACATGAAAACTTACTATGATGGTCATGACATGCCTGGGTAAGGTCACTTCGCGTGTGAAAATAATGAGAGATAAAAGAGAGAAGAAAAATTGTTCTGTCGCACGTCTGCGAGGAAAGCAGGAAAATCACAGTAAAAAGTGGGAATGACAACTAGCTGTCATTAAATCTTGAATACCCAAGAATATATAGGCGGTTATGACAGAAAAGTGTCATTAATTTGACAAAGTACGAGGATAACGATGACATGATTTTTGGTCCCATCAGTCGTAACTACCATAACTGCCTTGACAAGTAAATATCAACACTCAAGTAAGTGAGTTAATGGTGGAATGAGTTGAATGGAAATCCCATGTGATCGATAAGACATCGATATGCCATGCAATGATGATATGAGGTATAAGTGCACCCCTATAAATATAAGGTTTCATCAACAAGAATTATCTTACGTGCACAGAGAGAACTAGAGCGAACCAAAGCTTGAGATTGAGAGCCGAAGCTAATGGTTATTGAGTTTTCTAGTGCCAGTGAGGAATCTAACGTGACTATCACCTCACCATGTCTGATCGAAGAATAAATTTTGTTGCAAGAAGTACAACAAGAAGAACAAGAACCCGAAATAATGGTGCATCCAAACCCGCAGACAACTCATATGGTTGGTTCGACCTCTGGTTTGACTATTGTTCTTGCATTTGGATCGACCCCTGTAGTGGCCCCGATTCAGGATCCACCTATGAATAGACCATCTATAGGTTCGCGACCCTTCATATCAGAGAGGGACATCCCTGACACTTCAGCACTGTCGGTTAGGGTGCCGAATACTTCAAAGAATAAGCGAAAGGCCACTGAATAAATATCGGTTGAGGAAGCACCAGTGTCACCACCACGTAGGGATGCGGGTATCACCATCAAAGAACATAACTTGCTGCCATCGTATGTTAAACAAGGAGAGATGACACACAGGAGGTGAAGCTTCTGGCGAAAGGACGCTCTTCCTTGGTCTCATCCTAGATCCCTGCTGATGTACCACTGCTCATTAACATAATCTTGGAGCTGTCCAAAATTTAGTTTGAGGATGTTGATACCTGCAAGAAAGAGGGCTTAGAAAGGAAAAAATACATGGTCACAACTCTTGTTGTGCCACCTGAGCCCTAGCTCATAGTACCAATGGAGTGGGCTCGAGGTGTTGACGATGTTGGACTACTCAACTTGCTTCTCATGCCACACTTTGGGAGGAGCACGCAAGTAACTATATATGTACGACAACTTCTTGTTTGATTTCATGGAGGATACTTGTGGCTCGACCAACCATATCCACTGGATGTGGACCTCATTTCGTAAATAACATGTCTCCCGCAGCAAGGAGACAACCCTGCATCGTATCTGCAACCAAACAAGGATACAACAAAGATGAAGCATAAATATGACCTGCAGTTTGCAGGTAGAGGATTTCTCATTAGTTCAATCACTGATAACACGGTGCAGTTTTCCACAAAAATCTTATCTTGCAAGATGCTGCACAACATGTCATCTACTGAGTGTACCACCGGGACTGTTGAACTAGTATATCAATGTGCTACAGGAGTGAAGTTCAACTGGTCGCAGTTTTTGTTGAACGAGTTGATAGAGGATGCAGAGAAAGTGTAGGTGGATGGTAAGGCTAAATTCCATTACTTCGTAGCTACTCATTTTGATCTCTTTTATTCTTTGGCTAGACCCACTGGAGTACCAGCCGTAGGACATCCCCATGCTTTTCCATGGCGCAAAGTACCAGAACATATGGGAGAACAAGGAGGATAATATCCGGGAAAGAGATAATAAGATAGAATTATTTCTGCACATGGAGGCATTGCAAGAATTTGTGCGACACCAACACCAAATAAAAGTTGCAATAGTATGAAGATATGCAGTGTTCATAAACTTCCAGGCTAGTGTCCACAATGTTATCTTGGAGCTGCGGCAGGATCCAGACAAGGAGGAACACCCGATGGGTTTTATGATTGAGAATGTGGATGTGGATGCGATCATACAGGATTGGCTGACAGAATGGAGTGACCTAGTCGAGGAGCAGATGGACTAAGGAGAAGACCCACCTTTTGACCAAGGTAATGGCCAAGGAAACGACCAAGAAAATGGTCAAGATAATGATGGCGACGACGCGCAAGATGACTAGTCGCCAAATGAAGATAGCAATGAAGGTAATGATAGAGGTGATGGTGGATCCGGTTACAGTGATTCAGAAGGCACACTTATTGGTGAGGATGTGCGAACCCAGTGAAAAGAGCAGGAACAAGGGCACACACACCCATGAAAGAAGCAAAAATATGACAAAATGTCCAGTACTATCAGCTTGAATAAAGAAGACATTGGCCTACTTGCAGATGTTATTGTGCAAGTAGCCAAAAGCAGCCTTTTGGGCCTAAGAACGTAGAAAATGCAAGTGATCAGCAAAGTCTCCGAGCACCTCAATAAGTTCACAAAGGCCATCAATGAAGTCAAAACCATTTTCGAGGCCGAGACATATGTCGTTGATCCTGGGGATACATTATCCACACCATTATTATTGCCACCCCTCAAGCTCAAGTTACAGGAGAAAGGACTGGAGTCGGGAACATCAGAATATGATGATGTTATGCATACCATAGGGATATTGTCACTAGACTTCTCAAATATAGCATTAGCCGAAGTATACTCCATTTAGCATGCAGTCACAAATGAACTATGCATCAGAGAAAATGCGTTGGCTTATCAAGACATAACGAATACAAGGAAAAAAAAAGAGCGAAAGGTCATGATTAGGGAAAAGGACCAAGAAATCGAGGCACGTGAACATAGCTGACTTACACTAGCATAAGGCATCAAAAGTGTAGTCGCAAACTTCCCACTGGAAGAAGGCCAAGAGGATGAGGATTCAGCTGCCAAGGTTGGCGGCTATAGCGGATAGCAATGGAACTCAGGAAACAGGTCGAGGAACTAAAGGCATAGAAGATACTAGGCACACCTCCTAAGGTGCTTGAAGAACATAGGAAGACAACATTCAAGGCTGTGGGGAGGATAAGGCAAGGAGAACAACTCTGCATTGAGTCAATTGAAGCCATTTCCGTGACATGGGGACTGCTTTTTGGAATACAAAGCAGTGAAAAATATCAAGGAATATGCGCCATAGGTTGAGCTGAAAATTGAAATAGTCAAAACAGACATGAAGAAGATGTCGCTTAAGGAGAAGGTTGCAAAAGTGGCCGACCTGAAGTAGCTCCAATAGAAGGTAAAGCCTCTATGCGACAAGGAGCAGAGTACGAATGATGAAGTGACAACACATTAGTTAGAAGCAGAACGAGTTGCAGGTCTTATTCAACCTGTACAATAGAAGCTCCAACCTATCACTCAGTCATTGAAAGAAGGACCGTCCGAACATATCAGTTTCGACCACGTAGAACAGTTGGAAAAACAAGTTGAAGAGGTTAGCACGAATGTTTCCTAGGTGCAACAAATTTTGCAGGAATTTCAGGACAAGGATGGTCTTGTGGCGCAACCTGTGCTAGACACTTAAAATTTTCCTAGAGGTTTCAATTTTTCTTAGTGGCTTGGGATGAACCACATGTGAGTGTTGGGGTCCTGTTGGGACAAGAAAAGTGCACAAGGAAGAATCCTACGCACAATCACAAGACATACAAAACATGAGCGCGACGGAGAAAAGAATGTAAAGGAAGAAGCGCAAGCACAGAGTAGAGGAAGCCACGATGAGGAAAGGCAGATCTGAGTCAGTGGAAGAGGTAGGTAGAAGAGTTAAGGTTGAACAGGTGCAATTCAAGGAATATTGTAGATGGACAAGCTGACAAAAGACTAAAGGATAGTTTTGTGGGTAGTTAGGACTTGTATAAATCGGATGAAAGACATCTCCATGGATAGTTATGGTTGTGGTTAATATAATACAGGACTTTTGCGGCTAGGTATGGGTTGTCATCAATGTAATACAATATATTTTGTAGCCACTTGAGTCTGTAATAACTGAGTTGTACTCAGTTGACCTCATGTGGTCTTGTAAACACTATAAATAGGAGGAAATCGCTTTGTATAATGAGTAACTTCAATTTTGGTCAGTTAGTATTAGTTTCTACTAAGTTAAGGTCAGAGAGGAGTCTGATAGTAGAAGTTCAATGAGCCGTGGATTTGCAGTTGAGTGCGCAGACGATAGAGTAGAAGAGTCGATCCAGGCTGTGCATGGATCAATAGGAGTAGTTAGAAGAATAAACCAGAGAGCACGAGAGAAAGAAGAGTTGAGATAAAATATATATCTTTAGAACAGTTGGTAAGTCGTAGAATGTAAGGTGCTACCTATAACTCTCATGCTAGATGAAGAGCACCTTGGTTTTTTTTCTTAGAGGGGTTTCTAGGTTATTTACTGTGTTGATGAATGTTGAACCGTGAATATCAATGGTTGAATGTTTAACTATCAATGTTAAATGTTTGATTATCTTCCATTATTTACAGTTATTGAGTGAATGTATGTCGCCATATTGATGAATGCGGTAAATGAATGAATAAGTAAGCACTATCAAGCACTATGTATTATCCTGTTAAAATAATGTTAAGTTATAATACTATTGTGTCGTTGTAATGTGCATTTAAGGAATCGACTACGTCTCATAGTTGCACTAGTTGTTAAGTTCCCAAGGATACAGTAATGTCGCATGTTGACTGTGTCGCACTATTGCACAGCTATCAAGTAGTGAAATAATCCATCCCTCCATCTCTGTTGAGCACCTTGGTCATGCTTCTGATCGAGCTTGTTCTCTTGGGCCGATATCTTTGGGTGTTTTGTTGGTTTTGTGTTGTTGTTGAACCTAGGTTGCGTAGGTGAGGAAAAGAGGCCAACATAGATACAAAGCATTGGAAGGCTTGTCTTCCATATAACATTACATTGCTTTCAAAATTTCACTACAACAAATTTGAGTTTTACAGGGGGTTGTCTTCCGCCTCCAAAAATTACTTTTGGGGTGTTTTTGGATTGGGAGGTGGTATTTACAAAACTGCCCCCAATAGCATTGACACTAAAATTTTGTACTTTAGAGGTGGTTCTTGAAGAGATCAAAATCAACCGTAAAATTAGATTTTGGGGGGAGTTATAAACCCCCCCAAAAAAGTTACTTTTAGGGGTGGTTCTAAACCCCCCTTGTAGAGACCTATGGGGGTGGTTCCAACCCCCACTAAAAGTCCTTATAACAAACCTTTTGGGTATAGTTACAAACCCCCCTTGTAAATACCTATGGGGGAGGTTTAAAACCCCCTTATAGGTTCCTATGGGGGCATTTCTAAACTAACCCTAAAACTCCAAATATTACAAAACTTTGAGGGTATTCTTAAAAAAACTCCCCCAAATAACATTGATGCTTAAATTTAGAATTTTAAGGGTGGTTCTGGAAGATATCAAAACCAACAATAAAAGTGATTTTTGGGGGTGGTTCTACCCCCTCTTCCCCCCCCAAAAAAAGTGACTTTTAGGAGCGGTTCTAGATCCCGCTCGTAGACACCTATGGGGGCGGTTTAGAACCCCCCCCTAAAAGTACTTATTACAAAACTTTGGGTGAGGTTACAAGACCCTCTCATAGGTACCTGCAGGGTCGATTCTAAACCCCCTCGTAGAAATTGGCGAGGGAGGTTCAAAGCCCCACTAAAACTCTATCTTACAAACTTTTGGAGGCATTTTTAATCCCCCCACAATAGATAACTAAAACGGTTTTTTCGAATCCCTCCCATTGTAACATACAAGGGTAGTTTTGAACCCCTCTCATAGTGAAATATGTAGGAAATTTAGAACCCTCCTCATAGCAACATACAAAGTCGGTTTGAAACTCCCCCATAACCATAATAAATCTTAATAAAATACATTTGATTAAAAATACCAATATTGTAATATCATTAGGGCATTGAGGAATTGAACCACCAACCTCATTCTTGTAAGGAATGCGCTCTTCCATTGAGATAGCACCCTTTAATAATTCGGAAAGGAGTAATATTAACACCGAAATTGCATCATTTGTAATTCTAATAAAAGACAATAAGATCTAAATACAACCATGCTTAATATCCAATTTATATTTCCAAAGACATCCATGATTAAAATCCAATTTGTTTTTCCAAACAATTTTTTTGCATATGCATCTATGTTAAACATTTATGCAAGGGTTGGTAGGTGTGATGAGATAGCTGGATTGAAGTAGTTGGATTGAGGAAAATCTATTTTTCTACCTACAAGAAAACTTGTTGACATTCCTATAGGATATAGTTATACAAAGGTAATATGATTCTATTCTCTTGTCAATCCACTTGCTTTATAAATACTAAAAGTGGCGACATTTATCAACTCATGTTGCTTAAATGAATCAAACATAAAATGGGATTTTTCCAAGCAAATGAAGGATACCATGTCAACAAGCATATAACTTGGGTCGTATAACAATTAATTCCAATTTCAAGAGATAAATGGATATGTCTAATCATCCAACAAATGCATTCACTGACACATATCCTTTACATGTGAGTACATGCATTGACGTTTGAATTGTGTGGACACATGATATTTTTATTAGATTTACTAGACATGCAACAAAAACCATAACTTTAAAATCTTGAAACCTCATGAAAACAATGCCACTTGACCAAAAGTGACACCAATCTATGTCATAACTTGAATGTTATTTCCTAACTCCAAAAAGGATGATTGTTGTAGAAGTGAGGTCTTTTAGGACATAGGATGTATGGTTTCTCCAACAACATGCTATTTTTTAAGACTAGAATAAACAACAAGCAACAAAACTCATAACACCAATATCAAATGTTTATATTCTTGACATGTTAATTGTTATACAATAAAATTGACCAAGGAGACAAAATATACTTAAGTGAAACCCCAAAACTAGGAGACCTCACCTACCCCACTCTTTGTGGTAGGAGTGCATCAAAGTATCTTGATTGGGATGAGAAATAGATTTTTAGGTCAACAAGGTCATCCATTCAGGTTTAAGAACACCATCCATTTTAGATAATTAAATTGCACTGCAATAATATATTTACACAACTAAAAATGGTCCTAGCTAATGCATTTGTAACTTTCTTGAACTATTCAAATGCTTACTATCATATAGTATTACAAGATCACCTTTAACAAAGTTCTTCATTTTAATGTGATTTTTATTACATGATATTTTTTAGTTTTTTTCATAGATTAATGAACATAAAGTAAAAACCCAAATTAGGCATAGGAGGGCCTCTATATGGGAATTCTCAAACTAATAAAAAGGTGTTACTACACCTACTCATGGCCAGCACAATGTAATTTTAGAGAATATGCACATAATGCAAATATATTCTCCTATAAAGGGAATATTGGATGAGAAAATATTGGAGTGATCATGCACTGAAGAATCTTGTATGGTTCTTCCTATATAAATCAAATATATTCTCATGCACATTTGACTTAAAAATGTATTGATGGAATAAAATATAATCGTGTATTCCCTTGTTCATCTATTCTTACGCTAATAAGAAACATTTTATTCCTAGGGATTCTCATTGTAGGCTACAAGGTATTAAGTATTTGCAATTTGATTAAGAAGACATTTAACCAAATTCCTTTGACTTCAAGAGCTTGTTTGATACAAAAAGTAAGCATCTGTCTAAGCCATGATCCAAGGTCCTATTAAATTATTATAGAAGGATAATGATATAACATCATGTATGACCTCATAAAAATGAAACTATATGGGCTTTATACTAACCATTATGATTATAGAGTTAGTCACTATAGAATGGTAGGAAACCCATTTCCCCATGAAAGTTTGTGTTTGATCCAAGAGGGTGGTGGAATGGCTAATTTCACTATATCATAGTGTTGCAAAATGGTGTTGTTATATTTGATCTAGTAAATGGAATTTTGATTAAAGTTGTTGCAACCATGCCATAATGCATTTAGAGCATAATCAACCTTGGTTGATCGCAATTTATTTAGTAACATTACAAGACTAAAAAACCTCCCAATCCCAATCCATAAAATGATGGATGGGTGCACATCATTACTAATATATACTGAAATACAAATGAATTAAGTATGAAAAATGTAGATATTGTCATGTACCCATCCCAATGAGACTACTAGTTAGCAATGTTCCACCCATATACTAGTTCCCTACGTTGGGGAGGAGGCAATAAATCTTGCAATAAGGGAGCTATCAGAACCAAGAGAATCTTAGTTTTTCATTTACACATTAAATTGGGCCATACAAATAATAAATATGTAGAAAATAAATTGGCATTTCTTCACAAGGACATTTGGTGGTTCATGGAGACCTTGGGTGGATAGATTCTTCCTTACACATGTCATGAATTAACCCCAAATTCAAAATTATGAGTAATGGAATATTCTTGGAAGCTGAAGAGGTTTCAAGTAACATATCATGATGCTAAGGATTTGAATAGGTGAAGAGGAATAACTCCCCATGGAAGAGGAAGAGGGTAGGAAGAAATTAGGTGCCACTTGAAGAGAGATTCCCCGCATTTTATGACAACAATTAAGGAAGATTCTATGACAAATCAGACCTGATTGTAGACCTATGACCATATGACATATCAGGGCTACAAATAGCCTCCAAGAGGGAACACTTGGGGTTTGGTGGAAGGAATTTGGATTTGGAGGAATATGAAAGGTTGAGGAGAAGGGCAAGTGTCATGGAGGTTACTAAACATCATGGTTATTCACATGAGGGTCAACTGGTGTATTTAGGAGGTGTGTGTCTTTAGCCATCATCAAGAATGTGGATGAGTATAGCATTGTTATTGAGTTGTTACATGATGCCATTTCTAATGGTATCCATTCTTTAGAATTTCACCCAGATTCACAGTTGGTTGTTTCATAGTTAAAAGGTCAATACCATGTTAGAGATCCTACGTTATTGTGAAGATTCCTAATGACAATATTATTAGAGCACCACTTTGACTTCATAGCATACATTCATGCACCTAGAAGTTATAATCAAAATGTTGATGCATATGTAAACTACATTTTATATTGTCATTTGTCACATAATCAAAGATAATAAGCATTTACATAAACATTTAGTCATTCATTTAAACACATAAATTTATCAAACTCGTAGACATAAGTTTTTCATTTCCAAAGTAAAAGTAAAAAAAATATGGTGTCATAATACAAAACAAGGCTTCTATCCCTCAAAATATACATGACTAATACAATATATAGTCATGGAATCTATGCCTAAGAAACTGGATGAGTATCGTGGTAACAAACTATGATGTTTTTTTAACGCTTGAACAACTTAAACCACACACAGGGAAACCCAATCACATGTATCTGCATAGCCTCAGGCAGATCCTCGACCTGCACCATGGGAATCATGTGGGTCAAATGGGCCAATTTTCCCTGCACATTCTATAACATTCACTCAACATCACCACTATCCATGTCCTCTCCTTAGTCTCTACGTCGGTGCCGTGTATAATATCCATTTAGTCATCGTGAACCAATGTTTGTGAAAATGAATCTAATGTTAGTACATGACACCACCAAAAACATGTTTTTGCTTTCTTTAAATAAAAAAATCCAAAACAAATGAATTATTATAAAAAAAAATTGATCTTACATGTGTCCCCAAAGGAAAACCTTGGTGGTAGCGGCATGTCTTTGTCTCCATAGAAGTCTATCCCCTCATAGGGGTATTTATTTGTGGCGATTACTTGTCGCTGCCTCCAGTGGAAGAACATATCTATGAATGGAGAAGTAAATCTATCACCTCCTAACCACCACAACCCCTAATTCCAGCATGTTGTGGATGGATCCTATAGACAATGAGTAGGGACCCACTTTTGTATAGTTTCACCATGTTTTTAATATTTCACAAACTTTATGGGCTAATATCATGGTGTAATGATCATTTTTTGTGCAATTTCGTTGAGCATTAGTGGATTTTATCACTTTCAAGAATGTTTGTGCCTTTGACAAGTATATATCGTTACTGACATAGAGGGTAGGACTTCATTCTGTGTGCATCGTTGCACTTACCTATGACCACAATTCATAAACCTTAGGCACAAACCCACTTTTTAATGACATGTAACCTTCTAGCTACTTCTAGAAGTGTTGTTATTTAAGCGGTAGTGCTTTCTTGATCATGGGTAAAGTGATTAGAAACTGTTATTTCATTTGGTGCCCATGTCAATGCTCCTCCTTAGGTATCAGAGTCCCTTATAGTCCCACCATGTCTTCAAATGGAAACCTCATGTTCCTTCTTATCTCTTTTGATGGCCATTACTCACATGGACTCTCATTTTATATTGAGTTGTAAATTCATGTCATTCGACTGCTTACCTTATTGATCCTATTTTCATCTACTTGATTCTTTATTATAAGCTAAATTTCCTGAGAATCAATCAATTATAGAAAAGAAGATCCTATTATTCCCCCTGAGTGTCCTTATCCTGCATGTGTTTCCTTGCATTAAGCATATGTATGTTCCACTGCTTGGAACTAGTTTGCTTGCCCATGAAACTAGTTTCCTATCTTTTGTAGTATAAGCATATTTCATTATTTTTCAAGATTTCATAATATGAAAAAGACTAAATAAATAAATAAAACATAAAAAATCCATATGGGAAAATAATATTATCTTATGTTCGTAGTTGTTGTGTCTCCTTTGAAGAGATCATAGTTTTTGAGTCCATTCATTATGGGTCGAGTTTATTTACAGCTTTAGGAAGTTGTACTTGTTATTTAGATCTTAATCCATCGGCTAGTTAAGCTTAAAATCCCTATGGATCCTCTATCGATACCTCCTATTTCACAGATTTAAATCAATATTCATGCTTGACTCTTTGTTTCCTAAGAATATCCATCTGCCTGATGCTCTTGTTCAAAGGATGTCTATAACTTGAGTCAGACATTCCTCACATCTCTTAACTTTGCATGTTGGCCATCTTGGTCCCTTATGGAGATGTTGTCCTACATGACACCTTGGGCCCACTTTCATCATTGGTAGGTGACCTTGAACTCAGTAGATGACATCTCATCATTGGTCACTAAATGAGTGGTTTCCCTTATGTTTGACCAAATCTATTTACATGGGGATTTCTATTGTGTCTAGGAATCCATTATACCCTATTGGTGGTTTCCTCACCTTTGTTAGTATTTTTGATCATTGGATGCTATTTAAAGGGTATCTTTCGCATGATACTTGCATTTAGTATGTGTGAGAGATGCACATGGTTACTGGTTTATGTACATCTTGTTCATCTGATTTCTTCCAAATCATCTAGCCTAGATGGGTACCTCATGTTGGTTAATGGGGGATTGATTAATTCCCTCCTTTTAGTGGATTCCATTCCATCGACTTTAGATCATGTATTTTGGAATCAATATCTAGACTCAGTTTAGTACCTTGAGACTTGCATTCATTAGCAACAGGTTCTCTCACCATCGATAGTTAGGAATACCTCAATGTCTATTGATCGATGGATTCCTCAAGTGTTCAACCTCAATACCTCTATTCACACTTGTTGAATGTACTAGTATACCTTGACATCCATTTCATCATCATTGGGTTGTCTCACATCTGTTAAGGATGCACCTTTAAGACTAGTATTCAAGCGATGTTTCATCATGTTCGACTCCAGTAACTCTATTCACGAATGGGACATGTACCATTGTCGGTTTGTGTAGAAGGCCTCAAATATAGAGGAATTTTCCTATATGCTACTATATCCTGATTGTAACTGTTGATGAAATTGCCATTGATGCCAACATGGTCATGATGTCATTGATGCCACCACCTAGCTGATGATACTGAAGACCCGAGAGCAGCCTTGAAGTTCTGGTAGACGTTGAGGGATATTTTGGACCCTTAAAGAAATTGTGATGGCAAGGATGCAGAATAATCAAGTGGACTCCAATGGAACACATTGTCTCATTTGGAGTAAAGCAAAGTTGCCTCTATTGCCAATTGGGGTTGAATGGCAAGGGAAGTAGCACTCAAGTGACCCACTAGGGTTCTAATACTTTGGAGGCATGTGCATAGTGCTGTTCATTGTGGGCCAGTTTGCCTACAAAAGCAAGCCAATTGGTGAATCAATTCTGGGAAGTTGTAGCAGGTCTGCACATTCTCTAAAAGGAGTCTATAGGAATGCATGTAGCAGCCACAGGAAGAAGGAAAAAGGATAACAATCTGCCTCAGAATCTTTCTAGTTGATGTAGGATGGATGTGTCCCTAGCGAAGAGAGTAGTGCCCATCTCTTTCGAATGATAGAGAAATTAAGACTACTGCTTTCATGTAGGCCCTATCCCATCATATTTGCTAGCTGTTGCATATAGGTAGCCACATACATATATGCCAAAACCTGTGCTGCTGTGTGATGCTATGTATGATGAATAAGTACTCTTACTTAGCTCAAATTCTGTTGTTATAAAGTAGAGTAAAGCCAATGGCAATGGTGGTAGAGTAATCTTTGTTAATAAACAAAGGCAAATGTCAGCTCAAATCCTTTTTTATATGAAGTCGGCCTCAAATGTTTTTAATACAACGTCGGCCTCAAATGTTTATTTTAAAAGGTCGGCTCAAGCAAAAAGGAGGGAAAGTCGGCCCAATAAAACCATATTAGAAGTTGGCTCCATTAAAAATAATACAATTAAAAGTCGGCTCAGCATTTTAAGGAAAAAAAAACAGTATTTATAGGCCCTCACGTTGCCACTTTAGGTGTGAATTTTTTGGGGGAGTATTCTCTGAGGAAGCCGCAGTATTTGCTGGGAGTTTGTGGAAATTTTTCGTGGCAGCAGTGTCTTGGGAGATCCACAGGAGTAATGGAAATTCTTTTGGAACAGCCCGTTTTTTTGGAAATTTTCTGTGGGCAGCTCGCAGCCTGACTGAGGAAATTATTATTTTTTTTCAGCAGATCCGAGGGTTTCCACAGTTGACAGAGTCTGGGTTTTGCAGCAGAGCATAAATTCTTCTTTAATTCTCTGATCTGTGTGTTGAAGTGGGCCATTAACTTGGGTTGCTCCCAGAATTCAGCTGTGGCCTGCTAGGGCTGTCTAGAGCAGAGTCGTGATTTTTTTTTTGGGCTGTGACCTTTGTGTTAGGTCCTAAGTTGGGCCGTGAAGCTGATCTTCCAATCACCCATGTTAAAGAACGTTTGAATCAAGCCATTATTGGTCAGTCCTCACCTGTATTTGTTGCGGACTTACATGTATAAAACACTTCCAAGCTGTAATCATTGTGGTCCATTCACTCATGTTGAGATTGAGGAAGAGATCCTTTTTTTGTATAATGTCAAGTAGCTATAAATGTTGAAAATAGCAGAAGCATGTGATAAACATCTGTGCTGGGTTACATAAATGTTGCAAAGGAAGTGCACATGGGTTTTTGATACTATGGATCGGAATTGTAAATGTGCAATGCTCATTACAAAGGAAGGAACTGAGCCTTAGAAATAAAGATGAAGGGTAGTGTGCGATCTGTCTTTTGCATTTGAAAGACTGGAGTGCACAAGGTGTCAAAGAATCTGGGGCTGTGTGTGTGTCTTTGAAATTGTAGGTAAAAGTCAAGACAATAAAGGAATGAAGCTCGGGCCTTTAAAGGTCTGCGATTTGATGTAGTGTGGGTTGATCTACACTTGAGAGTGCAGAGCATGAAAGGCACAAAGAAGGATGCATTCAAATGATCAATGATTGAGCCAGAGCATTGGTTAAAGCCACCACAGAAGCAGTTTATTGGGTGTTGACTACAGATCTACTCCACATGCAGAGATTAAGGAAACCCAGGTGTTCTTCAAGACTGGAAACTTGATCCTCTCCTGTTCAAGGTACTAGAAACTCTTATTCTGTTTTAGAAGGTACTGGAAAGAGAATTGTAAATTCTGGAAAATTGATTGCTCAAGAATATTGAGACTATTTGGAATATCCTTTGAAATAGACAAATTACTGCAATATACATAGTGAAGACTCTGTCCATGAACAACTGAATGTCCCTATATTAGGATTCACTGAAGTTCTAATTGTTTGACATGATCATTTCACTTCAAAGTGTGAAGATTCCCTCTTACTTGAGTTGATTTTGAAGACAACTATTGATATATTGTGAATATTGTCCTAGTGGTTGAATGTGTTGACAGTCTGTTAGCAATTTTAAAAGGATGACAGCTTGATGAGTGTGACAGCCTTGGCATGTCAGTTCCAGTAATGTGTTATGACAGTAACTAGTGACATACTGTGATAGCCTTAAGAGACAGGTGTTTAGAGCAGATCCTTGAAGTCTTAATATGAGCAGAAAAGGCCCCTTGACATCTTGGCATGAGCAGTGTATAAGCAGACTCTTTGGATGACTTGACTGATAACAGCAGTAGTGAATGTGTTCTCTCAAAAGACATGTTGACTTCTTGAACAGCAATGATGAGGATGTGACAAGTTGATGGCAGCAGCAGTTCATAGAATATACCTTGATGATTCAGCAGTGTATTGAAGAGCTATGATTGTTGGTTGATGTGCACAGATGTTTGAGCAGAGATTGAGACTATTGCAGCAGTAGATGAATGATGAGCAGTTTTACAGCTGAGTTGATGTGTCTGCAGATTGATGAGTTGATGTGACAGCGAGCCTTAATGTAAAAGCAAGCTTGTCTTGCTTCTAAGGTTAGGATACCTCAAACCCTTCTTAGCAGGGTCTAAGAAAACCAGGCAGGGTCCTGGATCCAGAGTAGGTTCTCTATGTATCAGTAGGTGCTGATTTTGCCTAATGGTTGTAGCCGGACCCAAATAATATAAAAAGATTACAAATTTATATAGTGTGGTGTTCTTCTATGTTATGGTGCTTTATGAATGAAATGCTTATGTTATGTGAATGATGTTTATGAAATGATTATGGTAAAGTGTTGATTTGATGAATTGGTAGCTAATCGTGAGAAGCTAAGAAAGGTTTAAAATTTGGCTTCACACTGATTCACCCCCCCCTCTTAGTGTCAACAGTAACAATACTTATGAGACTTCAGTTCTCGTGACATGAGCATTTGTACTCCATTATGTACCATATGTCTTCAACTCACTTTGGAGACTAGACTCTATTGTATATTGTACATGGATGTGACCACTTATGGCATGTATCCATTATGTATGGCTTATTCATGGCCATTGTATGTATATGTACCTAGGGCTTCTCTATATTCTAGATATATAGTCATGTATTCAAAGTCAATATTGTAATATGCTTACGAGTGGCTAGTTCTTCCTACTGGGCCTGCATGAATCCACTTGTGGGATTAGTAATGTATTTCAACCATCGTGATTCTCCCTCCGACCTCACAAATTAGTTTTCTTATGTTATAGCGTGATTTTCCATAGCTTAGGCATAATTCCTTAATGGCCAACCTTGTTCCTATTTAGACTCACTATACCCACCTTTCTCAGTATATCCCTGATGCTCCAATGAAACCCTAGAAAACACAGTTTTGTTAATACACGCGGGTCAACAATTATGCAGCTTGCATACACTCATCTTGCTCCATTATGACCCATGTACATTGGGTTTTGTGCTCAAGAATTAAATATTTTCAATTTTTCCATGCCAAGTCATGGTGGTTACGATCCTTGACCTTCCATATGCTAGAAAATGCTTCAATTCAACCCTTCATCTCCCATTCGAGGGTAATATACTAAGCCATTGTGAAGCATTGGAGGAGTAGAAACTTTGACACCAAGGAAACTATAGTGAAAATTTTCCCCATTGCCATTCTCTTGAGTTTGCATCTCTTTATCCTTGATAGTATGAACTCATTTATGTTCATCTCCCAATATCTTCTTATCTTGTGAAGGAGGAGGAACCAAATTACTCCTTGTGCTTGGGAGATTTGTTGATGTATTTGTAACTTCAGAATCTATTCACTTGTATATATTATGTATTGTACCCTGATGTTTATTTCGGGAAGTGTCTGTAATGTACTTGAGTCATGTCATGCCCCGATGTTCCTATCGGGAGATTCAATAATGTAAACAAGTCATTGTGGGTAACCCTCATATTGATCAAGGGTTAAAGTCCTCGTAGTTGTGGGGCCCTAGGGTTATTAGATGCTCCTAGAGAAGTCGGCCCTAATGAGTTATTGTCAACTCAGGAATTAGTATAAATAGAGAGGGAGCTTCTATATTTATCACACATTCACTCACACTCAGTTGTAATGCATAACTGAGAGAGAAGAAGTTTTTGGGACAAGAGAGAGAGAGACTACTACTGTCGGGAAATCATCTTAATCTTTTTGGGGTTTTGTTTTTGGTGTTGATTATATCTCTGAGGAAGTTGCGGGGTTTTCTCCATTATGGTTTCCCCAAGGAAAAACTTTATGTTCATTGTCTCTTATGTTTGATTGTTGTGCTTGCTATTCTCTCAGTTAAATATCCTAAGATAATGCTAGCTTATATGATAAAAATCTAACATGGTATCAGAGCTAACCTAAGAAGAAGACACTATGCAGCTACGGAAACTAGGGCTTCCTACTTTTTGGATCTCTCTCCACAGATTTTTAACAAAATAAGGTTGGATTGACTCTCATCTCCAGGGCGCATCTTTCTGTCAAAGCAGAATCTGATTCTGAGCATTTTTAGTTTTTGACCCGACACTGCTGCTGAAAATTAGGGCTTCCCACAGAAGTGGAATTTTTTGAGTGAGACTAGGCCTGAATTGATCTCCTCCCCAAAATAAAAGTTTAGAGATCAAGTTCAAAGTTTTTGGTTGGACAGAACTTTGGGAAATTCAAACCCTAATCTGTTCCTAAACTAGCTCTGCAAAAATTCAGCTCCAGATCCAGATCTGACATCTTAACCTGGTAAGATCTAAATATTTTGTATTTCCATTTGAGGTTCTCAATTAAGATGTCTCATCATACCAAGCTTTATGAAAATATTGAGGGGGCTGATAATTTCTGAGCCTAGAAGTATAGGATCTCCCTGGTCCTAGAAGAAAATGAGTTGGACTCCTACATCAATGAGGAGCTTCCAGTTCCAAAGGGAGATGAGGCTAAGGCCTTACACAAGAAGAAATTGGTCATGGCTAAGAGAATTATTGCTGATTCAATCAAGGATCACCTCATACCACAGGTGTCCTCCCTAAAGACACCTAAATCTATGTTTGATGCCCTGACCAAACTATTTGAAGGAAAGAACATAAATCGGAAGATGACTCTGAGAAACCAATTGAAGAATGTAAAGATCCAAAATGAAGAGACTATCCACTCTTACTTTACAAGGGTCTTTCAGATCAAGGAACAGTTGGAAGTGGTAGATGAAGAAGTAGATAATGTAGAAATTGTGGTGACCACCTTGAATGGTCTCCCTAGGGCTTGGGACTCTTTCATTCAAGGGATCTGTGCCAGAAAGAAGCTAGTCAAGTTTAGCAGACCGTGGGAGGAATTCTCACAAGAAGAAGCTCGAATATTAGCATGAGAAGAAAAGGTGGGAAGTGAAGATCAAGCTCTCATAGTACAATCCAAGAAAACTGAAACAAGCCATCACAGAGGTAAGCATTCTCACCAGAAGAGTAACTTTAGAAAGTCTAAAGATATGTCTAAGTTCATTTGCTATACATGTGATGAAAGAGGACACTTCGCAAGAGATTTTCCTAGAAACAAATATAGATCTCTCAAGAAGAAGGGAAATAAGAAAAGGCATCATGCTCATGCTGCAGAAGATGATGAGCCCTCCAAGAAGAGAATCAGACAAGACAGTGATGATTTTTCAAGTGATGAAGAATATGTTTTGATTTTCGCTCTCATGGGAAACATCACACATGGAAGAAATGATTGGCTTATAGATAGTGGGGCTTCCAAACATATGACAGGATTCAAAGAATCCTTTGTGAAACTATCAGAACATGAATCACCCCACAAGGTGAAACTTGGAGATGACTACCAGTATCCAATAAAAGGTAGTGGGGAATCCTCCTATAAGCTATATTCTGGAAAGTCTATAAATATGAAGAATGCATTTTTTGTACTAGGACTTAAGAAAAGACATCATGCTCATGCTGCAGAAGATGATGAGCCCTCCAAGAAGAGAATTAGACAAGACAACGATGATTCTTCAAGTGATGAAGAATATGTTTTGATTTCCGCTCTCACACGAAACATCACACCTGGAAGTAATGATTGGATTATAGATAGTGGGGCTTCCAAACATATGACAGGATTCAAAGAATCCTTTGTGAAACTATCAAAACATGAATCACCTCACAAGGTGAAACTTGGAGATGACTACTAGTATCCAATAAAAGGTAGTGGGGAATCCTCCTATAAGCTATATTCTGGAAAGTCTATAAAGATGAAGGATGTATTGTTTGTACTAGGACTTAAGAAAAGACATCATGCTCATGCTGTAGAAGATGATGAGCCCTCCAAGAAGGGAATCAGACAAGACAATGATGATTCTTCAAGTGATGAAGAATATGTTTTGATTTCCACTCTCACGGGAAACATCACACATGGAAGCAATGATTGGCTTATAGACAGTGGGGATTCCAAACATATGATAGGATTCAAAGAATCCTTTGTGAAACTATCAGAACATGAATCACCCCACAAGGTCAAAGTTGGAGATGACTACCAGTATCCAATAAAAGGTAGTGGGGAATCCTCCTATAAGCTAGATTTTGGAAAGTCTATAAAGATGAAGGATGTATTGTTTGTACCAGGACTAAAGAAGAACCTCCTCTCCATATCTACATTAGATGCAAAAGGCATGAGGGTTGCATTTGTAGATGGCCAAGTTCTCATGTGGCCAAAGGGAATTGATGATGCAGTAGTGATTGGGGAACAAGAAAGAGGTCTATACAAATTGAAGGGCCAACTAGAACAAGCTTTGGTCCATGAATCAGTAGAGACAAATGAACTTTGGCATAGAAGGCTTGCATATGTGCACTATAGGGCACTACCACTTGCAAGCAAAGTTATTGAAGGAATTCTAGAAATTTAGACAAAACACGATGGTGTCTGCAAAGGATGTGTGAAGGGAAAGAACACAAAAAGACATTTCCAAGTAGTGAGAGAAAAGCAAAAGGAGTCTTGGAAATCATTCACTCTGATGTATGCGGTCCGATGTCATCCAGTTCATTAAGCGGGTATGTATACTATGTTTCTTTTATTGATGATATTTCTATGAAGACATGGATATACTTCGTAAAGAACAAAGATGAAGTATTCAGCAAGTTCAAGGAATTCAAATCCTTGATCAAGAACCACACAGACAAGAATATCAAGACCTTTCAATCAGATAATGACAGAGAATTCAATTCAAATGAATTCAAAGAATTATGTAAAGATTTAGGGATTAAGAGGGAGTTAACCACTCCATATAATCCACAACAAAATGGGGTTGCATAAAGGAAGAATAGAATGATCATGGAAGCTGCAAGGGCCATGCTTCATGATCAAGATCTTCCCATGCATCTATGGGCAGAAGCTTCCAGAACTGTAGTGTATGTACAAAATCGTACTCCACACAGAGTACTCGAGAACAAGACACCTGAAGAAGTCTTTTTTTGAAAGAAACCAGAAGTTAGCCATCTTAGAATATTCGGATGTCTAGTGTACATACATATTCTGAAAGAAAAGAGGACAAAGTTAGAAGGCTTAAGGAAGGAAGGGTATATTTGTGTGATACTCTGAAAGCTCGAAGGCTTATAGAATATACTTCCCAGGATTCAAGAATATTGACATTAGCAGGGATGTAACATTTGATGAAGACTCAGCTTACAACAAATCCAGAAAGAGACCTACTGAAGAAACTGAAGAAACAGAAGTACCCAGAATTCATGACACAACCATGAACAAAGAAATTCGAGAAGAAGATCGAGAATTAGAAGAACCTCAAGAATCCATAGATCCACCTTAGGAGAAGAATCCTCACAAGAGGAAACCTGCTTGGGTACAAGAAGCTAGCCAAGGTGCAAAAAGATATGGGGCTCCAGAAGAAAATCACAAAGAAAGGAAAAGAACTAGGTCATGCTTCGGTTATGTAGCCTTATTATGTGACTTCATTGATAAAGAACCTTCCAACTATGAATAAGCGACAGAAAGAAAAGAATGGAAGGATGCTATGATCATAGAGTACCAATCGATCATGAAGAATGACATTTGGGATGTTATTCCAAGACTAGAAGGGAAGTCTGTTGTAACTTCCAAATGGATCTACAAGATCGAGCATGTTGCAGATGGCAGCATAGAAAAATATAAAGCAATATTTGTGGCTCATGGCTTCTCCCAGAAAGAAGGAATAGATTATGAAGAAACTTTTGCACCTGTATCCAGATACACTTCTATCAGATCACTACTTGCTCTGGATGCAATAATGAAATGGAAGATACACCAGATGTATGTCAAGACTACTTTCTTAAATGGTGTAGTGGAAGAGGAAGTGTATGTGGAGCAGCCACTCGGTTTTGAGAGACATGACAGGGAGACTCATGTGTGTAAACTGAAGAAAGCCCTGTACGGTTTATAGGCACCCAGGACACGGTATGGAAGAATTGATAGCTTCCTATCCAGTATGGGCTTTACCAAGAGTTAAGCAGATCCCAACCTTTACTACAAGGTTGAAGATGGTAACCCAGTGATACTCCTACTATATGTAGATAATTTGTTTGTAACAGGTATGGATGGGTTGATTGCTGATACGAAGAGGAAGCTTGCTGTTGAGTTCAAAATGAAGGACTTGGGTATGATGCACTATTTTCTAGGCATGGAGGTGTGGCAGATTGCAGATGGAATTTCCTTGGGACAAGGGAAGTATGCATTAGAGATCCTGAAGAGATTTGGGATGATGGATTGCAAAGCCATGACCACACCTATGGCATTGAACCCGAAGCTATTGAGTGATACTTCATCAGAAGCGGTTGATGCCACAATGTATCATCGGATGATTGGGTCCTTGATGTGCCTAACAAATACGAGACCAGATATTTGCTTTGCTGTGAACACCTTGAGCCAGTTCCCGACAGATCTGAGACATGTTCACTTGATTGCTGCAAAGCATATTTTGCGGTACCTGAAGTGTACAGTTGATTATGGGCTCAAGTATGAGGCGATTTAGAAGATTAACCTGGAAGGTTATGTTGATTCAGATTGGGTAGGAAGTGCCATTGATAGAAAGAGCACTTCAGGATGTTGCTTCAGTATGGGATCAGGTGTGATCTCCTGGTTTAGCAGGAAGCAATCCTGTGTGGCACTGAGTACAACCGAAGCAGAGTACGTTGCAGCTTGTTCGGCTAGTTGCGAGCTAGTATGGCTGAGGAAGCTACTGTTTGATTTATTTGATCTCTAGTTGGATGATACTTGTATATATTGTGACAACCAGAGTTGTGTGAAGTTTTTTGAGAACTTGGTGTTCCATGACAAGTCGAAGCATATCGAGATCAAATATCATTATATCAGGAATATGGTGCAGAGAGGAGCAATGAAGCTCCAGTATGTTGTGATGGACGAACAAATAGCTGATGTGTTGACTAAGCCATTGGCCAGAGTGAAGTTTGAATACTTCAGGGAGAAACTTGGTGTTCTCCAGATCGAGGTTCCCTCCAAGGGGAAGTGATGAGTCTATGAGCCATTCTGACATGGTGAGAGGATTGGTTCCTTCCATGGTCAAATGTAAGGGCTGAGCCATTCTGTCATGGTGAGAGAATTGGTTCCTTCCATGGTAGATGTGAGTGCTGAGCCATTCTAAGGTGACTGTGGGATGTGTTCCCACATAATCATATATAAGCCCTAAATTCCATTCTCTGGGAGGATGGAGGTACCTAGTCAGTTACCAGGAATACTCAGTCTAGGACCGAGAGCCATTCCGATGTGGTGTGTTCTCACATGGTCGGATGTAAGTGCAGAGCCATTTTGGCGCGATGTGTTTACACATGGTCATATGTAAGTGCAGAGCCTTTCTGACAAGATGAGGTCGGATGTGAGTGCTGGGCCTTTTCAACATGGGTTTTGAATGTGTTCCTCCCATGGTCATATGTGAGTGTTGGGCATGCCTTTCTGACATGGTTCTTGGATGTGTTCCTCCCATGGTCAGATGTAAGTGCTGGGTGATCCTTTTTGACATGGTTCATTCCATGGTCAGATATAAGTGTTGAAGACGATAAAGAACTATATGAAGGCTAGGCCTACAACCAACATGAAAAAGGGATGGTTCTGTAGAAATTCCTATGACGAGAAGAATCAAGAGAAAGCACCAGTGATGATGACCCAGAGATGATCCAGATCGAGTGATGATTTAGATCCAGTGATGATCCAGTAGTGATGATCCAGATCCAGTGGTGATGATCTAGCTCTAGATGAAGATGATGAGAACTCGATGATGATCCAGATGATATAGAGAAGAAGACTTGTGTTGATAAATTTTGTCGAGAGAATACCTTCCTGGTTAAGAGGGAGTGTTGATGTATTTGTAACTTTGGAATGTATTCATTTGTATATCTTATGTATTGTACCTCGATGTTTATTCTAGGAAGTGTCTGTAATGTACTTGAGTCATTTCATGCCCCAATGTTCCTATCGGGAGATTCAATAATGCAAACAAGTCATTGTGCGTAAACCTCCTATTGATCAAGGGTTAAAGTCCCCACAGTTGTGGGGCCCTAGGGTTATTAGACTCTCCTAGAGAAGTCGGCCCTAGTGAGTTATTGTCAAGTTAGGAATTAGTATAAACAGAGAGGGAGCTTCTCTGTTTATCACACATTCACTCACACTCAGTTGTAGCACATAACTGAGAGAGAAGAAGTTGCTGGGACAAGAGAGAGAGAGAGTACTATTGTCGGGAGATCATCTTACTGTTTTTGGGGTTTTGTTTTTGGTGCTGATTCTATCTTTGAGGAAGTTACGGGGTTTTCTCCTTTATGGTTTCCCCAGGGAAAAACTTTGTGTTCATTGTCTCTTATGCTTGATTGATGTGCTTGTTATTCTTTCAGTTAAAGATCCTAAGATAATGCTAGCTTAAATGATAAAAATATAACAATATTTCTTTGTATGGTGGATTGAAGTGGTGGAGGCCCAGGTGGAGGAACTTGGCTTCTCAATTTCAATGAGTTTCTAATAGAGTTTCTCGCAATGTATCCTTGTTATTTATCTTAATAGAAATATTATCTTCTCGTCCAAATCTATGCAAAATGTTTAGTTCAATTGAATCCATTGGTATATTTGCTTTATACATGTTGAATGAATTATGCTAGTTTAGATGCTATCATTTCATATATGCTTTATATGCTTGGACATATTTGTTGTTGAGGACAAGTTGTAGGTGACAAGAATTTGATCGTGAGATCAACGTTGGTATTCTTTGAACATTCGGTTGAGGTATGGGTTCTGTCCCTTAGTTGTTAGAATTTTCCATTTATGTAGCATATTTGAGAATTGAATTGATTTCTGGTGTCTTCCCATTTGTTGTGTTCTACCCCGAGACATAGGAATATTTTCTCTGTAATACCATTGCAACAAATAGTGGAAGTATCTCCTTGCAATCTCACATTGGCTTAAGGTTTTTACTCACTATTGTTTACATGACCAAATTAAATTGATTTGAGCTAGTTTTAAAATTCTAAACAATTAAATATTTTTGCGATCATTGCCACAAAATGATATAACTATCATGTCATGGACCTATAATCCTACTTGAAATTTTTCATATTTGGTACCTTCATTCATGCAACACTGTCTTTTGTTGGACATAAGTGCTTTCCTAACCTACACATTCTATAAATAAACCATGCCTCATCACTTAAGGTCTTCCCTGTAACTATTCCTTAAGATACAACTTGTTAGATCCACATCAAAGCTTAATAAATAAGTTCTCTACAAGTAATCACATGTACAACTATGGACTTAGCACATCCCAACAAAGGTTTAACATTTAGCCAAAATTCATTAATACATAGTCATTTAGAACCATGCAAGGAATGATAAGATTTAACCAAATAAGAGTCCACAGCTTGTAAGTATTGAAAACACCCAAAGCCTAATGTCGTAACTTATTAATATAAATAATATTACATAGATACAACGAGTCTATCCAAGATGAATTTGAATAATTTGTAGATATATAATATCCAAGGAAGGCATAGCAAAGATGAATTTGAATAATTTGTAGATATATAATATCCAAGGAAGGCATAGCAACCTATAGGTGCAACATTTGTCAATATAACCCCCAAATAATCTATCAATCTACTCATCTAATTCCCTTTTCTCACTATATCAACCTTAATCTAACTTGGCCATATGTTCGAGAATTGCCAAGTTGTCTAAGTCTTTTTTACATGCTCCCTAAGGCTCAACAAACATCCAAATTGTTCATTATACTCATTTTCCAGTCTTAAATGAATGGCTAAAGAATTCTTGAATACTTAAGCCATCATCTTACCTTTCTAAGAAACTATGGACAAAAAATATCACCTTGCTACCATACTTTTCAAAACCACTTTGCTAAGCTCTTTGGCACTATGTTATGCCTTGCCAAGGCATCTGATCTATAATTGCATCATCCCGTCGTTGCACCAATGAGCATGCAAATGGACGGAAAAAGGAACGCATTGCTAATTTTACAAATTATATAACAAAATTAATAATTTGTTTTTTAGTTTTTATAATATTATATTATAATATAAATAACTATTATATTTATGGTATATAGAGATATTAAAAATAATATACTTTAGTTGAATATTTTAAAAATATTAATAAAAAATATATTTTTAACTTGATTATAATATAATAATTAATTAAAATATTTTGTCATTAAATTATATTATATTGTAATTTAGTTAAAACAAATAATATATGTTAATTAGTGATTTTTGAAAATAATTGCTTTATCATGGGTATGACTGTTAATATTGACAAAACAAAAGTTATGATGATCAAATCCAAGAAGGACACTTACGCTAATTTTGTGTATGACACTAACAACTTGGAGGAAGTATTTTCTTACAAATACTTAGAATTTATATTCATCACAAGCTCAACTGGAACTATAACATTGAGAAAATGATTAACGGAGGGTGGAAAGCTTATTTTGGTCTCGAAAATAATTGTAAAGCAGCAAACCTTGTGATGTGGGATAAAAATAAGCTCCTCTTTGAAACTTTAGTCACTCTTGTTATCTTGTATGGGTGTGAGGTTTGAGGTTTCAGCATCTCTAGTGAATCGTGGAGGAAGATTGAGCAAATACATAAGCTTTTTATAACGTAGAACCTCAAAACTAAAAGCAATACATCGTACCCTATTCTCCTTATAAAAGTGGTTCTTTCCCCTATAGAAAGCCTCGCTATGAATAGGCTCCTATTATACAAGCACAAAATCAATAACATGGGAGACCATAGACTTCCTAAGCTAGCTTTAAATTCCAATCAAAATCACCTAAGGCTCAAGCGAGGTTGGTAAAAAGATACCGGGGCCTGGTTAAACCATTGGGAGATTGATGAAACTGTTACATTGCAAAATATTATTAACATTAAAAATACTGTTACTTCTAAGTTTAAAGAGAAAATGTGGTGTGAGAAAGATTTAGAGGCTACAAGAAACTTAAGATATTATAAAGAGGTCATCAACCCTACTCTAGAAAATCAAAAGTATCTCTCTATTTTAACTAATTCAAAGAAAAAAATTAATATAGCCAAGATAAGAACGAACTCTCATGAGCTCTATAGTGAAACAGGTAGTTGGGCAATTCCTAAAGCACCATGGGTGGAAAAGATCTGGCATCTCTATGAGAATATGAACATTGAGTATGAAAATCACTTCCTCTTAGAGTGCCCTGCGTACACCCACATTAGATCTCAGTTTCATAATCTTTGTTGCAATATCGACCTTCTTAACCTTTTAACTTGTCAAAATTATAGTGAGCTCGGGATGCTTCTGTCCAAGCTCTTTAAGCATAGAAATATAATTTTAAAACAAACTAAATGATCTGTTTTTTTAGATTTGATAGACCAAAATTTGATCTCAAGGGGTGTTAACCACCACCGTCACCTCAATTAGATATGGAATTTAATTAAAAATATTATTAAAATAAAATTATTTAATTCAAATTATTATTATTTATTATAATATTATAATATAGTATAATAATATTTACGACACGTAGAGATATTATAAACTATTATAATTTAATTAAAAAAATTATTATTTAGTTATGATATTATAATTATATATTATAACTATATAGAAAAAAATAATGATACACTTTTATATGAATAATAAAATATTAATATGTAATTAATAATATTGTTTTTTTACTATATTTTTATTTTATTACTGTAAATTAAAAAAATATTATATAATACTAATTATGGTGAGTGCAACATTTTCCAATGTTTACATTAGGTTGTGACATTATTGTTAGGTAAGTTATGACATTCATATATGTTAGGCTTGATTGTGATCTATGCATGATTTTTTTTATGTTACATTGTGACTTTCTTCTTTTGATTATGTTTACGTGTGAATAATTATGGTGAAATGTTGTTAAAAATGATGGTCGTTGTGAACCTTTGCTAAATGTTTGGTTTATTATTTCAAGCGCTATCTTAATTTAAGTAATTTATTTTTTATTTAACGAAAAGAAGATGCATAGTGGAAATGTGGACGGATGGGAGCTAGGGTTTTGGTGAAGGTGATGGCTATGGAGTAGGTCGTCAGAGAGAGGGTACGGCTGGTCAAGGCCTCTAGCTATGGCTAGGGGTCTAATCTGGATCGAGTTCTCATTTCTCCACAAGCCAGTTCATAGCCTTTGTCCTTCTTCATGGTTTCACGCTGGATGCTGCCTGCTTTGCCCATTAGTTTTTA
>LPNX010022307.1:275044-293444 GCA_001517045.1 Pseudotsuga menziesii
ATTCATATAATTTCATACTTGCATATTCATATATTCAATTTCATAGTGTTCTAGTTCATAATTTTTATATATATACATGTTAAATTGTTTAGAATTTAATTATAATTTTGTAATTAATTCACAAACGTATATATATTGTATGTGCATGTGTATATAAAACCTTCTAAAACCACTTATGTACATGAGAAATAATGGTATGTGTTGTGAAAGAGTTGAAAAAAATATTTAACCACTACACTAAATTACATATATACAAAGTAAGTGTATTATAATATGAGTAGTTCTAGTTGTGCAATGAAATTAGAGAATGGTTGATAAATATATAATCACATTACAACGTTCATCAAAGAGTATGTCACATTTCAACGTAATATGGTTTTATCTATTTTCATGTTTATCTTATTTATCTTATGTCAACTTATTATGTTACTTAATTGTTCTCTCACATTGTGACGTTTTTCAAGTAGTATGTGATGTTGATGTTCATGAAGGAGTCTATTTTATTGTGGGATAATATGGTTTTATCTATTTTGTATCTTGATTGACTTATGACAACCTATTATGTTACTTAATTGTTATATCACATTGCAATGTTGACATTGCAACATTATATAGTTTTACCTATCTTGATATTTATTTCAATTGACTTATGTTAACATATTATGTTAATTAATCTTGTTGTCACATTGTGACTTTGTCAATGTGTACGTCAAATTTCAATGTTAATAATTATCTTTTTTACTATAAGTGGTTTTAAACCATTTGAAATATCCATTAAATGTAAGAATATTTATAATTTAAACTTTTCAATAAAAAAAATGTTTAGCAAAAGAAATTTACCAACACAACATTTCAATATTAATTATTTTCTAAGTGATTTTAAACCATTTAGAAATACTCATAATAAATTTAAAAATATTTATGAACTAAATTTTTTAATAAAATAAAATAAAATAATTTTATATGAATATTAGAAGACATTTACCAACACAACTACATAAAGCGTCCAAACATTTATGGTTTATTCTATAAAATGTAGAAGAATCTACCAAAACTTCAATTAAAAAAACATCAATAAAATTTTAATTATTTAAAAATATTAATTTGTGTTATGCTTAAATTTGTATAAATATTAAAAATATATGAAATCTATTCAATATAAATAATTTTATTAACTTTATTAAATTCTTAATGTTATAATTTAACTAAAAGTAATGTCATGATTTAATAGCAATTAATATATTTATGAATATATAATATTATTTGTATTTATAATATTAAACTAAAAATATAATAAAAAATATTATTAATTAATGTAAAGTTGAATCGGATTAATATAGTTAATTTAAAATCATGTTATTTTAAAATTATTAAATTAATTTTTTTCTGCAATAATTAATAAAGATAATAATGATGATTAAATCCAACCTAGTATTTAAACTATGTATTACTAAAATCTATAAAAATGTACATACTCTACTCTCCTTTAGATTTGGACCTATGACTTTCTAGAAGGAAACACATGTTCTTAAGTGTTAGCACACACTCATTTTTTTAAGTCCATATGTATTTTCATGTCAATGTTACCCAAGCTACAATGACTTCAAAACATGAAAATAATTATAACAATGAACTTACATCCATCTAACTCTTTTAATTGTAATATTTTTTTTAAGATGGATAAAATGATAAATAGGTGATAATTCATTTGTCAAACTACATACTTGCATCCATTATATATATATATATATAGATAGATAGATAGATAGATACACTACATATATTCTTATGTAAATTGGTGGTGATGGTGGTGGTGGTGAGAGATCAAAATCTTGGACTATTGGACCTTAAGAAGATAAAGATTATTTGATTTTTTTAAATACTATTTCTATTCTCAAAAAACTGAAAGAGTGAGATCTAAAAGATTAGAAAGATCAATGAATAAGCAAAGATCTTTTTAGAGATTGTCCAACCCCTAATTTCATATATATATACTTATTTATTATACCTTTAATTAATTACTATTATGATAATATTTATATATTATTTAAAAAATATAATATATATATATACTTTTTCCTAGTTCATATCGAACTTGATTTGATTTCCTCTAATTATCAAACTTGATTTGGTGCCCTGAATTACATTAAGATCCGTGGATGCCCTACCTTCTTATTCTTAAATTTCATTTTTGTTAATCAAATTTGAAATTAAGATTGGACTTGCACTCGAACCTTTCTTAGATGAAACCATTTGATATTGTTGGCGTAGGAAACAACAACGAATGCTCAAATGCTTCGATTTTTTCACAATACTTCAGTTACATTGTGAATATTCATGCTACAGTTAAATAAACGCTAAAATCATTAAACCAGCGAGGGGTTGGAGGAGTGGTGTGATAACGAAAATAAAGTGATCCAAATAATCAACACTGAGTTATAACAATTCCAAACGAAATTGAAATGCCAATCAAGACTGAACTGAATAATAAAAATCATAATAATTTAGCTAAGAGTATCAATGGCTACGGATGGCTGAGGCCATCGTTATCTAGATTGCTGATTCAGAGCAAGGGGCAGAGTTAATTGTTGAGTCTGTTCTATGGTTATTGGATAAAGAGATTAAACAATAGAAATAAGCTGCTTTATGTTTATAGGATAAAGAATCAGAAATAGAAATAAATTCAGGTTGCAAATAAAAATATTTGTATGAGTATAATTATTCGGAGAATTGGTGTTAAGAATTGTAATTTTAATTGAACACTATCAATAGTGTATTAATTAGTTATTTAGTTAAATAGTTGAGTTGGTTACATTAAAAAGAATTAGTGATCTATGGTATTTTGTGACACCTATGGTTTTGCTGTTATGTAGTTTTATAAATACTGTTGCTTAATATTGAGAAAGGCAATCAATATGACCATTGTGTTTTCTGCTATTTTCTGCTTCTTTTTTAGTTTTTTTGTAATCTTTAACATGGTATCAGATCACATGGCTCGATCCATTCCTTATTGTCTCTGGTAAGCCTTTTTACATAGTGGAAAACACACACAGGCATAGTAGGTTGTGATGAGACAAGAAGATAATAGAAGATCAAAGAAAATCGAAGAAGATCGATTCTTAAAAATGAAACTACCAGAAGCAAGAAATCTCTTAACACCAAAAAGACATGGAGATAAATATGATGCATGGGCAGTCAAAATAAATAATTTGTTAAAAACACAATTTAAAATACTACTGCATAATATTGAGAAGACAATCCAATTGCCCAGAACATTCAATATGTTCATTATGTGTTCTGATATTTTCGAGTCTTTTGTAATCTTTAGCAATTGGAATGAGAGATTGGAGATTTCCCATACTTCTTCCGTTCAATGTCGGAAAAACAGTCTGTGGTTTGAACTGCCCATTAACATGAAATATAGATTTATGCTGACGTCTTATACATCCAAAAGACATCACTGGGTTAAGCTTAATCAACTCTTGACAACCGCGACATAAATTAAACTAGTTAAACTCAATTTCAATTAAAAAGGTGGCATTATGTTGGAATAACATGCAACGTCGCGACCATAAAGGCCAATAGATTCACCTTGAATGGCTACAAATGGAGATGGTCACACGTCAATTCTTAAATTCTTAATTTTTCAGTTATAGTGATATCTCCTTTGGTATGGGCATATATATGCAAAATGTCTACAATATGCCAAGAGAAACTTGAAACAGCTGATGAACAGCTTAACTCGGCTGGTAAATCAGAATTGAACCCTGATTTTGACCCGGTGTTGTTGGTCGCTGGCTTAGGGGGCTCAATCTTAACAGCCGTGGATGAAAATGGCCATAAAGAGCGAGTTTGGGTTCGTATCTTTGAAGCTGAACGGGAATTTAAAAACAAACTTTGGTGTGTATTCGATCCCACCACCGGAAAAGCTGTGTCCTTGGATACCACGACAAGGATTGAAGTCCCAGAAGACAGATTTGGACTGTATGCAATTGACATCCTGGACCCTAATATAATTTTTCCATTGAAGAGTCTTTACTACTTCCATGATATGATAAAACAGTTAGTAGGTTGGGGATATAAGGAGGGTACAACCCTCTTCGGTTTTGGCTACGATTTTCGTCAGAGTAACAGGCTTCAAGAAACAATGGATCGTTTTAAAGAAAAGTTAGAATGCATACATAAAGCTTCTGGTGGAAAGAAAGTGAAGATCATAAGCCATTCAATGGGTGGTCTTCTTGTCAAATGTTTTCTCTCTCTCCACAGAGAAGACTTTGAGAAGTATGTGAAGAAGTGGATAACTATTGGCACACCGTTTCAAGGAGCGCCTGGAATTATAATGGATGCTCTTTTGACTGGAATTGCATTTGTAAAAGAGTGGCAAGAAAGCCTTTACATTTCTAAGTGGAGCATCCATCAACTGTTTGTTGAATGTCCCTCAATATATGAGCTGATGGCAAACCCTGATTTTAATTGGTCTTCACTTCCTGTTCTGAAAATATGGCGAGACAAGAAAGAAGGTGGCCGCTCTGGCGACTCATCTGTTGAACTGGAGTCTTATGGTCCGTATGACAGTGTTAATTTCATGGAAGATGCTCTTGTTAATAATACTATTCATTTTGATGGCTGGACAATAGCACTGCCATTTAGTTTTGAAATCTTGAAATGGGCCAATGAAACCAGAAGAATCATGTCATTGGCAAAGCTCCCTCCATCTGTAAAATTTTATAATATATATGGCACTGGCAAGGATACACCATTCAGTGTAACCTATGGAAGTGAGCATAAGCCTATATCAAGCATGGAGCAGTTATTGCATTCGGCGGCTGTGTACAGTTGTGTGGAAGGTGATTCAATGGTCCCCATTGAATCAGCTGTGGCAGATGGATTTGAAGCAAAGCAAAGGATAGGTGTGCCTTCAGACCACCACGACTTGGTCAGTGATAAACATGTTTTTAGAATACTGAAACATTGGCTGAAAGATAACGACGATGAACTTTGGTATGAATCTGACGAGGACGACTCAGTATGTTATATTTCAGGAATACGGAATACTGAAGATATGATGAAATAGATGAATTTCATTAGACTTAATTTAATTTTTTTTTATTAATTTTATTAAAAATGTAAACTTAAATTTATTCTTATGATGTCTTATTCTAAGAATCAATATCTTATATAACAAAAATATCATATTTAAGTCTCTTCTATATCCCATTTCTCAATATCATGTGATTGACTTTCCATTGATTATATTTGTGCATATTATTTTAGCTTAGTTTATTTAGATTACACCGAAGATTATATGTGTTAAGATATCCATCTTAAGATTCTCTTACATCCCATTGGGAACGTTATTCTTTTTAATCGGGGATGTGGTTTGTTAATGTAATCCATATTAATTAGAAGATCAACTTTACTTAAGGGTGAGTGTACAAAGTTGAGGGACCTTTTAAATGCAATGGTAGAGTGAAGTCAATCACTCAAGATCCATAAAATAGAAATCATCCCAAGCAATCTAGACCTTGCCAAGCCTAGTCCCAAGGCTGCAAACATGCTTTCCAATTATGATAGTTAAAATCAACACACACGCATTGTAATGGCCAAAAACATGCTCTTGTTAAATCTAACAAACTCATGCATGTGTTATATAAAACTTGTTTTATGGTGAAAACATGATGAGCCCGTCATTTTCGCCACAACCACACGCTGGAACGAGTTCAAGCGGAGTAGAACGAGCTAGGGTGAACACGTTTTGGGTGAGAAAAAGCCAACAAACTCTAGCTTTGGATCAATCTCTTCCTTGTGAGGTATTTTCTTCAGATCCTCTCATGTCAATTTCCGTATATTCAATAATTTCTATGCCCTAATATGAATTTAAACCATCTTTTTTTAAATTTATATGCCCATAAAGGAATTTACATGCCCATTGGAAACCAAACCCCAATTTAATCATAAAAACCAAATAATTTTGACTATTTCCTTATGTCTATTCAGAAGCATCCTTGTGAATCCATATCAAAATTCACATGCCCAATGGAAACCAAAACCCCAATTTACTCATAAAAAACAAATCAATTTCACTATTTGCATATGCATATTCACAAGCATCCTTGTGAATCCATACCAAAATTCACAAATATGCAAAGTTGTCAAGTATATTGCAAGTTTGCATAAACAATTTACATGCCCAATGTAAATCAAACCCCCACTTTACTCATAAAAAGAAAATCAACTTCACTATTCGCATATGTATATTCACAAGCATCCTTGTGAATCCAAACCAAAATTAACAAATATGCAAAGTTTGTCAAGTATATTGCAAGGTTGCATACAACTATAAAAATATCAAGTAGAATCCATATCTTCCCTAAAATACATAAACACACATGGTAAATCCCTTGCTTCTATTCGAAATATCGAAGTTGGTAAGAACATCAATAAACACCTTATAGTTTTGATGAAAATTCCTAATCCAAGTGTTAAAATAAGGTATAGAAGCTTCCCATGCTTAAAAAATATTTCCTCTTGACTGAAGAGTACTTTTTGGTTAAGGTCAAGACAACAGAGTTCAACCATAGGCTCTATGAATATCAAGATACATAGGGAGGTTGATGTGTTTGATTACATGCCAATCACATACTATCATACATGATAGAATTGAGTGGAAACATGGCAACCATAAAATCCACTATACACAATTATGCAAAGTCTCTCATGGGTATATATAAAGAGTGCATACAACTAAAATAACATCAAGTGGAATAAATAAATGGCCCAAATTACATATAAACAAAGTATCTACTAAATGGACTTTGGAGACCAAAAAAAATCACGCTAGAAAAAATAATTACATATCTAACAAAATCCTTGCCTATATTGGGATTTTATTCATCAATAGCACCTTCTACCACCTCTTCTAGGCTCTAGCCCTTTCCTCTACCTGCAATATGGGATTTGGTCCTGCAAGGGCATTAGTCAACACCTCACAATTTCAATGAAACTTCATAATCCAAGCCTTAAAATAAGCTAGATGATCTTCCCAATCAACATATGCACATAGGACATTTTATTTACACATGCATATGGAAATTGGAATTAGTACTTGAACTTACGACATAATTTTCAGATGAAAAAATGTTAAATGTTTATTCTTTACTATAAAATTCAAGATCAATTTTAAAATTTAAATTATAAATTTAGTTTATGTTGTTATTTTTTCGTACATTAGCTTTACACTTTTCATTGCATATAGATGTCATTATACCATGTCTTTATTATTCTAATGATATTTTATTTGTATTTATAATTTATGTGGATACTATGGACCACAATGAAAAGATATTGAGAGTTACTGGTCATCTGAGAGAGATTGGTTTTGCATGGAGGGGTGTAGATTATCTTTGTTGCTCCTTGTCAGCATCATTGCTGACCATAGTGGATACGATCGCTAGAATGAATGATGATTTGTATCGTATAGCATCCTACATGGAAACCAAAAGACGAGAATATGCCGATGGTTTGAGCTATAATGAGATCAAGAAGCTAAAAATAACAAAAGAACACATATATACATTATTTAGAGTGCTTGGGACAAATGCCATTTCGGAGAGCAGCAAGCCACATATTTTGATTGAGTGGTGCATCTGTCAACCCATTAGAGGCCATTGGATGGACATATGATACATGCTTTTCAATATTCCCCCGCACAACAATAGGGAAGTACCATTGTACTTCCTCCAAAAACTGTATGTAGAGTGTGTGATGGAAAAACATTTCAACTATTTTGACATGTTGAGGTTCCACAGCGTTGGTAGGGAGATGCACCAAAACCGACCCAATGCTAGGCATAAATATTCAAATCGATTGAGATACCTCCACCCCGTTCCCAGCTACCGAGGCCAGACATCCATCCTGCACATGATATGGTTACCCAGGAACGGGAGGCATTTCTTACTCTAGTTGAGATGATTTCCCGACACACCACAACTGTTGACCAGGTAGGGCCCTCTTTCTCTGGTGGGGTACAACCACCAGCTTCCTATGGTAGAGGACCATCTATTGGTGGGGATAGACCTATATCCCATGTGCCCCAGAGCAAGCCACTTGTGTGCACAACATCTGGTCAATCATGTTATGGTCGTGGACCAACACATGGTACATCTACGATGACTGGTGGTCAGGTAAGGACATTGTTAAAACTCTATTGTTGTTCAATTTTTAATTTTTCTATATTGTACACATATTAAAATATTCTTAACATATGCAATTTTTACTCTTGGAGGAGCTTGATGCCTCTAAGGAGGGTGGTAGTGCTCCCAATGTGGTTGTATTCGTGGGTCAAACAACCAAAACCGAGGTAATATTTCAACATGAGTCATTTTATTAATACATATCATTTTGTTTATACATGTGTTAGTATTGATTAATTTGTTAAATGGTCTAAATTTATTTACAATTTTTGAAGTTGCAGGAACCCCATTTTCAACCAGATGTTGGAGACATTGATCTCAACGAATTACCCCCATGTGGATTTTATGATTACCTCAGGAATGTAAGTAGATGGTTAATGACTGAATCTTGTTCAAGTTATTTAAATTTACTATTGTACACTCCTTTATATAGATTGCTAATATTTATAATTTTTAAACTTGCAGATGCTATTTAGATCTGCAGAGGGGCAAGAAATTGTTGGTAGTGGTCCCTCCCATGGGGGAGATATGTCCCACACAGAGGTACATATATTACAACATATTAGTTTTTCAGTACATATTATTCCATCCATTCAAGTCCATGTCTAACTATGGTAACACTTTATGACTGCATATATCACCCCAAATCCCTACACTGCCTAGTTGGTTTGGACCTCCCCATAGTCCAAATGTAGATAAGTATGTTGTATACACTAGACGAACCTCTGCCTTAAAAAGAGAAGGTGTCCATGACGATCAACCTACTCAATCCACGACAATGTACACATTTCCAATGGCAGTTGTTGGTTGGCTTTGAATTCACTTCACAACTAGTTTTTTTTAATGTTATTTTTGAATGTTTACAACATCAGGATGTAGAGTCGTTTGTTCCAGACCTTAGTGGGGTTGTTGATGCTACAACCAATGCTGCATCTACAATAGGGATAAGTCACACATAGGTACATCTACTTGAATATTTGTAATTGTACAGTTCTTTTGTATTGCCTATGGACATGCACGATGTCTAACTATTTTATCATTTGGTGAATGTAGCCACACCCTAGTCCATTAGTGCATGCGACCGAGGTTGATGTTCAACCTACAACTCCTCTTTATACTGAAGAACCCTGGTCTCATTCCCAGGAACAAAATTTTTCAATGAGATGTTCATTATTTACATAATTGGTTAGTACTTTCTCATTCATGTACATGTTGATAATTGTTGAGATAATTGACATTTTTTTTTTATTTGTAGAGAATCATTGCAGAGAGACTCTATGCAAGGAGGAGGACACTAGAGGCATCTATACCTTGGATGGATGCAGTGAGTGTTTTTTTATGTAGAATTGAGTCATATTTTAAATTTTCAAACTTTGTTATTGTTGGACAGTACTAGTTCAGTTACCTAATCAAGAATTATTGTCATTGATTTGTAGTCGCCAAAGATGCACAGTGGTCGTGGATAGAGGCAACAAGCATCAAAGTCGGGGAAAATCAAGAGAAAGTTAGAGTTTTGATGTGTTATTCCGAGACAAATATGTATTTTTTTGTACAAGAGGAAGTTAGAGTATAGGGGCACGATCTAGGAAAAATGTACTTTTGTTTGCATGTACATCGAAAATGATGTTTTTGATACATGTACATTGACTAGCCATATAAAGTCCTTATATTTTTGTATTATAACTTTCATGATATACAAAATATTTCATATCAAGGATCTTGAGATCTTCATGGTTCAGTGTTTTAAGTGTGATCATACATGTGTGGCCAAGAATGTTTCTCTATGTAATGTTCCCAATTTTCAATAGATTTTATGATTGCATGGAGATATCAATTAGAAATTTGAGAACAATGCACAATTACAATATTACAAAATGACAATAATGTACATTTAAATTATTTTTTACCACAATTCAATTGCATATACAATGTTAAATTGTATTAAAAATATGGAACATACCTAACACACATAAGCACCCAACACATATAAGCAACTGACCCAACTAAGTGGAATACAAAAGCACCTTACCCACATAATAACCTAATAAACTTTTAAAGGATGCACGAAGTTGAAACACCTAAGTGATGCACCTATGTGGGTGCTGCGTGGTCTACACAAATGAAATTGTTGTTTGGCATGATGTCTTTCATCTAATGAATATATGGGATACACATAAAACCTAAAAGTATTTGAGTATAAGGTTGATTAAAAATAATTTTTATGATTATATCCTACACATTATGTATATCCTGTACATTCTTTTATCATTTTGTTAATGTACATGGCATTTGATGAATCACCTCGAGGAACAACTTTGGAAGAGATGAAAATTATGCGTGATTTTATTATAGTTTAAATTGATTGGAGAAGTACTATTTTGAATCTTGTTTTATAAATTTATGTTTATGGCGTAATATTCGAAACATTTGTAGTGTGAAGATATATATTTTGTAATAACGGCGTAATAGGTTGGCCACTTGTTTCTAAACATAAACATATTCCATTACATGTTTAATGACGTAATGGAATTTTCTCCTAAAAGGTTTATTATGGTGATAGGGAGAGTTTACATAGGGAATTATCCCAGGACGAGTTTTTCACTACATTGTCTTATATGAAGATTGCTAAATATCTAAGTATATGTGAAAGGATTATGTCCTTTTGAGTTTTACAGACCATAAATGTGGGATACTATTCATGATGAGATGGTTTACAACCAATTTCAACCTGACACTCTTCCTTTGGTTAAAGTGGAAAATGCAAGGTTTATGTGAAACTTGAGTTTTTAGACACATTTTTCTCTTCCTTAGGGTCCATGTTCAATGCTCACAAAACGAACTTTTGATTAGTATGTTTGGATGTCTCTCTAGAATCATCCCTATTGCTTGGCCTTATATCCAATCTATTGTTGCTGCATGATGTTTATGGATTCCCATTGGATTTTGGTTGTTGTTAATCACATTTAAACATGGAATAATAGTTTTCAACAAGCATTTTTTCAAGAGGGGAAGATCTACACTAACATTAAAGGAGATATAAATTAATACTTCTTTCCAATTCTAAGTTGCACCCTATTGTGGGTATCCTTTCTTCTCTGTGATGCCGATCAAGCACAAACTATCAGCATATATGTTTAAGCCCACCTCCTACATGATTCCAGGGACACCTATTGAATCCCTAACTGGGGCATAGAATAAAATCGTGCATCAAAACCGGGTTTCGATGGGTCATGCAAGTGTGTTAAGGGATGTTCCATGTGGGAGCTCTAGCCACACGTTCAAGGTCAAGGAATTTACAAAGTTAACCCCTATATGCAAAAATTTCACATTTCCTTGCTGAGAAAAACCCTAGTTTCCAAAATTGACCTAAAGATCCCTTGTCCATGGACCCAGAGTATAGGCCACCCCTAGAACTATCCCAATGTCCTGAATCCAATAGATTTGGTGGTTTGTCGATCCAAGCCACTTCCATCATTCTATGGCACATTAAATCCCACCTCCTACAATATTTTAGTGACACCTATTGAATCCCTCCCTGGGGAATAGAATGGAAATCATGCATAAAAATAGGGTTATGGTCGGTTATGCAAGCGTGTTTAGGGATTTTCCATGTGGGAACGCTAGACACACGTTTACAGTCAAGGAAATTGCAAATTTGACCCCTATGTGAAAAAATTTCACATTTCGTTATTGAGAAAAACAATAGTTTCCAAAATTGACCTAAAACAGGATCCCTTGTCCATGGACTCAGAGTAGAGGGACAACCCTAGAACTATCCTGATGTCCTAAATCCAATGGATTCAACGGTTAATCGATCCGAGCCACGGTCATCATTCTATGGCACGTTGAAGCCCACCTCCTATAGGCTTTTAGGGACACCTGTTGAATCCCTACCAGGGGCATAGAATGGAAATCGTGCATCAAAACGAGGTTCTAGTGGGTCATTAAAGTGTGTTTAGGGAGGTTCCATGTGGGAATGCTAGCCACACGTTCATGGTAGAGTAATTTGCAAAGTTGACCCCTATGTGTAAAAATTTCACATTCCCTTACTGAGCAAAACCCTAGTTTCCAAAATTGACCTAAAATAGGATCCCTTATCCATGGATTGAGAGTAAAGGGCCACTCCTAGCACTATCCCGATGTTCTAAATCCAACGGAGTCAACGGTGCATCGATATGAGCCACGGTCATCATTTTATGGAACGTTGAATCCCACCTCCTACAGGATTATAAGGACACTTATCGAATCCCTTCTTGGGGAATAGAATGGAAATCGTGCATCAAAACATGGTTTTGGTAGGTCATACAAGCGTATTTAGGGAGTTGACATGTGGTAACTCTAGCCACACATTCACGGTCAAGGAATCTGCAAAGTTGACCCCTATGTGCAAAAATTTCACATTCCCTTACCGAGCAAAACCCTGGTTTCAAAAATTGACCTAAACCAGTATCCCTTGTTCATGGAACCAGAGTAGAGGGCCACCCCTAGAACTATCTATATGTCCTGAATTCAACAGAGTCGACGGTTCATTGATCCAAGCCACGATCATCATTCTATGACACGTTGAACCCCACCTCCTATAAGATTTTAGGGACACCAGTTGAATCCCTACCTGGGGCATAGAATTCCTACCTCTAGGATACAAAATAGGGTTTCTATGGTTTAGAATTCAAACTATGGTTTACGGTGCAAACTAGGGTTACTAGGATTGGCTATAGGGTTTGTAAGCTAGGATTGGCTAGGTGTATCAGGCTAGGATTTCTTTCATCTCAATTGATACGAGATATTCGTCAATGGTGACATCGAATAAATGGTACTAGTGATCTATAGATGATAGTTAGTGGCTACAAACTATGCTTTCTAGGATTTTGAACACAAACTAGGATTTCTAGGGTTTATAATTCAAACTAGGGTTTATGGTACAAACTAGGGTTACTAGGATTGGACCTTGATGTAGTATGTCATGTAATAGATTCTATCAATGTAGTATGTAGTATGCTCTTGATGTAGTATGTAGTATGTTAATAATGGATGCTCTTTATGTGGTATGTCATGTGGATACTTCTCTTTTTATTCATTTTACAATGTTAAAAATTACTCTACATCATAGTCTATAATTAGTATGGTTCATTAACACAAGGGGCTACAATACCTCACCTTCAATGGATCACGAAGTTGACACAAACTAGTCTTTAGGCTACAAACTATGGTTTCTATGGTTTAGAATTCAAAATAGGGTTTACGGTGCAGACTAGGGTTACTAGGAATCGGCCATGGTTATTAAGCATGGGAAGCTTTTAATACCTTACTTTAACACTTGCATTAGGAAGTTCCATGAAAACTTGGGGTGTTGACTAATGTCCTTATAGGACCAACTTCAAGATTCAAGGCAGATGCAATAGGCATATCCAAGATAGAGTGATAGATAATGGTCTAGGGATATATGGCATGAGTCATGTAAGTATGAATATACAACAAATCCATGATGAAGCTTGTGCAATTTATCAAGTTGTTGAAGTCTATGCAATTTATAAATCTATCAAGCGGTCAATATATCAAGCTGTAAATAATTAATGAGACCATGAAACCAAAATACCTGGCTGCGTACCTATTGTCATTTGACTAGATCATCGGAATCACCTTTAATAGCAATGGTATCCTTTAGCCTCTCGTTCTCGGAGTAAGGAAACAGGTATCGTGACTTTGATGAGTTCTTGCTTGGCATATTTACCGCTGGAGGTTTGTGCCAATAACTAAGTTTGTATAATGATATACAATTTCACTTGGTCTATAATCTTCAAATACATAACATTTTTTTCTTTTGTGCGTGTCCAATCTGTATCAAATATTCTCCTTTGATAACCATCAACCAATTTGAAAATCATTGCCCTCGGAGTCACTTAAAAAGACAACAAGGGTCTTCTTCCCATCCAAGCAATGTGTCATCTAGTAGTCAGTGTTCCATTCATTGCCTCTCAGGGAAACCACTACGTATATGTGCCCTGCATAAAATAAAGTGCAAACCTAGGAGTCAGCTAACTAAACACAATTAGTCGTCAAAAATTTAAAAGTTATCAACATAATAGTCGAACTTAGTTGCACGAGATCTTATATGTGGTCACAGTCATGTGAAATACTCGACCGAACCTCCTCCAACTTGGGTAATTCTATAGTTATCTTTTGACCAAAGGGGAGTGATACACGATCCCATCTCTCAATCCAATCTGTGGATTCAAATTTGTCCCATTCACCACTATTACATGGATAACAAAAACAAGAGAGTTCCCTTGTCCAAATTTCAACTATAGCATTTTCTGATGTTCTAACTGAATGAAATGCATGATTTCATTCGATGCTATTGCACTCATATAGGTGTGATTGATCTACATCGACCACCTCTGAAAAATATCTATGTACATGTGATTTTTGAGTGGTCTTCTTTCCTTCTGGTTCCCTGCCCCATCATTGAAGAACACCATGCAACAATGGTCTTTGCATATTGGATGAGTGAAATAGTTGTGAATTTCATCTCTTACCTACGTAATGTAGTATTGATGTATGCACCTGCTCCATCATGTTTGACTTTTCTGTGTCTGGTCTCAATTTAGTTCCAAATATGTGGCACATTATGCCTCTTGTGGAGAATACACAACCATTGGAAGACACGAGAATTTTTGAATTGCCCCACACAACCATGAGAAAAAATCCAATGTTGTTCCATCTGTATATTGTTATCATTCAGGGGATTGTAGAACAATTTAAATCTGTGTTGTACAAAATCCAAGTCATGACACTTGTATCACTTAAGTAAAAGTGATACTCCTTCAATATAACCCTTTTCTCTTGAGTACTATTTTCCCCATGTCTGTTGGTGATATGGATCATTATGCTGACCTAGTCTGAGTGATAATATTGACTATGAATATCGTTCTGTGGTTGAAGAGTGTATTTTCCGCAAAATTGACCACTAATAATATAGTTCCAATAGGAAATGTATCCATGCACGTTCTGAACTTCTCATATTTCCAATGAGCCACATGTACATGCTTTACATACTATTGTGTCTTTTCAAAGAATTCCTCCATGAAGTTGAAAACCAGTACCTGGTAGATCAACAATAAATATGTACATATCAATAGGTTGTTACATATATGAAGTAGAAATACATGAAGAAAAAATACTATTCAGGAACTTGTTACTAACCTAAGAGGCAACCAATTGTATTTTGTTTATTTCATTCCCTCCACCAATATCATACATGACATATTTGAATGACTCCAAGTTCACTTCATGTCTCCCAAGTTCATGCTCATCGGTCACATGTATGCATTTGTCCAAAAATTCCATTCCACCTTACCTTGGGCATGTCCCATCTACGTAAGGCCTTTGATAAAATGTGCAACCTTTTGTCCTTCTACACAAAATTCTATGAATAAAGTCTCTAGATGATGTCGGTGGCAATGTAGTTGATCATTACTACACAAGAGTGTTATGCAACACACGCAGTATACATATATATGTTTCATAATAATAACCGTACTCAATGCGATATCGAAAACAACATGTGTTACAAGTTGTGTTTATTTTAACATACCATGGTTTGCATTTCTCGAAGGATCTTTGGACCAAGTTAAGTTCATTATGTTCATGCCTAAATCTCTCATATAATTCTATTCATGTCATGTCAAGAAAATGTTTAATGTGGGGCTCACAATCCATTGAACTCCTTCTCAATTTTAGTAGATCTTTTTTATTGGACGAAGGTCTACTATTGCCACACCAAAAATCTTGCACCGGTCCCTTTACCGCATTAATGAGCTTCATAATGGAGTGTGGAAACTTACGAATGAAGGACCAGACATATGTTTGATCAGAGTGAAGTTGTTCTCTTATAGAAAAATACCTATGGAGTGTTTTGATATCCAATCCTACAAGTTTGGATGTAGGATTAAGAATTCGAAGGGCCCTAGTGCTTTTGTTCACGATTAATTGTGACAACACACGACGAGCTGCATTGTGAACCTTTGAACGAGATTTATTTCCAATAGTACTACATGCATCTACTAAAATTAGGACAACATGAGAACTTGGTTCATAAGTGTTTATCTTTATCCTTAATTTTCTCCTAACAACAGTTATAGACCTAGATTTTAATAACGATATAAATAATCTACATTTTTCTCCATCACATTTAGAATCAAAATAGTTAACAAGTATCTGTTGAGATTGACAGGCAATAGTGCGTTTAGACAACGTACTTTCAAGCAAACCAATGTGACTTTCATCGATATGTATATGTTTTGGAGTTCTTCGGCGTGAATTTGCTAATAGAGGTAGGGAGGTTGGAACTACACCTGGTACCATATCACCCAATTGGTCTAGCTTTTGAACATGAGATTCATGTCCTTCCATCTCTTGTTGTCAGCCGGATGGTGGAAATTGGAAATCCTTCTAGGTGGTCTGGACAACATTGTCTTCTTCGAGCATATGATTGACATTCAACAGCTCTCTAACTTCATCACTTGTATACCAACCTCCAAGTAAATCTGCAAAGGTTTCAGGTGGACCTTATGTGCACCTACATTTTACTCCTTGATCAGTGCCATGCACTGCTCTTTCTTCAACTGCTATGGAGACCGAAGGCCCATCCAACGAATGCTTTTTTCTTTCTTGTTGTGGATTGGTAGGAAGAATTGTGGCATCCTTTACAACCATAATTGGTTGAGTGTCCATAGAGCGTTTTTTATTGGTCTTGTCATTTCTTTTCTTTTCTCTAATTTCCTCAAGGATTTCATTGGGTATCATCTTCCTTGTTGATTTTCTTGCTCAATTGCCTGAGTTGTCCATCACCGCAATGATCAATGATATATGGTGCTCCTCAATGGGAGATTAGCCATGCTTGGTTTCTTTCTTGAACAATCAAGTGTCTAGATACTCCACCATAATGACCAATGAAATATTTTCTTTGATGTTCCTCAAATGCAAGAAAAAAATGGCGGAGATGCTCAATGGTGCTCTTTAGTGGGAGACTCCCTGAGCTTGGTTTCTTTCTTGCTCAATTGTTTCTAGATACTCAAATTAAGGGGAAGATTGGGAGGAATGTTGCCTTTGCTAGCTCCTCAAATGCAAGGGAAAAAAATGTGGAGATGGTCAAAGGTGGAGACTCCCCAAGCTTGGTTTCTTTCTTTCTCAATTGTGTCTAGATACTCAAGTTAGGGGGAATATTGGGAAGAGTGTTTCCTTTGCTAGCTCCTCAATTGCAAGAAAAAAAATGGTAGAGATTCTCTATGGTGCTCCTCAATGGGAGATTCCCCAAGATTGGTTTCTTTCTTTCTCAACTATGTCTACATACTCCACCACAATGACCAAGTTAATGTTGCCTTTGCTAGCTCCTCAATTGCAAGAAAAACAGTGGTGGAGATGCTCTATGGTGCTCCTCAATGGGAGATTTGCCAAGCTTGGTTTCTTTCTTGCTCAATTGGTATCTTTCTTGCTCAATTAATTCTTTATTTCTTGCTCCTCAATGTATACCATGCTCCAAGAAATCCTTAGACACTTGTGATGGAGATGCTTGATGTCAAAAAAAAAATGTGTGATAATTTGGTGAAGAAGAGAATGAACGCACTGTTTGGAACCTGAAATTGCGCACAGACTATGAAACATGCTTGAAATCTGATAGAGTGTTTCTCATATAGGGACTATCATTGTTTATACTGAAACAAAACATGAATACATTATTATTACAAAAAGCAAGAGCACATTTTTACCACATAAAATGAGTACGTGTTATGCTAGAATAGCGTTTAGGAGCATTTAAGAAGGTAGTTCCACGGCTAAGTTATCATTCAATGTTTATGGGAAATTAACAAGCACTCCCTAATACTTAGCACCTTAACACCCCCCCTCTCTTCAGCCTAACTATATTCTTTTAAAACTCAAGGGATGTGTGTGTGAGAGAGAGAGGGAGAGGAGGGGGGGTTGGGGTTAGGTGTAGTTGGATGAGAAGAGGGGGAAGACAGAGACATAGAGATAGAGATAGAGTGGAGGGGAGGGCGGTGTTGGGGAATATGTAGGGGGGTCATAGGTTAGGGGTGTTAGTGGTAAGGGGAGACATAGGGATGTGTGAGAGAGAGAGAGAGAGACAAAGATAGAGGAAGGGGTGTGTTAGGAGTTTAGGAGTGGGGGGGGTTAGATTAATGTGGGTGCAT
>LPNX010022307.1:304196-359936 GCA_001517045.1 Pseudotsuga menziesii
TGCAAAATGCACACTTGTTTTGCAGTAAAATAATGCCCACGCGTTTATCATTGGAGGGAATACATATTTGAATTTAAATAAAATGCATGTGCATTTATTTCCACTATGGCCAAGCCTCCACCCATGCTGGCGTGTGATTCTTATGCCTATGTGTCTTCTTCATACTTTTCTTTGGATTCATCATGCCTATGCCTTGGAGTGTGATAAACCATGGATAATTGAGCATTATATCCAAATTTTCAATATTCTCGTGTTTAGCCATTGGTTACAGTATGTTGCACACATCCATTTTTTATGAAATTTTACAAACAGATATAGTTTTTTTTGCAGATTCCAATTATGTAATTTTTAACAAGAATATATAATTTTTTCTATTTTTTTCTTATTTATCTTGTGTCATCACTCCTCAACTCAAAAAACACAATGTTAGTTTTTCATCCATAACTATTTCATTTCTCAACCATTTTTAAAACAAATTGTATGTGCACTAAAGAACACCGACCTCTACATGCTATAAAAGAACCATTTCCAAATAATTGCATTAAGACATTCAAATGGTGTACCCACAATTGACATACCATTTTCGAGGTTTGATCACTTAGATAAATAAAAAAAACTTTAAAATATTATTTTTATTATTGGAAAAATAGTTGTGCATTAGTACTATCAGTTCTTTATATTTCTACCAGTTTTCGTAAGTTTATTCCATCATTTAGTCACTCAAAGGTTGCACCCACAAAAACATATACCTTATAATTTTTCCCAAAAATAAAAGGTTTCCGTTAAAAAATAAATAACTCTAGATAGTTAAGAATATTTTCAATAGAAAAAAATTATATATTTGGAAATGTCATTCAATTTCCTACATTTCATCTTTTTTACTCATCGCAAGATTCATTGTGTAAGTGCCTCAAAAGATCCATATAAGTTGATGGATGCCTGTTTTTTCAGTTTTCTATTGCATCTAACGTGTCAAAAGGGACCCTCATTAGTTTGCACACACCCTTAATTATTTTTATCTCTAAAATAAATTTGAGGTTTGACTTAGGGCTTAGCTAACAAAATTCAAACATTGTCTACTATAGTGAACTAAAATCAATCATAATCAATCATGGCTCTCTAAAATCTACTATATTAAGTTGTACTTTAATGTTAATAAAAAAAAGTTGACCAAATCCAATTACAAAATCAAATGTCATTATTTGTAATTCTATTATTCATATATGTATTATTAATTCATTTCAACAAAGAGAAAAAACCTGCTTTATTGTTATTCAAAAAATCAAAGAAAGTAAGATTTTATGCTGCATCTCTTACAATATAATACTTTATTTTCCAAAAAGTATAACTCAATGTTGTATTCTAAAGGTTTTCTTGTGTTAAGTTTATTCATCATAAAAATCAAGTAAACATAATGAAAATAAACATGTTAATGTGAAACACAAATTCATCATATCAAAACTACTACATAAATATGTTAGTATTTAAGTGAAAAAATATATTATCAATACACTTATTGGGTATTCGAACTTGCCATCCTCAAGTTACAACTTCCTATTTGAATTACTCATTACCAATTTCTCTAATCTTCAAGGGAAAGAGGAAAATCTAAGTTGCAAGCATACTCACATCAAAATTAATTAAACACTATGTTAAGAGGAAGAACGACTCTCTTATGCACCTTCTATGTCTATCTACTATTAATTACACTTAGTTAACTAATATGATTCAGGATTTATGACTAGAAATTATGTTTAGTGATGTTTTTTCTAATATCTAAGCCTGCCACATGTGTGGAGTTCAACTTTTATTTAGGCTCAGGAATTTCTCCCTTGGAGATGTATTATAAATGTAACCTTATTGTTGAATAATAATCAGAATGGGTGTATACTAATTGTGTTTTCTCTCTTATGTTTCTGCTTCATTATTTTCTCTCCATTATTCTGCTTAACTCTGTTGCAATTCTTGTAAGGTTACATTAGATTCTTAGATCCACCATGCATATTCTTATATGGTATCAGAGCTACCAGGTTGAGCATAACTAATATTTAGAATCAATTAATTTCCATATAGATCTTCATTTTTTTTGCAGGTATTCTTGGTAGGACGAATTCTTGGATTCAAAGTTGTTCCTGAATTTGAAGAAGAAAAATGGAAAAAATCTCAACATAGTTTTGAATTGTTGCAAGTCACCTTATAATAATCCCTCTTCCTATGTGGAATCTCATGAAGATGATCTACATGAAGAATAAATTTGACTTACTCTTGTTAATGAAAAACTCAGTGATTTCTATCTAGCTGAAAAATACCTCATAATGAAAGGAAGAAAAATGACAGTAATATCAACACAATTTCAAATTGTTGCAAGTCACCTTGTAGTGACTCCTTCCTATGTGGCTTCTCATGAAGTTGATCTACATGAAGAAGACATTTGGCCTACTCTTTTTGATGAATAACTCAGTGGTTTCTATCTCTCATCTGATTTTTTAGATTAATTTTAGATCTTGAGGATAATAAGTTAGTTTTTCTTGATACTATGCATACTTCACTAGATGATGGATAACTATTTGATAAGTTGGATGTTTTGGAGGATAGATCAAAATTTGTAGTTGTTGGTTGCACCCTCACTCTCACTGTAGCATTTCCTTCTACTTATTCCTCTTGATGACTGTCATACGTTCTATAGATGCACAGAAGATGAGGACACCATCATTCACTTAGAGATGATATAACCATCTCGGTATGAGTTTTAAGCACCTCAAGCCTCATTTGGACTTGATTTCACCTTCCTTTATTCGAATATCAAGTTGGATGAGCACCTTCTTTTACTTTTTTGTCACATTATCTCAATTTCTCTACATGGTCCCAGAATCTATTCCTGATCAAGTTGAGCATATTCCTCTTCTTCCCAAGAAGAAGAACCCTCCAGATACCTGATCAATTTCACACCTACTTGGATTTGGAGCAGTTTATTTCTGGTGTACCTTATGTCCATTTTTTAGGAAGGATTTTCCTCAGGTGGTTTTTCCTTTTTCCTTATTTCATATGGACAAATAAAGGGATACCTTATCCTTTGTTTTTGGGACCTAATTTTTTTTCCTAAAATAATTTAGGATTAAGGGGGGGTGTTGGAATATTCACCACATCTAGAAATTATCCTTAATCATTTATTTGATTTACTAGTTCTTAGACCATTATCATTTGACCACCTAGTGTATAGTCCTAAGTATCATGATCACTCCAAACTATTATTTTGTCATTATTAGCCTCATTATCCTCATATTCTACCTCTTCATAGTTTCTAGAAGTTAATGCGTCCTCATGCATGATTTTAGGTCATCTTGAGTAAGTTCTTATAATTTAGAAGCCTACCTTAAATTTAAGTAGCCTTATTTTCATCACCTGGGTTGGTATTAGCTTCGATGATGACTATCACTCAATTGAACACCTCCTATGCACCCTCCATTATTAGCTATCATCAGTTAACTAGCTAATGTGTGTTCTTGGTCTACCTACTCTTAGTTACACCTAGTTAATTGATCTGCTTCAGGATTTATGATTTACAATTATGTCTAGTGATGTTTTCTATGTTATCTAATCCTACCACTTGTGTGGAGTTCAAATTCCTCTTTAGGCTCATGAAATTCTCCCTTGGATATGTATTATAAATGTAACCTTATTGGTGAATAATAATCACATGGATTTTATACCAATTGAGTTTTCTCTCTTATGTTCCCGCTTCATTTTTTTTCTCCATTATTCTCCTTATCTTTGTTTAAATTCTTGTGAGGTTACATTAGATTCTTATATCCACTATGTAGATTCTTATAAAAGTGTTATCGCCACATTTATAAACCAATATTTATAGTTGAGTAATAACTTCTTAGTGTGGAGGTTTACACAGTAATTAATTAGTGTGTTAAAACATGGATATTCAGAAATTCCTCATGAGGGAATCATAAAGAAGTCGCAAAAAGATTGTGTCCATTCCAAACATATGGCTCTTTAATACCTTGTAAATTACCACATTTTGTATAATATACATTGGGACCCAACACATTAAGGAAATTATTGTTGTTAAACTCACTTTCAATTAAAAATTGGAATAACTTGCATAATCTCTACCATAAAATATTATAGATTTACCTTTAAGTGGCTAGAAATGGACATGGTCACACATTGATTCTTATTTCTTCATTTGGTAAGAAAAATAAGGCTTATTTGCATTCTATGATGTCGAATCCTTTAAATAGATGACAATGAATGATCGTATCTTATCCTAGTTAGGATGTGGTTGTGTTTTCTTGAAGTGGGATTTTGTTTTATTGAAGTGGGATTTGAGGTAGAATACAAAAATATAGTCAACCCTTTTTCTTGTGCATGCTTAAAGGATCACACAAATGTTCCTAGGGCATGTATTCTTAGAAAAATGAACACATGAAGTAGCAAGGTGAGATATTTTTCCAATTCGTTATAACTGAATATAGGTAGAGTATCCATTTATAAATTATCATATTTTGTTTATTATAATTAATGATAATAATAAGTTGATTATAGGTTGACTGTTCACTTATAAATACCATATTTTGTATGGTAAGGACCTAACACACTAAGAAAACAAAGAAAACTAACTATTATTGTTAACCTCAATTTCAATTTTAAAAAGTGTCATTATGATGGAATAACTTGCAACATCGTGACCATAAAATTCTATACATTTATGTTTAGATGGTCACAAATGGACATGGTCACATGTTGATTCTTATAGTTTCATTTATAGTGATATCTCCTATGAAATACCCAAATGTAACATACCCATATAACCACCTCTAAAAGTATAATAATTTTTTTTTTGACATAACCTGATTACCATGAGTCATAAACCCTTTCTTATTCTCTACCACACAATCCACACAACAATAATACAAATGAAGAAAAATCTTCAAGGTTTTATGCTAACATTTTTAACTGGTTTGAAAAATATTAAGTTTAAAAATCCTTTCTGCAAGGGTCCTTTCGCAACTCCCTTTCTGCAAATCAGAATGCGGATTGTGGAAGGTACTTATATTCACTACAAATATCCTTTCCGCAATGTGGATTGCGGGTTGCGAAGGTACTTATATTCATTATGAATTTCTTTTCTATGATTCCTCTTTTGCAATGCAGATTGCGGGTTACGGAAGGTACTTATGTTCATTACAAATTTCCTTTCCGCAATGCGGATTGCGAGTTGCGGAAGGTACTTATTTCCATTACAAATTTCCTTTCCACAATGTTGATTGTGGGTTGTGGAAGGTACTTATTTTCATTACAAATTTCCTTTCCGCAATGCGGATTGCCGGTTGCGAAAGGTACTTATTTTCATTACAAATTTCCTTTGCGCAAATTCTCTTCTGCAATGCGGATTGCGGGTTATGGAAGGTACTTATTTTCATTACAAATTTCTTTTCTGTAATTCCTCTTCCGCAATGCGGATTATGGCTTGCGGAAATTCCTTCACAAATTTTCTCAATTTCGTATTTAGAGACGTGTCAAGATTTAATCTTAGACTCCTTTTTCTATAATATAAGTTATTTATAATTTCCATTATTCTCATAAATATTTAGAATTTTAATATCAATTCCTTGCTAGCGAGGAGTTACTACAACTCTCAAATACTTGTTAAGCTTGATTTAACCTATTACTCTCTCGCAGAGAGTCATTGCGTCACATCATTTGATAAGTATATTTTATCATTCTTTTTGTCAAGGATTTGGATCTCTTTATTAGACACTAGTATACAACCAGAAGAAATAAATTACAATAAACCAAATCAGTCTAACTCTACTCGAACTAAAGTTTTTCCATGGATCCTCGCCAATAATGAAATCTGGTGATAACACTAAGCCAAGGCTCTTTTGAATTAGGAATATAGGGTCAATATAAAAGTTTAGCATTAAAATAAAAAACGAAAGGGAAACACTGCACTGTCTCAGGTTCAACTCTCGACTGCAGAATACCAAAACAGTTTAGTCATGACAAAACCAAAGGGTTATTTTTGTTCGATGCCTTATTAGGAGTATAAGAAAGGTTCTGAGCATTTCGTACCTAGGTTATTTGCCGTAGTGCCAAAAAATCATAGGCAGCATACGTATAACATTTATTTAAACACAGACCTTCAAATCACAGGCATCATACTTAGTTTAAGAATCATACTAGAATTAATCCATTCAAATTGCATGCATTAACATTTATCTAAACACAGATCCTCAAATCCCAGGCATCATACATTACCCATCCAAATCGAACGCTGGTAATATCTAAAATTTGGTCAATTCAAATCACAAACCTTGGATCCAATACAAGTGCCATAAAATCATAGGCATCATACATATAAAATGTATTTAAACACAGAGAAATCCCTACAAATTTAGATGTATTAAAAATAAACACCACTCAGTATAAATAACAATAAAAATCTAAAGAAACCTAGAAGGATGATTTCTGAATGTAGTGGGAATAGCCACGTTCCTCCCAACCGTAGACAAGGTTCAGTTATGTTGTGTTCCTAGTCACCCCCGAGCTAAACCATGCATGCCACTAGTAACGATAGTTAACCTCAGTTTCAGATCTCAGATTTCTTTTTTTGAACAGTCTTTCCTAACACAATGTGCTCACATAGCAAGAGTCCTTCCCAGCATACTAAGAAACGTCCTTCCTCTCCCATATTCTTTCCTTTTATAGATTTTTGCCTAGGTATTTTCGTTAGAATCCAATTTCCTTTGCTCAAATTCTCTTCTGCAATGTGGATTGCGGGTTGCGGAAGGTACTTATTTTCATTACAATTTTCTTTTCTGTAATTCCTCTTCCGCAATGCGGATTATGGGTTGCGAAAATTCCTTCACAAATTTTCTCAATTTCGTATTTAGAGACGTGTCAAGATTAATCTTAGACTCCTTTTTCTATCATATAAGTCATTTATAATTACTGTTATTCTCATTAATCTTTAGAATTTTAATATCAATTCCTTGCTAGCGAGGAGTTACCGCAACTCTCAAATACTGGTTAAGCTTGATTTAACCTATTACTCTCTTGCAGGGAGTCATTGCATCGCTTCATTTGATAAGTATATTTTATTATTCTTTTTATCAAGGATTTGGATCTCTTTATTAGACACTAGTATACAACCAGAAGAAATAAATTACAATAAACCAAATCAGTCTAACTCTACTCGAACTAAAGTTTTTCCATGGATCCTCACCAATAATGAAATATGGTGATCACACTAAGCCAAGGCTCTTTCGAATTAGGAATATAGGGTCAATCTAAAAGTTTAGCATTAAAATAAAAAACAAAAGGGGAAACACTGCACTGTCTCGGGTTCAACTCTCGACTGCATAATACCAAAACAGTTTAGGCATGACAAAACCAAAGGGTTATTTTTGTTTGATGCCTTATTAGGAGTATAAGAAAGGTTCTGAGCATTTAGTACCTAGGTTATTTACCGTAGTGCCAAAAAATCATAGGCAGCATATGTATAACATTTATTTAAACACAGACCTTCAAATCACAGGCATCATACTTAGTTTAAGAATCATACTAGAATTAATCCATTCAAATTACATGCATTAACATTTATCTAAACACAGATCCTCAAATCGCAGGCATCATACATTACCCATCCAAATCTAATGCTGGTAATATCTAAAATTCGGTCAATTCAAATCACAAACCTTGGATCCAATCCAACTACTAGAAAATCATAGGCATCATACGTATAAAATGTATTTAAACACAGAGAAATCCCTACAAATTTAGATGTATTAAAAATAAACACCACTCAGTATAAATAAAAATAAAATTCAAAGAAACCTAGAAGGATGATGTCTGAATGCAGTGGGAATAGCTATGTTCCTCCCAACCGTAGACTAGGTTCAGTTCTGCTGCATTCCTAGTCACCCCCGAGCTAAACCATGCATGCCACTAGTAAGGATAGTTAACCTCAGTTTCAGATCTCAGATTTCTTTTTCTGAACAGTCTTTCCTAACACAATTTGCTCACACAGCAAGAGTCCTTCCTAGCATACTAAGAAACGTCCTTACTCTCCCATATTCTTTCCTTTTATAGATTTTTGCTTAGGTCTTTTCGTTAGAAGCCAATTCCTCATGGAATTTTCAGAGCTAACGAAATCCCTGATTTCCAGGGGGTGTCTAGTGCCATAAATGCACTTCTGACACATGTTTCAACTTCCCTGAAGTTAACCCTTACTTGTCCCTTAATGTTTCATGCATGATATCCTCATTTAACCTGGTTGTTCCACTTTATTCTTATCAAATTTTAAATCATAAGGTTTATTACATCAATCCTTCTAGGACTTCTTGGCAGATTTTCCATCAGCCAACTTTATTAAACAATAAAATAAATAAAAAGTCTTAGTTAAAAGTTTTCACTTTCGGGGATGTTACATCCTTTCCCCCTTATTGGGAACACTGTCCTTAGTGTTTTAGTCTTCTTCCATCGATTATAGGAAGAATTTAGGATACTTTATTTTCATTTCTTCTTCAAATTCCCAAGTTGCTTCCTCGGGACTAAACTCCTCCCATTGTACCTTTACCTAAGTGATGACTAGGTTCCGAAGTGTTGTGTCTTTCTTGTCCAGAATGCGTACATGTTCCACTTGGAACTCTCCTTCTGGTTCCACATGTACCGCTTTCCAATAAATAATGTGAGATGAATCATGGATATACCTTTTTAATAATGAAACATGAAATACATTATGAATCTTTAAATGAACTGACGGCACCAGTTTATACGCTACAGGTCTGACTCTTTCTAAGATTTGGAAAGGTCCACAAAAGCATGGAGCTAGTTTGGTGCAGTTCCCTAGGTTAATAGAACTCTTCTTAGGTTTGACCCGTAGGTATACATGGTCTCCAACAGAAAAATCTTTATGTTCTCTTTTTAAATCAGCATAGCTCTTTTGGAGGTCATGTGCCACCTTCAAGTTCTACTGCAGTTTACGAACTGTTCGTTCCATGTCTTGTAATAGATCTTGTTCGATTAGTATACGGTCCATGGGGTTATCCCAACTGACTTGGGTAGTACACTTTTTTTCCATATAGAACTTCAAACGAATTCATTTTGGATGAGGCTTGATAAATATTATTGTAAGTGAACTCCATGAGATGTAAGTAGTATTCCCACTTAGTGGGTTTTTCCATGACGTACATCCTTAGCATGTACTCAATAACTTGGTTTGTACGTTCTGTTTTCCCATATATTTCAGGATGGTAACTGGTGATGAAATTTATCCTAATTTCTAAACCTACAAATAATTATTTCTAGAAATTTGATGTGAACTTGAAATCCCTATCCGAGATTACCATCTTTGGCACTCCATGTAATCAAAATATCTCCTTTAAAAATATTCCTGAAATATCAACTTCTTTATGTGTTGATTTCACCACAATGAAATGTGCATACTTTCTTAATTTATCGACCACTACCATAATTGAACCATGTTGTTTCTGTGTTCTAAGAAAACCAGTGATAAAATCTAGAGATATAATTTCTCATTTCCACTTTGGAATGGGTAAAGGCTGTAACAAACCAGTTGGATTTTGATGTTCTGTTTTGACCTGTTGGAACTCCAAACATTTGGACAAATAATCAACCAGATTAGATTTTAAACCTGGTCAAAAGAACTGCTTCCTGAGAGTAGTTATCATTTTCTGGTATCCAAGATGACCTGCAAAAGGCGGTTTATGCATCTCATTCAAAATAAAAAGTTTGATTTCCACAATATTAGGAATATACAATCTATCCTTAAACCAAATAAGACCCTTTTGATCGACTTTGAAATCTATCCCATTTAAGTTTACCGCACTACTTTGTAGTTCACCAAGTAGCTTTGTATATTCAACATCTTGTACACTTGCTGATTTTATTTTGTCCATGAGGTCGCTCTTCGACTGACTCATTATAATCTCATAGACCTCATGAGTTCTTCGGCTAAGTGCATTTGCAACCTTATTTTATTTACCTTTAATATGCCTTACCTCAAAATCAAACTCGCTAAGGAAAGCCATCCACCTTGCTTTCCTGGCATTCAGTCTCGACTGCGTAAATAATTTTTTCACATAGCTATTATTAGTTAGAAATAATAATTTCTTTCCAAGTAAGTAATGGCGCCACATTTTCAATGCATGTACAATGGACGTTAGTTCCATGGCATGAACTACATAATTACGTTCATGTTCTTTCAGCTTACGAGATTCATAACATACTACATGTCCATTCTGAGACAACACTCCTCCTATTCCTTCTTTACTAGCATCAGTACAGATCGAGTAATCTTTATAAGGGTCTTCTACTTTTAGGACAGGTGCTTTGGTTAATAACTCCTTGAGTTTGTCAAAACTTTCTTGACACTTTGATGACCAAAAAAGCTTTACGCCCTTCTTTTGTGAGGTAATAGGATAAACAATTTTAGAGAACCCTTCAATAAACCTATGGTAATAGCCAGTAATTCCCATGAAGGAAAGAATATCAGCTACATCTTTGGGTACTAGCCAGTCAGATATTTCCTTGACTTTTTGAGGGTCTACTGCAATACCATCCTTCGAGATAACATGGCCTAAATACTAAATTTTAGTTTTGAAAAACTCACACTTTTCTAACTTGGCATAAAGTTGGTGTTCCCTTAAAGTTTGTAGTACAATACTTAGATGTTGTTGATGTTCCTCTGTTGTTTTAGAATAAATTAGGATATCATCAATGAAGATTAGCACAAATTGATCTAAATACTTTTAAAAAATACCATTCATTAGGCACATAAATGTGGTAGGAGCATTTGTTAAATCGAAGGGGATCACTACAAACTCATAGTGTTCATAACGGGTTCTGAAGGCTATTTTATTTATGTCCTTATTCTTAATTCGGATCTGGTGGTAGCCATATCATAGATCCAACTTGGAGAAAAATTTATCTCCCCCTACTTGATTAAACAGATCATTAATTCAGGGTAAAGGATACTTATTATTTATGGTTACTTTGTTTAACTGTCTATAGTCAATACAAAGTCTTAAGGTCCCATCATTTTTCTTAATGAACAGGATTGGTGTGCCCCAAGGAGACACACTAGGCCTTATGTAAAATTATCTAACAACTCTTGTATTTTGATTTTTAGTTCAGTTAACTCTAGAATACTCATTATTTAAGGTATTTTTGATACTGGTGGGGATACGGGAATAAGATCAATGGAGAAATCAATTTTTCATTAGGGGGGTAGTCCTGGTATTTCCCCTGGGAATACATCCAGGAATTCACCTAAGATGGGATGTTCGTTTATAGATGTCTAATTTTTGTTAAGAATTAAGTTGGCGACCCTAACTGCATAGAGTTTGCAGCCTTTTCTCGTACAATTCTTCAGTTGTATAGCAAAAAATTGTCTTATAGAAACCGGTTTGAGTATGCCACTTACTGTTCGAAGGATCTAATCTTCCACAATATAAGTAAAATTTTTTGAAAAATAATTCAGCACTACTTTATTTTTTTCTAACCAGTCCATGCCAATTATCATACCATACGATCCTAGAGGTAAACCATTCAAGTCAATTTTGGTTTTATGATCCTGCAATTTGACTTCACAATCAGCAATAAAATCAGTTACCTTTCTTTTAGCTCCCATAGCTAGCTAAACTAACCAAGGATTTGCATGTCTTACCTTAGTGAGTTGACAGAGCTCCATCATTTTTGGAGTGATGTAGCTTAAAGTGGCTCCTAGATCAATCACTATAGCAAGGAGGAGGTTAGCAAGAGTACCTTCGATTTCTACTATTGCGGATTGATGATCTGCTTGTCGATCCTCTAGAGATGTATTGTTTTGGAGGTAATTCTTGCCAATTTCCCCAACCATAGATGCTTCTTGGATGTTATGCAACATTCCTCTTGCCCCATTGAAACATGGGAAATTCCTTCATAGGTGGGGTTCTCCACACTCCTAGCATTTCAGAGGTTCCTTTGATGTCCCACTAGTCCCTTTCACCCCCATATTATTGGGTTTAGGTTGTTCATTTTTTCTGTAGGATTTTTCTTGGAAATTCCTTGGCATATTTCTAAAAGGTGGTGGTTGGAAGCCCTTCTTTCGCTGGTTAGATTTTTCTTGCTTCTTGCCCTTCCATGTTTTGGAGATATCATTCCGTTGTTTATAATGCTCAAAAAATAACCTTTCTTTTCTTAGTACCTCATCCAAAGTCTTTGGGTTGTCAAACTCAATCCGGTCCTTATATGCCTGCGTCAAACAACTCAGGAACCTTTGTACTTTTACCTTTTCCACTTTGATATAGGGTACGAATCGTAGTAAGTCTAGAAACTTATTTATGAAGTCTTCCATGGTCATTTGGCCAACTCTTAACTCGTAAATTTTTTTTTTGGATCTCTCATAATATATTTAAGAAAGGTATTGTTTTTGAACAATTTCTTGAACTCTACCCATTCTAGATTCTTCTCCTTGAGCCCATGCGAAATTTTGAGGTCCTGCCACTAAATACTATCTTTTCCCTTTAGACTGTAAACCGCCATCTGAACCTTCATGTTGTTGGAGTAATTTTAGATAAGGAAATACTTCTTAATTTCTAGCCACCATGCTTCGGATTTTTCCCCAGTCTTTGATTCCCATCGAAACTGGTGGGTTTAATTTTTTGAAATTCACCTTCCAAGTGATCTACTTTTCCTTTCCCGCTAGTTTTGACTTGATTTTCAGATTATGTGTCTCATTGGATGAAATACCTTTTCTTTATACATTTAGCTCCCTTTCTGGGTCCTTCCTAATCTTGGTTCGTTGTTATTTTCCATTATTACGCTCATGTAAACTCTGTAGTAAAATCTCATTGATTTCTTGTTGTTTTTCTTGAGATTTTTTCAGTCGTTCATTGTCAGCTTTATAACTCTGTATCTCAAGGATCAGATTCCTCACAGTTTCCAGTACTTGACTTGCTTCTGAATGTTCTACTTCTAGCTCTATGGTCTACGATACGCGCTCATTGTCTTTAGGTCAACCCTCATTTTCATTCTGTGAAGTCATTATGTGTCCTAGAAAGCAACTTTTTGCAAGTATACGAAACATTCCAATATTTATTTGTTAGAAAAATGTTACCAACAAAATTTTAACAGAAACAAGATGTTTCCAAAAGGCGATAGGGCTGAACTTGTGCTCTGATACCATATGTGAAATACCCAAATGTAACATACCCATATAACCACCTCTAAAAGTATAATAAAAAAAATTGACATAACTTAATTACCATGAGTCATAAACCCTTTCTCATTCTCAACCACACAATCCACACAACAACAATACAAAGGAAGAAAAGTCTTCAAGGTTTTACCCTAACATTTTTAACTGGTTTGAAAAATATTAAGTTTAAAAATCCTTTTCTCAATAGGCCTTCTGCAACGAACCTTTCCACAATGGTCCTTCCACAACTCCCTTTCTGCAATGTGGAATGCGGATTGTAGAAGGTACTTATATTCACTACAATTTTCCTTTCCACAATTCCACTTCAGTAATTCGGATTGTGGGTTGCGGAAGGTACTTATATTCATTATGAATTTCCTTTCTGCAATTATGCTTCCACAATGCAGATTGCGGGTTGCGGAAGGTACTTATTTTCATTACAAATTTCCTTTCCATAATGCGGATTACGGGTTGTGGAAAGTACTTATTTCCATTACAAATTTGCTTTCCACAATTCCGCTTCCGCAATACGGATTGCGGGTTGCGAAAGGTACTTATTTTCATTACAAATTTCCTTTCCACAAATTTGCTTCCACAATGCGGATTGCGTGTTGTATAAGGTACTTATTTTTGTTACAAAATTCCTTTCCATAATGCAGATTGTAGGTTGCAGAAGGTACTTATTTTCATTACAAATTTCCTTTCCGTAATTCTGCTTCCACAATGCGGATTGCGGGTTGTGGAAATTACTTCACAAATTTTCCTCAATTTCGTATTTAGAGACGTGTCAAGATTTAATCTTAGACTCCTTGATCTATAATATAAGTTATTTATAATTACTATTATTCTCATAAAGCTTTAGAATTGTAATATCAAGTCCTTGCTAGCAAGGAGTTACTGCAACTCTCAAATACTTGTTAAGCTTGATTTAACCTATTACTCTCTCGCAGAGAGTCATTGCATCGCTTCATTTGATAAGTAGATTTTATAATTATCTTTGTCAAGGATTTGGATCTCTTTATTAGACACTAGTATACAACTAGAAGAAATAAATTACGATATACCAAATCAATCTAACTCTACTCGAACCAAATTTTTCCACGGATCCTCCCCAATAATGAAATCTAGTGATAACACTAAGTCAAGGCTCTTTTGAATTAGGAATATAGGGTCAATCTAGAAGTTTAGCATTAAAATAAAAAACAAAAGGGGAAACACTACATGGTCTTGGGTTCAACTCCCGACTGCAGAATACCAAAACAGTTTAGTCATAACAAAACCAAAGGGTTATTTTTGTTCGATGCCTTATTAGGAGTATAAGAAAGGTTCTAAGAATTTAGTACCTAGGTTCTTTCCCATAGTGCCAGAAAATCATAGGCAACATTTGTATAACATTTATTTAAACACAGAGCTTCAAATCACATGCATCATACCTAGTTTAAGAATTAGTCTAGAATTAATCCATTCAGATTGCATGCATTAACATTTATCTAAACATGGATCTTCAAATCTTAGGCATCATACATTACCCATCCAAATCGAACACTGGTAATATCTAAAATTGGGTCAATTCAAATCACAAATATTGGATCTAATACAAGTGTCAGAAAATCATAAGCATCAAACATATAACATTTATTTAAACACAGAGAAATCCCTACAAATTTAGATGTATTAAAAATAAACACCACTCAGTATTAATAACAATAAAACTCCACAGAAACCTGGAAGTCTAATGTCCGAATGCAGTGGGAACAACCATGTTCCTCCCAACTGTAGACAAGGTTCAGCTCTGTTGCGTTCCTAGTCACCTTTGAGCTAAACCATGCATGCCAACAGTGTTGGAGACATTTACCACCTTACACACTCATTTTGGTCAATTTGGCCTAGTTAAACCACTATCCTAAGTATTATTGGCTTAATTAAGATCAGTGGAGAATTAAATGTCATCAGCTAGATCACATCCACACCTACCTCCAGTCAAGGAGGCTAACTTAGCCTTCTCCTACATTCGAGAAGGATAACTGGAGCACTCTGGGGGTGATCTGAGTGATATAAATGCACCTAATTGCTAATTTATGGTTACAATCAATTAAACAGGGAAGTGAAGGCACCTCCCTTCATTAAATTGATTATTTAATGAACTGGAGTCAACAGGGGCGCCTCCAACCACTTCTGATGTTTAGTTACACTTCAGCTAACCTCATCAGGGTTCATTGGAGTCATTGAAGTGCTACCACTTGATGGTTGGCTTGCTGTGACATGTGTCTGATCTCTTTCAGTTAAGACTCAAACATTTATTAAACTCCGACTTCAGTTAGGGCTCAGTTGAGTCAATTAGGGTTTTGATCAGTGGTTAACTTGAGTGTTGATTGTGGCTTACATTCAATTAAGCTAGACTCACTCACTCAAGTCGAATGACCTCCTTAGGAATTCAAATTGCTTTGTCATTCATGCTTGCAGCATGACATTGTATTGTATTACTCATTCTTTGTGTGAATATACAGTGCGACTACTCATTCTATAGCCATTTTTCACCATTTTCATGAATTATTGTCATTAATCTATTGATGAGAATGTGTTTAGTCCTTAGATCACTGTGCAAGTTTAACATGGTATCAGAGCTCGTGGTAGGACGAAGCTCAAATCTCTCAAAAACAAGGTTTTTGATAGATCTTGCATGAAAATTGATCTAAAGCTCAAAAATACAGCACTGCACCAAAAGCCACGGCTTACCACTTAATACCCCAAGTAAAGGAATTGTTGGTCAAGCTTGCTTGATCAACTACATTGGGTGTGATGAAAGCCTAAAATGTGCAAGCTGTCTGACCTTACGGTGCCCCTTTTGTTGTGATTTGCAAGTTTTAACAGGTACAACTTCGAATGGACTCATCATTCCCTCTTCTCACCCCATTCACAAGCTATTCAGAATGGAAGTTGAAGATGATTGCATCTTTGAAGAGAAAAGGTCTCTATGAGGTGTCTATTGGACTTGGAAAAAGTCTTATGAGAATGAGAATGACTGGCTAAATGACGATGATAGATATTTTGGAGCAATATGTTCGGTCCTTTCTCCTAGCTTGTGCTACCTTATTGGTTATGCTGAATACCCAAAGGATCTGTTGAGGCCTAGAAAATCGCAGGCAACAACAGCAAGGGATTCTCCCCAGTCAATGTTCCCAACTAGCCCGTGACTGTTTGGTATGGGGAATCTGTCTGGTTTATGGTCCGGCTACCGTAGGTCAAGTAACAAAAATAAAAGGTTTTACCGGTTGCGGCCCGGTCCACCCTATATATTTTTGTGTTTTTAGCTTTAAGTATGATACGCAAGTGCCTATCTAAAAATGTAGATTGATAGAGAAAACGAGGAGCGATCACAATGTGATGCGCAGGTTCTGACCTCTCGTCTTAAACTCTCTCGCATCTAAATCACACACAGTAAGAAATTAAAACTAACTACCTAAACTGTCCCTAGGGAGCGAGATTACCATTTAATGAGTAATGTATTATTGTTTATGCATTCAAAAAAATCGCAGGTAGTTGTTCTTTAATTCAAAACACATAAACATGAATAGATAAATGGACAACGAGATAGCTCATTGTTTATGAAAGCATTCATTACTCATAGTGGAAATTATCATAAATTAAACCAGAGAACATTCATACAAGAACATAGGTTCAACAAGTTAGAACGGTCTCACAGTTAATTAATAAAAGCTACAAACAAAATAGTTCCCCTTCAACAACATCCATTGCACAACATTTGAACATTCCACCAAAGATTTCTTAAACAGGAAAAATTGTGATTATCTATTGCAAAACAAAATAGTTCCTCTTACAATGTGTTCTCACAAGTGTAAATTTATGGTTGAATAATATTCATATGTCATAAATTTTACTTGTTATTCTTTTTCAATAAAAAAAAACAGTTCTTTGGTATTCATTGAATCAAAAGAACCTTGTGCATCATCAGTAAATATACAGACCCCTTTGGGCTAGCAAATCAGAAATAATATCACTACAAAACAGATCAATCCATACTAATCCAAAAAGAAAAAAAACAGCAAGTATACCAGAGATACACTAAGCATCTTGGTATCAATACCACAATAATCCTCTCATAGGTGAGCAATAATAATATCAGTCACAATATGTCCCTAATGAAAATAACAAGAGCCTAGATACCTTATCCAATCAGGGGAGAGACTCTTGTATATCCTGTAATAGCTGCTCAACAAAACCTGATATAGCTCAAAGAAATCATGAGACAAAAACTGAAATAGAATGAGAATATTCTAAAATAGTTGTATAGAGTCTTCCCCTATAATCTCATCATCATAAAATTCAGTAAGTAAGAGATGTCCAGGTGCCAAGTGCAACCCCTCCTTGGATAAGATGTCTGCCCTCTTGTTATGTTCCCTATAGACATGACTGAGATCCACCCAAGTGAAAGAGGATATAAGAAATCTGGTGTTGTAGCACCAAGCCTCCAAGTTCACCATGTCCAGGGTGGATTCCTTGTTTGCCCAATTTATAATCACAGAGGAGTCACCAAAGATATGTAGGTAAGGCAACACAATATCCTTGGCGACTCGTAATGAAGCCCAGAGTGCTAAGAGTTCTGCTCTAGTATTTGTACTACTCCCATATCCAAGTTTAAAATCAAACAAATGATGATCATTCAGCCATATACAAAAACCTGCTCCACCGATACTTTTAGCAATAGCTCCATCAAAAAATATCCTGGGGTATTTTGAAACAGGAGGCGTTCCAATGTTCCAGATTTTATTCCTGTACTTCATAACAGGCTTTTAGGTGTTCACCTCATCCAAGATAACATGTAAGAGACCAGCTATCAAGGGACATTGATCTTCAAATAACATGCAATTTCTGGCCTTCCAAATATTCCAAGTAAGAAAAAGAGGCAGATACCGAAAGTATCCATCCTTAGAAACCCAGTTGGATAGATTTTCCATGAAGGTAGGGGCATTCCAAAGAAAATGCACTTTGAACAAACTGTTAAGTCCCAATATCATCTTCTTCAAAAAAAGACAGCCAACAAAAAGATGGTCTATAGATTCAGCTTCCTCATTACATAGACAACACCTATTGGGACCATACCAGCCTTTCTTGCACAGATTATCCCAGGTATTGATTTTCTTATAACACGTGAGCCAGATAAAGCACTTAAGCTTGTGGGGAATATTAAAGTGCCAGATCTTCAAGATGATGTCATTTTCCATGATAGTTCTATGATTTGAAATAATAAGATCATAAGTTTTTTTTGCAGTCATCGATCCCTAGTATTCATCATACATCCAAAGAAGTTTATCCTCAACAGTCCCAAACCTAATACCCCCATGGGTCAGGCCCTTAACATAGAAGCTCCATTGAGCATCTCATTCTCCACCCAAAAGTAGATCAGTGGTAGAGTACCACGTAGGACCATTAGTACCACACACATCCAAATTTTGTGCTTGAGCGAGGGAAGAGATCCCCAGATCATGAAGATAGACTCTAAGTTTCTCTGATAGAGTATGCAGTGAGTTTTTCCCACCAATAGGGTCAACCCCCACCTTGATCTTTAATCCATTCCCCACCCTCCATCCCAGCTGACAGGTAATCCACTCAAAAATCCTAATAAACCCATTCCAAAAGTATGAGGTACCATTAACACTAAAAATCCAGGCACGTATCCAATTTTCTAAAGATCTGTTATTTAAGTATTTATGGGCAATAATTCTGCTCCAAATACCCGTACCAGTAAGTAGTTGCCACATGCTTTTTAATCTCAAAGATATGCCAAACCATTCAAGGTTCTTAATATCCCAACCACCAAATTCTACAGGTAAGGAAATAGTTTCCCAGCTAACCAAATGGGGTTTGTGATGGCCATCAGAGGAGCCCCAGAGAAAGGAGAAAATAGTTTTGCGCAGAACATTCAGAATAGACTTAGGACATCTAGCCAAAGAAAACCAGCATACAGCCAACCTAGTAAGCACATATTTTATAAGGACCACCCTGCCACCAAGTGAGAGATACCTGTAGGTCCAGTTTTGGATTTTCTTCTCAAATAATTCAATCATCCATATCCAATCCAAAGTATGCTACCCCAATGGTTTAAGCCGATAGCCCTGTTTTGGCTTGGAAATTCGTAGGAAACAACAGCAAGGAATTCTCCCTAGTCAACGTTCCCAACTAGCCTGTGACTGTTTGGTGTAGGGAATCTGTCCGGTTTGCGGTCCGGCTACAGTAGGTCAAGTAACAAAAACAAAGGTTTTATCGGTTACGGCCTGGTCCACCGTATATGCTTTTGTATTTTTTGACTTAATGTATGATATGCACATGCCTAATTAACAATGCAAGGAGATGAAGGATGCAAGGAGTAGTCACAATGTGATGCGCAGGTTCTTACCTCTCGTCTTAGAACTCACAAACATCTAAATCACATGTACAGGAACACAATAAAACTAACTAACTATCTATCTATCCCCGGGGAGCCAAATTGTAACTTATCAATGAGTAATGTGTATTGTATATGCATTATAAAGAGAAACTACAAATAGCTGATATTCCTTCCTCACAACACATTAATGATTAAATATATTTACACAATCAGATATCCAATTGTTTATGGACAGCATTCATTACTCATGGTGGTAATTTCACAGAATGAACCGGAAATCATTCAAATGAAGACATAGGCCATAAGAGTTAGAACGATCTCACAGTTAATGGACAAAACTTGAAAAACAAAATAGTTCATCTTTCACCAATCCATAGCATAGCATTTGAATGTCCCACCAAACTTTACCCAACAAGAAAACAATAATTCTTATTGCAAAAAAAGTAGTTCTTCTTACAACATTTATTTTCTTGTCTCACTAGGAAAAAGCCCTTTGTTCTTCTAAGCCCTCTATATTTATACAAAAAGGGTGAGACTATTGGGCTGCCCACAACTGACCCATGGGATTCCCCAACTTTTCGCCTCCCAAAATTTCACTTTCATCTAATCTTTACAAAATTATTATATATTACAAAAGTGAACAATCACTCACGAAGAGGGTCCCTCTTGAGCATTTAGAAATTTCTTCCAAGTTAAAGCCTCTGAGGCGATGCCTTCAAACGCACAAGGTTCCAAAAACTGAATGTTTATCTCAAACTTTGCAGCCTAGTTCTTGATGGCCTCAATTCTGGCCGCACTCAGACGAAGCTGATCCTCCAATAACTGCACACTGATGGCGGAATGATCGACTTCACTCCTTAGAATCTGGTTGTCAAGGGTTTTAATGTGCTGTATTTTTGCCTCCTCCTCTTGATACCTCTTCTGCAAAATCTCCACAAATGAGTTGTGGTCCGGAAAAACATCTAGCCTCTGCTCAGCTTCTACTTGGCACTGGTTATAGGTAATCAGGAGCCTTCTGAAGAACTCTGTGCATGCTCCTTTCATCTTTTTAACGGCCTTTTTGAAATCCTCTGCTGTGTTTATAGCAAACTCTAATAAGTCGTAATCTCGCTTGAGTGCCTGTCGATCCTTCGAGGGCAGCTCTACAGGAGTTTCTTCATTATTTTCAAGCCTTGCCATTCTTGCTGACAGGACTTCTAGGACGTCCTGAGATCTATCAACAAAATAAGAGGATGTCTCTAGAATTTCCTCTAATTGGCCATCTACTTGCAAAACTTTGCATCTCTCCTCTTCTATAGCAGTCTGCAACTAAAGCATCTTGGCCTTTTGTGCCAGCACATGTTCCTTGAAAGGTTGGAGGTTAACTTCCTGCTCTTTTGCTTCCTCTAAAGCAGTTGTTAGAGAAGAAATATGCTCTTGAAGTTTCATTTCTTCTTCTTGAGCTTGCTTCTCACTTGCCTCCAAGGTGGTCTTTTCAGCTCTAAGTCTTCTATCTTTCCCAGCAGTTGTTCCTTCTCCATCCTTAGCTCTTGATACTATTGTTGCACCCTCTCCAGACACTCTTGTGTAGTTTCCATAGACCTCCTTTCTGCTTGGAGAACCTGCAGTTCATCTTTTGAAGACCTCATCTCTTTTTGCATGTCTTCATATTTTCTCTTCAGCTTACTGTTTTCTTCTCTCTCCTTTCTTAATGTGTCTTTCAGCTGAGAAGAAGACTTCTTGGATTGCTCTAGATCTGTCATTATTTTGTCTACATTATCCTCTAAAGCGTGGATCAATGCAGCTCCTGCTCTAATGGTGAATCGAGGATCTCGGTCTGTCCCATATACAATGGTTGTATCCATTATCATTTTCCCGGATAGACCTCATGTTTCGACCTTCTTTTCAGTTCTCTTCACTATCCTCTTTCTTTCCTTGTCATAGAAGACAGTGTTAAAATCAGGGATTTCTTCCCCTATCTTCTGTTCGAAGGGGACCATTCTAAGTGTGGGGACCATAGGCTGTCCAGCTGTACTGACAGCAGGTGCTTCTGGGACCTGAACCTCGGGGTTCTCAACATCTTGGGTCTGAATGTCAGCTGTGTCATAGGTTGACTGTTCCGTAGCTGTCTGGGTCAGCTTCATCCTTTCTTCCTCTTGCTTCTGAAGCTCCTCATCTAGCTTCCTCTTTCTTTCTTCTTCTTCATTTCTTGCATCTTCTTCTGCTTTCTTGGCTACCTCTTGTGCAGCTCTTCTTTTTTCTTCCTCTTCTCCCTGTAGCCACCCTGCAGCTTCTTGGGCCAACCTTTGGGATTCTTCATCTCTTTTTCTGGCTTCTTCATCTGCTTTTGCTTGTTCATCATGCCCCTTCCCATCTTTGGTGGTGATCTTCCTTTTGAACCTTTTCCTCAAGGCTGTTATATTCAATGCACTGCGGAAGACGGACTCTTCTCTGTCCCAATGGTGAGTGTATTTGAAATGAACATTGGCCTCTTTGCAGTGTTTAGCTACTTTGTTGTGGGAGTCATTTCTATGGAAGGGCATCTCACCAAAATGAAACTTTTCCAACTCTTCCACAAACTCGTCTGCTTTCTTTACTCTGGTAAACTTATAACCCCCTAACTTGAAAGGAAAAGGGGGATAGGCATCCTTCTTATGTTCAAACAAAAAGCTTCCTATGCCATCGAGGAAGACTTGCCTAACTGCTTCTTTATGAATGATTTAGTCTGTGGCATATTTGGGTAGTAGGGAGGGTGCTCTGGAACCTCCAAACATTTTGAAGTAGAGGCCATCCTCAGTGAAATAATAATCCGCATATTCTTCAATTACCTGCAATCCCTCCTCTGACATGCAGTCACATTCTTTCAGAAAAATGAGAGTATACAATGGCATGATAAAATGTTCATAGACCTCCCTGTAGTGGCTGTGGTACTTATGAGCCCATAATGGTTTATATGCAGAGTAAACAAGCATCCTCTCCCTGTCCCAGATGCACCTTAGGCCGGGGAAAGGTTGATTGCATAATATACAATCAATGAGTATGGAACTCATGTAAAATTCTAACTTATTTTGGGACACTCCTCCCAAGGCTGAGGCCATACAGGCTGAAAGACTATTTGATACTATGTTGGCCCAGTTGAAAATGGTCCCCTAGGTTGCAACATAAAAAATAATTGGCATCCACTCCAATTTGAAGCTCTTGCCATGAGCTCTCCCAAAAATCCTGTTAAGCATTAAGGCGATGAACCTGTATGGGGTCCTTAAGCTTGTTGTGTCATACTCTCCCGTCGGCCTGGTTCTGAAGTGTCTTCCAGGAAACAACATTCTTTTGAGGGTCTCAACAAGGTCCATTCTGATGTTCTTCAACCAATCGTTAGACAAAAATATTTGTGCTTCTGGCAGGTGGTAATCCAGGGCTACATAACCTGGGCTATAGGCAACATAGCCTTGTTTGTCAACGTTTTCAAGGATCGTAGTGGTTACATCTGCCCTAGGCAGAATCCACCCCATCACTTCAGAGCATGGGAAGAGCTCTGGTCTTGTAGCGATCTTCATCAGTGAAGATCTTTCTATATTCGCGTATATGCCTTCCTCCTCAAAGCCTATATCAGGCACCTCTCGGTGCGTGATCAACCTATAGATTTCTCTCCACTGGTACTTAGGCTCGACACCCGTTATACACTTCGTGTCCTCATAAATATACTCGGTTTTGGTGATAACTTCCACGTCTGGTTCTTCTTCCACCATAGAGACCTTCTTCTTTTGTCGCTTCGACATCTTGAGTTCAGAATCTTCCTGTTATATATGAGATTATAATCATTAGGCCATTTCCAGATAAGTTGCAAACATTGAGACAACAATGTGTAGTGTTTTTCCTCATCTGTGTTTAACATGATGGAAATTAGTAAAATGAAGCAAATATGTGCACGCATATAAAATGAAATGGCTTAACTAACAGAACTCTAGTGAGAAACGAAATCTATATTAAAATGAAGAAACTTCGGGCTCTCTGCGGCTGCCATAACCATTGCGCTGTGTGGAATGACATGGGTACGGATTCAAGTTTTTTAACGGTGTGCTTTCAGGAAAAACATTGCCTGTGTGTCATCTGTGGTCTGTCTATGGTTTATGTGGCGTTATACAAACCCCAATTGGCTTGGGTTCGAAATCGGATGCGAACCGGGTCAATTGAAACAGCATGGTGAAATGTGGCTTTGGTTTGAAGGATACGTGAGAGGGGGGAAACCAGTTAAAACATCACAGGGAGGGGCCATAAACCTTCTTCTACCGACCTATCATCATACAGGGTAGATTGGTGAATACAGCGTAACGGTTGTCTGCACCAATCTCCCCAACCACCGAGCGTAGGGTCGAAAAACAAATGGCCGCGGGAGAGACTACCCTATGGGCCAAAAATGCCCCCACTGATAGTTATGCTACAATCCCCCCACTATATACACATGTAAACGATGAGACCAAGGGAAAATGGCTGTAAAACAAACCTAAGCCGTGGAGCAAAACCAAAAAACGCTCAACCAAATGGAACGGGATAAGGCATACAAGAGCCTACCTGGCACTTCAGCGCGTATGGTGGGAGAAAACTGTTAAGATTCCATGGTTGAGCCACCTGGAACGAGGGTACACCGACAGCGGGGGTCTGACTGAGCTCGAGCGAAATGTCAGCGCACAAAAACGATAGTGAGCGACAGTTGGAAATAGCAATAAAATAATTAGCACTCGAAACCATGTATATATGGTCAACCATAAGTGGCGGGAGAAAGTAAAAATCAGACGGTGGAGACAAACGTATCAGATGTCGCAAGGACATTTCTTTCCACAATGTTGGGTGGTGAAAGAACTAGGAGAACCACCGAGAGCCATCCGGGAGAAGTTAATAATGCGTCGGAGCTCGCAAAACTAAGCGTCGGAGTGATAGCAGAAAAAGAGCCGCAACAGCGGAATCATAAAGGACATTACCTTTCACCACGTCGGGGTTTAAAACAACTAGATGACCGGAAAAGATAGGGCTTTCTGCATCTGCAACGGCGGAAGCCCAACACTTAAGGATCGATGAAACAACAAAGCAAGGTTTGAAAAGTCAATGCGACTATCGGGGGACTTCATAGTCTTCCATCCGTAACTACGGAGAGTGAAGTAACAAGATGTTCCGACACGAAACCCAAAAATCAGCCGATTGAGACAAATGCGTCGGAGAAGAATAATGAAGCTGAAGCTGATTATTTCTACACAATGGCGGGAGCGTAGGCAAATAAACTTCCAATTCAAACACCTGAAAAATGCACTCAAAGGCAAGAACAAAAGGTGGATCATTTCAGGCATTAGAAACAGTCTTTCTGAAGAGTCATTAAATCAAAATCAAAGAAGAAAATCAAACCAATATAAGCAAAAGGAGGGTCCCGAATTTTTTTTTAAATTTTTGGGAAATTGTTGCAGCTACAACAATTAGCAACTACCTGGTGAACCCTAGATTTCTGACTTAACTTTTTCTCAGTAAAAAATGTCTAACTTAAAAAATTGAAATCTCCTAGATGCTCGTATTCCTAAGCAGGCCAACCCATGCATTTAAATCATTTAGAAGTAGTTCATTCTTTGGGTAGTGAGAATACTCAAAATATTAGCAAGTTTGAATAACTCTTTTGAGGCCTAATAAGTGAGATTTATTTTACCCCTGTCCTTAGGTAGTTTCTAGCTTGGACACCATAGGATTGTAACATATGGTAAATAGCATTATCCCTTTGCTCCTCATTCCCATGCCAATTGCACTTTTGTGCCATTTGAACTTTAGTTCTTTTGAGTCCTCCCTTTGCCTTTCTTTCTGAATTTTATTCAGGCTCCTCTATCCATAGTGTCCTTTTGTGTGAGAGAAGAATTTACTTTTCATCTCACGGATGAAGAGGAACTTTTGGGAATTTGAGATTCATGCTTTTGATACTTTGCTTTAATATACATTGTTTCTTTAAGGAGTTTTGACTCTTGATAGCCTTTAGGATTTTCTGAAATCATGGCATGGGATCATTTATATGTGATACACTGTTTACCTTGCTTCCTTTCCATGGGTCCTTCACTATCACTCCCTCGGACAATTTTAGATGTGAAATAGATGGAGCCTCGAAATAGTATTCCAGACTTCTTAATTCTGAGTTGTTTACCAGGGATTTAAGTAGGACTTCAATAAATGCATGGCCACTTAGGAACACTTCCCACTAGAAGACATTTGATTTAACAGTCTTTTTCTCAGGATTTCAGTTAATTAAGAACCCTGATGTTTCCATTGCAACCAAAAGTTTGCCTCTTTATTCAAAACCAAAAGAGCTAGCAACAAAGCATTAAACCAAAAGAAAACAACATCAATTTATTTATGTACAAAGCGGAAAAGAAAGAAAAATGTGTGCCCACCCTTAAACAAATTCTTCAATCCAACGAGTTAAAGGGCTAGGCTGTAGTGTAGGCCAACAACCTATCCATGGTCTAATTGTACCATTCTTGAAATCGAACCCATGTCGACTAGTCTACAGTCATCCTTATTAGCCTGAGGAAGTTGAAGGAGCTCGTGCTGAGCGTCAATTCTAGAACTGGCCTTCTCTGAGGTGTGATATCTTAGTTTGATCTTGGTCAGATAGTTTCCCAGGACAGAGTTAGTGGATTCATTACCTTCTCCCAGCTTAGTGACGGTATGCTTCATGTAAGGTTCTCTCAAAATTTTAATCTGATTTGGGGTGCCCTTAAGAGGTAACCATAAATGAGACCAGTCTGAGGAAAAAATATCCTTTTAACCTGGCAGACCAATCTTGGTTAAGAATAAGCCCATATCCATCTGGTGTGCCAGTCACCATAATGTCTATAAATTGACATATCTTGTTATTTGCAGATAAGCGTATGAGAACATCCTTCATTTCTCCCACTACTTTGACACTCGTTCTATCTAGTTGCACCACTTCCCAGGATATGGGCTCTGGTTGCCCATTAATATTTTTGCATACTTCAAGTGGCATAACATTTACCGATGATCCTAAATCTACCAAGCAGTTATGCACATTATGATTCATCACTTCTAGAGTCAAAAGAAAATGTGGGGTTTTAGCTTTTTCTTCCCAACTTGGTTCGATGTCTTCTCCTCCCGGTTGGTTTTGAGTGGGTAAATATTTCTTAAGCTCCCCAAGCTCTTCAGTGTTTCCCTCGTCAACATCTACCTGTCCTCCCGCAAGTTTGACAGGCTCGTTGATTTGTTCCATTTCTTGGTGGACAGTAGTGACTTTAGGTGTTTTATCTTCAACATTGGCATCTGTCCGTCTTTTGACATTTACTTGCAACCTCTTAATCTTTGCAATTGTTGCATTATCTTTAATTATCAGATCCATGTCTTTTGTTGCTGTTGGTGGGTCTTCAGATTTAAGAGTTCTCTCTTCTGTGTTGAACAACGAGACACCATCCCATAAAAACATGGTATCATCTTCTTGTTTCTCTGTGGTCTGGTTATTCTTTTCTTCTTTACCACTGTTCTTAGTCAATTTAGAGTTCAGCAACTGATTCATAACCAACGTCATCGAATTTAACCATTGAGGACACTTCTTTTCAGAATGAGGTTGTTGGTGGAAAGTGTAGAAATTGTCTCCCCCTACCTCTGTTAGACTCATTGATGCTGAATTTGGTGGAGGGATCTTCAATTGGTTGTTATCCTCCCTTTTTTGGTAGTAGGGTTTATAAGTTTTCTGAACTTCCCTTTCTTTTTCCAGATCTATTATTCGGTTGGATAGTTTCTGAATCATTTTTAGCATTCCCTCAAAATGATGTGATTGCTCCTCTTTTGGTTTAGACAACAATAAGGGTCTTCTCACAGTATTTCTTTCTTTAGGTTGCTCGGGATAATCTTCTATACTTTCCTTTTCAGCCTCTACCCTTTCTGCTTCTTCATAAGTCTCTACCAATGTAGGTCTGGCTTTCATTTTGGCAGACATGTCCAGCTCAGGTCCTAGGGCTGAAGTATAGTATTCAATTACGACCTTGTCTGGGGGCTGTCAGTTTCAGAAAAGTTCTTTAGGTATGTTGAAAACATTTGAGTAAAATGATGCACCTTCTCATCTCTTCCATTTTTAAAAAACTGAGGCCTTTCATTAGTGAGGCATGCGTCTTTTGGGCTACGTACTTACTTCTAAAAATCCTTTCGAAGGTGTCCCAATCAGAAATAGAGTTTGCAGGAAAAATGAAGTACCAGGATGTTGCTGCTCCTTTAAGGGTATGCGGGAATAATCTATAGACAACATCTTCGTACTCCCCAGCCCTTAACCCTTCTACTACTAAATATAAACTTTGCAAGTGATCATCTACAGCAATCTTTTCATCAGGATCAAACTTAGGCAGCAACTTCTCAAAATATTGAGGTAGGTTATGCAAATGAGGTGTTAGGTTCAAAGGTGATCTAGCTCTCCAAGCCGGCAGTGGGTTGGGTTGATTCACATTTATACCAGCCATGAGCAAAGGTGAAAGACCAGGAGCCTGAGCAAGGAGCAACATAAGGTGAAACCGGACTTACTTGCTTCAAAGGTGGAGACAAAACCTGCAAGTCTGCTTCTACAAGTTCTTCTAAACTCTAAGTACTTGGGTCAAGTCAAAGCTTCCACATATCTACTGGTGGGGTAATCTTGGGAAAATAGGTTTCCATGGCTAGCCATGCACTGGCGGCCCTCCTTCTAGCACCAGAAACTGTTGAGGCCTGGAAATTCACAGGCAACAACAGCAAGGGATTCTCCCTAGTCAACGTTCCCAACTAGCCCGTGACTGTTTCATGTAGGGAATCCATCCAGTTTGTGGTCCGGCTACCGTAGGTCAACTAAAAAAAACAAAGGTTTTACCGGTTGCGGCCCGGTCCACCGTATATGTTTTTGTATTTTTTGACTTAATGTATGATATGCACATGCCTAATTAACAATGCAAGGTGATGAAGGATGCAAGGAGTAGTCACAATGTGATGCGCAGGTTCTTACCTCTCGTCTTAGAACTCACAAACATCTAAATCACATGTACAAGAACATAATAAAACTAACTATCTATCTATCTATCCCTGGGGAGCCAAATTATAACTTATCAATGAGTAATGTGTATTGTATATGCATTATAAAGAGAAAATACAGATAGTTGATATTCCTTCCTCACAACACATTAATGATTAAAGATATTTAGACAATCAGATAACCAATTGTTTATGGACAACATTCATTACTCATGGTGGTAATTTCACAGAATGAACCAAAAATCATTCAAACAAAGACATAGGCCATAAGAGTTAGAACGATCTCACAGTTAATGGACAAAACTTGAAAAATGAAATAGTTCATCTTTCACCAATCCATAGCATAGCATTTGAATGTCCCACCAAACTTTATCCAACAGGCAAACAATAATTCTTATTGCAAAAAAAAGTAGTTCTTCTTACAACATTTCTTTTCTTGTCTCACTGGGAAAAAGCCCTTTGTTCTTCTAAGCCCTCTATATTTATACAAAAAGGGTGAGACTGTTGGGCTGCCCACAAATGACCCATGGGCTTCCCCAACTTTTCGCCTCCCAAAATTTCACTTTCATCTAGTGTTTACAAAATTATTATATATTACAAAAGTGAACAATCACTCACAAAGAGGGTCCCTCTTGAGCATTTAGAAATTTCTTCCAATTTAAAGCCTCTGAGGCGATGCCTTCAAACGCACAAGGTTCCAAAAACTGAATGTTTATCTCAAAATTCGTAGCCTGGTTCCTGATGGCCTCAATTCTGGCCGCACTCAGACAAAGCTGATCCTCCAATAACTACACACTGATGGCGGAATGATCTACTTCACTCCTTAGAATCTGGTCGTCAAGGGTTTTAATGTGCTGTATTTTTGTCTCCTCCTCTTGATACCTCTTCTGCAAAATCTCCACAAATGAGTTGTGGTCCAAAAAAACATCTAGCCTCTGCTCAGCTTCTACTTGGCACTGGTTATAGGTAATCAGGAGCCTTCTGAAGAACTATGTGCATGCTCCTTTCGTCTTTTTAACGGCCTTTTTGAAATCCTCTGCTGTGTTTATAGCAAACTCTAATAAGTCGTAATCCCGCTTGAGTGCCTGTCGATCCTTCAAGGGAAGCTCTACAGGAGTTTCTTCATTATTTTCCAACCTTGCCATTATTGCTGTCAGGACTTTCAGGACCTCCTGAGATCTATCAACAAAATAAGAGGATGTCTCCAGAATTTCCTCTAATCGGCCATCTACTTGCAAAACTTTGCATCTCTCCTCTTCTATGGAAGTCTGCAGCTGAAGCATCTTGGCCTTTTGTGCCAGCACATGTTCCTTGAAAGGTTGGAGGTTAACCTACTGCTCTTTTGCTTCCTCTAAAGCAGTTGTTAGAGAAGAAATATGCTCTTGAAGTTTCATTTCTTGTTCTTGAGCTTGCTTCTCACTTGCCTCCAAGGTGGTCTTTTGCAGCTCTAAGTCTTCTATCTTTCCCAGCAGCTGTTCCTTCTCCATCCTTAGCTCTTGATACTCTTGCTGCACCCTCTCCAGACACTCTTGTGTAGTTTCCATAGACCTCCTTTCTGCTTGGAGAACCCACAGTTCATCTTTTGAAGACCTCGTCTCCTTTTGCAGCTCTAAGTCTTATATCTTTCCCAGCAGTTGTTCCTTCTCCATCCTTAGCTCTTGATACTCTTGCTGCACCCTCTCCAGACACTCTTGTGTAGTTTCCATAGACCTCCTTTCTGCTTGGAGAACCCACAGTTCATCTTTTGAAGACCTCATCTCTTTTTGCATGTCTTCATATTTTCTCTTCAGCTTACTGTTTTCTTCTCTCTCCTTTCTTAATGTGTCTTTTAGCTGAGAAGAAGACTTCTTAGATTGCTCTAGATCTGTCATTATTTTGTCTACATTATCCTCCGAAGCGTGGATCAATGCAGCTCCTGCTCTAATGGTGAATTGGGGATCTCGGTCTGTCCCATATACAACGGTTGTGTCCATTATCATTTTCCCGGATAGACCTCCTTTTTCGACCTTCTTTTCAGTTCTCTTCACTATCCTCTTTATTTCCTTGTCATAGAAGACAGTGTTAAAATCAGGGATTTCTTCCCCTATCTTTTGTTCGAAGGGGACCAATCTAAGTGTGGGGACCATAGGCTGTCCAGCTGTACTGACAGCGGGTGCTTTTGGGTCCTGAACCTCGGGGTTCTCAACATCTTGAGTCTGAATGTCAGCTGTGTCAGAGGTTGACTGTTCTGTAGCTGTCTAGGTCAGCTTCATCCTTTCTGCCTCCTGCTTCTGAAGCTCCTCATCTAGCTTCCTCTTTCTTTCTTCTTCTTCATTTCTTGTATCTTCTTCTGCTTTCCTAGCTGCCTCTTGTGTAGCTCTTCTTTTTTCTTCCTCTTCTCCCTGCAGCTTCTTGGGCCAACCTTTGGGCTTCTTCATCTCTTTTTCTGGCTTCTTCATCTGCTTTTGCTTGTTCATCATGCCCCTTCCCACCTTTGGTGGTGATCTTCCTTTTGAACCTTTTCCTCAAGGTTGTTATGTTCAACGCACTGCGGAAGACAGACTCTTCTCTATCCCAATGCTGAGTTTATTCAAAATGAACATCGGCCTCTTTGCAGTGTTTAGCTACTTTGTTGTGGGAGTCATTTCTATGGAAGGGCATCTCACCAAAATGAAACTTTTCCAACTCTTCCACAAACTCGTTTGATTTATTTACTTTGGTAAACTTATAACCCCCTAACTTGAAAGGCAAAGGGGGATAGGCAGCCTTCTTATGTTCAAACAAAAAGCTTCCTATGCCATCCAAGAAGACTTGCCTAGCTACCTCTTTATGAATGATGTAGTCTGTGGCATATTTGGGTAGTAAGGAGGGTGCTCTGGAACCTCCAAACATTCTGAAGTAGAGGCCATCCTTAGTCAGATAATAATCTGCATATTCTTCAATTACCTGCAATGCCTCCTCTGACATGCAGTCACGTTCTTTAAGAAAAATGAGAGTATACAATGGCATGATAAAATTTTCACAGACCTCCCTATAGTGGTTGTGGTACTTGTGATCCCATAATGGTTTATATGCAGAGTAAACATGCATCCTCTCCTTGTCCCAGGTGCATCTTAGGCTGGGGAAAGGTTGATTGCATAATATACAATCAACGAGTATGGAACTTATGTAAAATTCTGACCTCTTTTGGGACACTCCTCCCAAGGCTGAGGCCACACAGGCTGAAAGACTATTTGATACTATGTTGGCCCAGTTGAAAATGGTCCCCTGGGTTGCAACATAAAAAATAATTGGCATCCACTCCAGTTTGAAGCTCTTTCCATGAGCTCTCCCAAAAATCCTATTAAGCATTAAGGTGATGAACCTGTATGGGGTCCTTAAGCTTGCTGTTTCATACTCTCCCATCGGCCTGGTTCTGAAGTGTCTTCCAGGAAACAACATTCTTTTGAGGGTCTCAACAAGGTCCATTGTGATGTTCTTCAACCAATCGTCAGACAAAAATATTTGTGCTTCTGGCAGGTGGTAATCCAGGGCTACATAACCTGGGCTATAGGAAGCATAGCCTTGTTTGTCAACATTTTCAAGGATCATAGTGGTTACATCTGCCCTGGGAAAAATCCACCCCATCACTTCAGAGCATGGGAAGAGCTTTGGTCTTGTAGCGATCTTCATCAGTGAAGATCTTTCTATATTCGTGTATATGCCTTCCTCCTCAAACCCTATATCAGGCACCTCTCAGCCTGTGATCAACCTATAGATTTCTCCCCACTGGTACTCAGGCTCTACACTCGTTATACACTTCATGTCCTCATAAATATACTCGGTTTTGGTGATAACTTCCATGTCTGGTTCTTCTTCCACCACAGGGACCTTCTTCTTTTGTCGCTTCGACATCTTGAGTTCAGAATCTTCCTATTATATATGAGATTATAATCATTAGGCCATTTCCGGATAAGTTGCAAACATTGAGACAACAATGTGCAGTGTTTTACCTCATCTGTGTTTAACATGATGGAAATTAGTTAAATGAAGGAAATATGTGCACGCATATAAACTGAAATGGCTTAACTAACAGAACTCTAGTGAGAAACGAAATCTATATTAAAATGAAGAAACTTCGGGCTCTCTGTGGGCGCCATAACCATCGCGCTGTGTGGAATGACATGGGTAGGGATTCAAGTTTTTTAATAGTGTGCACACATGAAAAACATTGCCTGTGTGTCATCTGTGGTATGTCTATGGTTTATGCGGCGTTATACAAACCCCAACCGGCTCGGGCTCGAAACCGGACGCGAACCGGGTCAATTGAAACAGCGTGGTGAAATGTGGCTTTGGTTTGAAGGATACGTGAGAGGGGGGAAACCAGTCCAAATGTCATAGGGAGGGGCCATAAGCCTTCTTCTACCAACCTATCATCAGACAAGGTAGATTGGTGCAGACAGCATAACGATCGTCTGCACCAATCTCCCCAACCATCGAGCGCAGGGTCGAAAAACAAATGGTCGCTGGAGAGACTACCCTGTGGGCCAAAAATGCCCCCACTGACAGGTATGCTACAATTCCCCCACTATATATGCATGTAAACGACGGGACCAAGGGAAAATGGCCGTAAAACAAACCTAACCGTGGAGCAAAACCAAAAAACGCTCAGCCAAATGGAACGGGATAAGGCGTACAAGAGCCTACCTGGCACTTTGGCACGTATGGTGGGAGAAAACTGTTAAGCTTCCATGGCTGAGCCACCTGGAATGAGGGTACACCGACAACGGGGGTCCGACCGAGCTCGAGCAGAATGTCAGCGCACGAAAACAACAGCGAGCGACAGTTGAAAATAGACATTAGAGGAATTTTGGGGTCTAAAATGGGCCTCCTAAGGAAAATAATAAAATAATAGTTAAAATAATAAAATAATAGTTAAAATAATAAAATAATATTGATTAATTTTGGAGGAAGAAAGAAAAAAACTACTTTTTGTGTTCGTATTTTCGACATATCTCCCTGTGTTTTTACTCAAATTTCGATCGGGAGAGCTTGTTGGATGCGTAATCTGATTCCACATCCAACGAGTACCCACACTACATACTTTTGATGGACCTTGCTACCCCAAAAACAAGAAATACCTCAAAAAAATGTGATGATGATGTCATCATCACGTTTTTTTTCAGGTATTTCTTGTTTTTGGGGTAGCGAGGTCCGTCAAAAGTATGCATTGTGGGTACTCGTTGGATGCAGAATCAAATTCCGCATCCAAGGAGCTCTCCCGATCGAAATTTGAGTAAAAACACAATGAGATATGTCGAAAATACGAACAAAAAAAGTAGTTTTTTATGGTTGACTTATTTTATTGAAATTCTATTGGTTCTTGAATTCCAACTCACAAAAACTTATTTTGGCATGTTTTGTTACAAGGCCCATTTTAGACCCCAAATTTCCTCTAATGAATAAAATAATTAGCACTCGAAACCATGTATATATGGTCAACCACAAGCGGCGGGAGAAAGTAAAAATCAGACAGTGGAGATAAACGGATCGGATGTCTCAAGGACATTTCTTTCCACAACGTCGGGTGGTGAAAGAACTAGGAGAATCACCAAAAGCCATTCGGGAGAAGTTAATAATGCGTCGGAGCTCGCAAAACTAAGCGTCGGAGCGATAGCGGAAAAAGAGCCGCAACAACGGAATCATAAAGGACATTACCTTCTGCCACGTCGGGGTTTAAAACAACTAGATGACCGAAAAAGATAGCGCTTTCTGCATCCGCAAGGGCAAAATCCCAACACTTAAGGATCGATGAAACAACAAAGCGAGGTTTGAAAATTCAATGCAACTATCGGGGGACTTCATAGTCTACCGTCCGCAACTGCGGAGAGTGAAGTAACAAGATGTTCTGACGCAAAACCCAAAAATAATCCAATTGAGACAAATGCGTCGGAGAAGAATAACGAAGCTGAAGTTGATTATTTCTCCGCAATGGCGGGAGCGCTGGCAAATAAACTTCCGAATCAAACACTTGAAAAATGCACTCAAAGGCAAGAACAAAAAGTGGATCATTTCAGGCATTAGAAACAGCCTTTCTAAAGAGTCATTAAATCAAAATCAAAGAAGAAAATCAAACCAATATAAGCAAAAGGAGGGTCCCGAATTTTTTTTTGAATTTTTGGGAAATTGTTGCAGCTGCAACAAGCCCAAATACTTAAATCCCCCAATGAGAGGTTCCATCATGAATGGAAGAAACTCAGCAATCTTATTCCTGGTATCAATATCCACATTCTGATAGAGAAAAGAAGATTTTTCAATGCTAATAGTCATCCCCTACGCAGAGCAAAATAATTCAAGGGAATCTTTATATGCACTCCATTCTTCTACAATACCAACACCAATTAAAATAACATCATCCACAAATAACAAGTGGGTAATTGACAGATGAGGAGAGTATTGAAAGCCCTTAATATGTCCTTTGTGCTGAGCATCCAATATAATACGACTGAGACTCTCCATAATCAAAATGAATAACAAGGGTGACAAAGGGCATCCTTGACGCAGTGTGTAGCTGTCATCATCTATTATTTATCCCTCAGTCATATGTTATTACCTGTCTTAATTTTTAGTTAAATGAGTTGTCTATACAATATTTTTTTATTAAAGCTTTGTTAAATAAAATTGAATATTCTTAAATTTAGCCAACACTAATATTTAGTTTAATTATTCATATATTAACTACAAATTATTCTTTAATATTATTTTTTTATAAATACACATTGAAACAACTAAAATAAAATCATAATACTCTTTATAAATGACACCCCTTAATTCGTAAGGATCTTGATTTCTCTTAAAACTACCACTTCATTGAGCGATAGTGCAAAGAACCTCCCTAGCGTAGGATTTTCAGGTCTTGCAGCAGAATGGTGGAGACATTTGCCTCAAGAGGCAAAGAACAGTATGCTTACCGCCCGAGATGCAGATCAGCAGATAATGAAAGCCCTCATAAAATAGTTTTATGGGGAAGATAATGGTGATATGACTGATCATTATGCTTCATTATTTATGACAGCTAGACTGTGCAATCTTTCACAGGCACAACAGTATTTTTGTTATATGCAGAAACTGTTAATTTCTGCAGGAAAAGCTAATGATATGGCTTATTTAAAGCACCATCTGCGAAGTTTCCCTGGACATGTTCCGGATGCAGTGGAAAAGTTCATGAAAGATAAATCTTTGAGTTATCAGGATCTGTCCATTTCCCAGCTTCATCAATACATCATGGAAACATGGCAAGAGCATTGCCTGTCAAAAAGAGTGGGAAAATATTTTCAACGGCATCAGGACATGTTTACACCGTCCTTCTGCAAAAATGTTGCCCAGATGCCTGATTGGGGTTGTGGTGCACACAACCATGGACATTTACAGTCTTCCTGTAAGTGTCATTCAAAGCAAAATCCAAAGGGTTTCCATACAAGTCAGCCGCGATATCATTTTCCGGATAAACCCTTGTAGTTTTCCAGAAAGCAGAAATACAAGTCCCGGCAGTCTAGGCCTCCGAAGTACAAGCCTAGAAAGTTTATCAAACGTCGTTCTCATCAGGAAACGGATAAGAACTGTTTTCTGTGTGGAAAACCTGGTCATTGGGCAAGCAAATGCCCAAAGAAGAAGAGCAAGCCCAGGTATTGTCCTCTGGGAACTACGAATGCTGTCTTGAATCTATCTTCAGCTTTAATACCTATCTGGTAGAAACCAGATTTCATGTCGAACTTGCTGAAGATAACGCAGCCTGATATTCGTTGCAGGAGGCTGGCTTTATTTGGAAGAGGGTAGCGGACTTTCTGCAATGCTATATTTAGCGGTTTGTAATTAACCACTAACCTTGGCTTACCTCTCTTCTGCTCAGAATGTTTGTTAACAACAAATGCTCTACATGCCCATGGACTCTTTACTGGCTCTATCAAACCCTTTTGTAATAGTTCTTGAATTTCTGAATCGCAGAACTGAACTTCTTACGATGACATTAAAGCTGCAGAAGCTTTCATGGGTCTGATATTCTAGTTCAGATCATAGGGAAATGAAACAAAATATTGTTCTCTGGTCCAAAATGCATTTGGACTATCTGAGCAAAAATCTTTACGGAGCTTCTCAGAAATCTCCTTAAGAGCTTTCTCACCATGCAATTCTGAGAAGACTAAGCTACGCTCCATTTTCATGAGCTGAGCTGAGTTAGGGAGCTATACAGATAATGGCTCAGGAATAGGACATACGGATGGAGCTTGGAAAGATAACGGAAACTTGACAAAATTGTTATTGAATGTACAGATGAAGGTTTTCTTATGATGGTTAACAAAATACGGGCTAACCCGATGAAGGAAGTTAGAACCTAAAACTACATCTTCACTCATGTCATCCATCCTATATACGGTCAATGTTCTACAGACATTCTGGAAACTTACAGTTACTTCGGCCTTGGCCTGTAGACGAATGGGAGCTCCATTAATGGCTGTTCCGCCATCAATAGTCTTTTCCCAATAGTAACTAGGAAGGGCTGAACCACGGGCGAGATTAACTTGACAACCAGAGTCTATCATACAAGCAAGAGAGTATGGGTTATATTCACATGGGCGAAAGGAAACAGGAATAAACAGTTTCTGACCTGAAAGCATAGACAGGCTGATGAGTCGCTGTTGCGGCGGCGGAGAGGAAGGAGGGGACTGTTCTGGTGTTTCTTCCTTCTCTTCTATGCATTCAGTGTTCAATGCACTCTCATAGTGCTTACTGATATCATCATCCGATGATTGATCTCTTTCTATTTGAATCACCTTGACTTCACTTTTCAAGTCTTCTATCTTCTTGCAAAGTGCTCTCAGTTCTTCTTGTCTTTCTCTGATCTCCAATCTCAGCTTGGCTTCTCGACTTCTTCTGAAACTCTGTCTCTCTTGATGTCCATCAGGATAATTCTTGTAAAGATCTGCAGGACTGTATGATACAGAGCTTTCATACTCTATTTTCTGCTTTCCTTTGCAGGCTTCTAACTGACTCTGTAACTGCTTCTTCTTTTCCTTGAGACGGCTTCGCTCAGGAAACTGGTAAGGATTAAGCTCGGAAAGCCTGAGGTCTAGAGCAGCTATTTCTTTCTCTAATTCCTGCTGTCTTGCTGGAGAGGAAAACATGAAAACATTAAACATATTAAGGCTGAAATCGAAATCAGGTACCTGGAACCCCCCTAAATTTGCTTCCGATTCGGAATCTGAAGATAAAGGATAGGGAGCAAATTTATTAAGTTCGGGTTGAACTGAAACATCTGAATCACTAGGAGAGTTAGATTTAGTGTCATCTGGAATATAGAGACATTCTCCAGAAGGCTGTTCATCGGCTTCTGGATAATCCCACCAGCGAGAATCAAGATTATCGCAAAAATCTGCAAGCCTGGGCTTGCTCTTCTTCTTTGAAGCAAAGCTTGCAAATTGGGGAAATCTGCAGGATAGACTGACTGCAAAGAATCTAGATGAAGTTTATCTAGATCTCCTTAAACTGCATAGCACCATAGCTGAAGAAAAAGAACAGATATCTGCAGTAGAAGGCAAGCTAGGTCTGATAGATCATCTACTATCAGATACCTCCGAAATAAAAGATGCTGTTGCGAAAGCAGTAGATAGAATTGAAAGGAGACTTCAGAAGATCGAAGAGCTTTTAGAAGCAAGTGAACGATTGAAAAAGAAGAAAGCTACTGAAGTCAGCAAAGAAGCCATATCCTTAGTATTGCAAGGATATGACACAAAGAATAATAAATCCGCCACTCCTCCACTCAAGTGGAGTTTCTCATTTGGGATGTTCCATGTCCCAGAAAAAGATCCCAAAAAGGCTGACTTTGATTTTGGTCGGAGCGAAGCTGAGTTTGAAAATCTGCGTGGCTGGGTAGAAGCCATTAAAGAATTGCCACCTACTTTAGAGTCAAAATATTACGATTTGTAAATGTTTTCAGGACAATCCTCTGGTCATGCTCTCATCAAATCTGAACCAGGAGAGCCACTCCCTGAAATGGATACATGTATGCCAACGGCATCCACAGGTCCGAAATTTTACACCAATTTTGGTGTTACTTCCATGAACAACCTTATCTCTCAGATGCCAGATCATCTCGTCTTAAATATAGGTTGTCAGAGTCATGAAGAGATTAAGGCCGCCCTTAACCTTCTTCAGAATTGGACCATAGCACAAAGAACAAAAGATGCATCCCTGACTAGCTTGTATCTTGCAAATCACATAGTTGCAGGATTTTCAGGTCTTGCAGCAGAATGGTGGAGACATTTGCCTCAAGAGGCAAAGAATAGTATGCTTACCACCCGAGATGCAGATCAGCAAATATTGAAAGCCCTCATAAAACAATTTTATGGGGAAGATAATGGTGATATGACTGATCATTATGCTTCATTATTTATGACAGCTAGACTGTGCAATCTTTCACAAGCACAGCAGTATTTTTGTTATATGCAGAAACTGTTAATTTCTGCAGGAAAAGCTAATGATCCGGCTTATTTAAAGCACTATCTGCGAAGTTTCCCTGGACATGTTCCGAATGCAGTGGAAAAGTTCATGAAAGATAAATCTTTGAGTTATCAGGATCTGTCCATTGCCCAGCTTCATCAATACATCATGGAAACATGGCAGGAGCATTGCCTGTCAAAAAGAGTGGGAAAAGATTTTCAACGGCATCAGGACATGTTTACACCGTCCTTCTGCAAAAAAGTTGCCCAGATGCCTGATTGGGGTTGTGGTGCACACAACCATGGACATTTACAGTCTTCCTGTAAGTGTCATTCAAAGCAAAAACCAAAGGGTTTCCATACAAGTCAGTCGCGATATCATTATCCGGATAAACCCTTGCAGTTTTCCAGAAAGCAAAAATACAAGTCCCGGCAGTATAGGCCTCCAAAGTACAAGTCTAGAAAGTTTATCAAACGTCGTTCTCATCAAGAAACGGATAAGAACTATTTTCTGTGTGGAAAACCTGGTCATTGGGCAAGCAAATGCCCAAAGAAGAAGAGCAAGCCCAGGCTTGCAGCTTTTTGCGATAATCTTGATTCTCGCTGGTGGGATTATCCAGAAGCCGATGAACAGCCTTCTGGAGAATATCTCTATCTTCCAGATGACACTGAATCTGACTCTCCTAGTGATTCAGATGTTTCAGTTCAACCCGAACTTAATAAATTTGCTCCCTATCCTTTATCTTCAGATTCCGAATCAGAAGCAAATTTAGGGGGGTTCCAGATACCTGATTTCGATTTTAGCCTTAATATGTTTAATGTTTTCATGTTTTCCTCTCCAGCAAGACAGCAGGAATTAGAGAAAGAAATAGCTGCTCTAGACCTCAGGCTTTCCAAGCTTGAGCCTTATCATTTTCCTGAGCGAAGCCGTCTCAAGGAAAAGAAGAAGCAGTTACAGAGTCAGTTAGAAGCCTGCAAAGGAAAGCATAAAATAGAGTATGAAAGCTCTGTATCATACAGTCCTATAGATCTTTACAAGAATGATCCTGAAGGACATCAAGAGAGACAGAGTTTCAGAAGAAGCCGAGAAGCCAAGCTGAGATTGGAGATCAGAGAAAGACAAGAAGAACTGAGAGCACTTTGCAAGACGATAGAAGACTTGAAGAGCGAAGTCAAGGTGATTCAAATAGAAAGAGATAAATCATTGGACGATGATCTCAGTAAGCACTATGAGATTGCATTGAACACTGAATGCATAGAAGAGAAGGAAGAAACACCAGAACAGTCCCCTCCTTCCTCTCCGTTGCCGCAACAGCGACTCATCAGCCTGTCTATGCTTTCAGGTCCGAAAATTTTTATTCCTGTTTCCTTTTGCCCATGTGAATATAACCCATACTCTCTTGCTTGTATGATAGACTCTGGTTTTCAGGTTAATCTCGCCCGTGGTTCAGCCCTTCCTAGTTACTACTGGGAAAAGACTATTGATGGCGGAACAGCCATTAATGGAGCTCCCATTCGTCTACAGGCCAAAGCCGAAGTAACTGTAAGTTTCCAGAATGTATGTAGAACATTGACCGTATATAGGATGGATGACATGAGTGAAGATGTAGTTTTAGTTTCTAACTTCCTTCATCAGGTTAGCCCGTATTTTGTTAACCATCATAAGAAAACCTTCATCTGTACATTCGATAACAAGTTTTTCAAGTTTCCGTTATCTTTCCAAGCTCCATCCGTATGTCCTATTCCTGAGCCATTATCTGTACAGCTCCCTAACTTAGCTCAGCTCATGAAAATGGAGCATAGCTTAGTCTTCTCAGAATTGCATGGTGAGAAAGCTCTTAAGGAGATTTCTGAGAAGCTCCGTAAATATTGTTGCTCAGATAGTCCAAATGCATTTTGGACCAGAGAACAATATTTCGTTTCGTTGCCCTATGATCCGAACCAGAAGATCAGACCCATGAAAGCTTCTGCAGCTTTAATGTCGCCATCAGAAGTTCAGTTCTGCGATTCAGAAATTCAAGAACTATTACAAAAGGGTTTGATAGAGCCAGTAAAGAGTCCGTGTGCATGTAGAGCATTTGTTGTTAACAAACATTCTGAGCAGAAGAGAGGTAAGCCAAGGTTAGTGGTTAATTACAAACCGCTAAATGTAGCATTGCAGAAAGTCCGCTACCCTCTTCCAAATAAAGCCAGCCTCCTACAAAGAATATCAGGCTGCGTTATCTTCAGCAAGTTCGACATGAAATCTGGTTTCTACCAGATAGGTATTAAAGCTGAAGATAGATTCAAGACAGCATTCATAGTTCCCAGAGGACAATATCAATGGAGAGTGCTGCCATTTGGGATAAATAATGCCCCCTCTGAGTTTCAGAAGCGTATGGAGGACATTTTCAGAGAATATAATTAGGCATTGGTTTATATTGATGATATACTAATTTGCTCACACAGTCTGTAGGAACACCTGAAGCACCTGTAGAAATACTACGAATTAGTATACAAGCATGGATTAGTTCTATCAGAGCTGAAGATGGAAATAGGCAAAACTAAGATTGAATTCTTGGGTTTTGAAATTAAGTCTAGACAGATAATCCTTCATAATCATGTCTTGTCATTCTTTGAGAAGTTTCCAGATGAAATTCTGGACAAGACGTAGTTGCAGAGATTCTTAGGATCTTTGAATTACATTCGGCCATTCTACAAAGGTCAGGCTGAAGATATCAAAGTTCTGCAGCAAAGACTGAAAAAGAATCCTCCAAAATGGTCTGTAGAAATGACAGATGTAGTTCGAGAAATCAAGCTGAAAGTTATGAAATTGCCTCCCCTCTCTTTACCTACTGGTAATGGCCAGCTCATCATCGAGACAGATGCCTCTTCATCTTCATGGGGTGGTGTCCTGTTGGAAGCCATTAATGGTAAAGAAAATATTTGTGGCTACGGGTCTGGTGCGTTTAAAGGAGCCAAGCTCAATTACCCGTCTAGTCATAAAGAGATTTTGGCTGTGAAGAAAACTGTTATGCATTTCAGGCTATTCTTGAAACCAGTAAAGTTCATTATCAGAACAGACTTGAAGATCATGCCCAGCATATTCAAGAATGAGAGTTTGATGGCTAAAAACTCTAATAGAATTTTAAAATGGTTTTCTTGGTTAAGTTCTTTTGATTATGAAATTGTTTATAAGACAGGATATTTGAATTGCTTGGCTAATATGTTAACCAGGGAATCAGCACAGAATACAGAGCCGAAGGCCTTGAAGATGTTTTCTGCCGGAGATAGCAGTTCAGGAGCAGGAAAAGACAATGACGATCCCCCAAGGGATACGGCAAAAGGAAAAGCTCCCATGACAGAGGCACAGATGAGGAAAGAAGTATATGAGCACCTCTACAGCCATGATAACCAGCCAACTACTGCTGAGATAGTTGCTGCTGAAGAAAGGATCACCAGAGCGCTGAAGACGCCTGAAGAACTGATCCAGAAAGAAGGATTGTTCATTCTTCCTTGGGACAATACCTTCCCCAAAGAAGTTCGAACCAATTATTTGGAGTATGCTTCAGTGGATGAAGCAAAAAGATTCCTACAGCTCAACTTAGTAAAGAATATCCAGACATCGCCTTGCAAGTTACAGATTCTAGAGCGATGGGAGAAAGAAGCTTTTCAAAGCTTTGCAGATGCATATCCAAAGATCTCCAACTGCCGAGAACTGTGGATAGGTGAGGATAAAGATGGGGAAAAATATGTTGATCTGTGTGATGGACGTCTCACCTGGACATCATACAACCTTATTCTCTAGTATTGCAGAGAAAGAGGCAGCATTATCATCTGCGCAGACCCATCTGACTTAGCTTACAATCAACTCTGGTCTGGGTGGACTGATGTCTTCTTGGACACCTTCTGTCCAAGAATTGATTGGGAGAATCGGCGTGCAAATTTCATTCTGCATCTTAAAGCCGATCTTGAAATAGCTCATCAGAGCTTCCAGTGGTTTAAGTTCAGACTGGCTCACGAAGGTGGAACTTATGAACCACTTGGTAATAAAATTTATGTTCAGCAAAAGTTCATCAGAAGCTCTATTGTTGGTGAACGTATAGAGTCCAGAGTTACTACCAGAGAAATGCCACTGGACTATAAAGTTACTTCGCATTTCAGAGGAGAATTTATATGCGAGTCAAACCCTTTGTTCAAAGGCTCAGATGTTGAATGATGTTTCAGCCAGTTCCTGTATCCACCTCCATCTCTTGTACCTCATGAAGCGTTGGATAAAGATATTATGTTTGGTCGTCATGAGTATGACTCTGATGACTCAGAGATTGATTCCATGCTACAAGGAAGAGATGGCTGGGATTGAAAGCCGTGGTGGACCCTCTGAAGCCTGAGTCAGCCAGGATTGCCTGACACTGTTTCCGACGACGACCGGATTAATGCTCGTCTATGTAATAGTTTAGGGAATAAACTGATGTGGGCCAGTTAATGCTCCACTTTGTACTATGTCTAGAGTCTGTCGGCCATGACAGAAGATTCCGGGTCCCTGTAATTCCAAAATCTAATTAAGGGACGAGATAACGACAGTGGTTGTCCCCACTTGTCACCCAGGATGATTTGGTTTTGACCTGTTAGTGTAGGTTTTGGTAACCGGATCTACTTTTTGATCGGTGAGTGCCAGTTCGTTGTCACCGGGTGAGCGACTGAGTTTGTATAAATAAGACCCCTCGGGCTCATTTGAGATCATCGGGTCATTTGTATCGAGTCATTTGGGTCGCATTGAGCTAGTAGTGGGATCTGCAAGTCTGTGTCTGGAGTCTTGAGTAAGTAGTCTGCTCGACTTCCTAGTCTGAGTCTGTAAGTAAGAGAAGTATGCTCTACTTCATGGCCTTGTGCTAAATGATAGCATCAGAAACTCTAATCTGTGAGTTTTCTGTTTGCGTCTGTAATCAGACCAAGTATGCTCTGCATCTTGCCTTCTTGGTATAAGATTGCATCAGAACGGATTTGATCATAAATATATTTGAGTCTATAAATCAAGCACGTATGCTCTGAGACTTTCCATTCTGGTATAAGATCTCATCAGAAGCTTGATCTAGGGTTTGTGTGTTTACACAGTGCCGACCTTCGCAATCCGAAGGCTATCTGCAAGTGTCTGTAATCTCTGTAATCCATATCATGTATGTTCATCTGACAGTAATAATAACTATTGTTATCTCCGTCTGCATTTTGTTAATTTCTTACATAAGTCGTCTGTTAAAGCGTGAGTTGTGTGATCTTATTCGTGAAAATACTTCAAGTGGAGAAGCTTAAAGTAATGTTCAGATCTTGTGGCCAAGCTCTGATACCAGCTCGGCCACAAGATCTGAACATTACTTTAAGCTTCTCCACTTGAAGTATTTTCAGGAATAATATCACACAACTCACGCTTTAACAAACGACTTATGTAAGAAATTAACAAAATGCAGACGGAGATAACAATAGTTATTATTACTGTCAGATGAACATACATGATATGGATTACAGAGATTACAGACACTTGCAGATAGCCTTCGGATTGCGAAGGTCGGCACTGCGTAAACACACAAACCCTAGATCAAGCTTCTGATGAGATTTTATACCAGAATGGCAAGTCTCAAAGCATACGTGCTTGATTTACAGACTCAAATCTATTTACAATCAAATCCGTTCTGATGCAATCTTATACCAAGAAGGCAAGATGCAGAGCATACTTGGTCTGATTACAGATGCAAACAGAAAACTCACAGATTAGAGTTTCTGATGCTATCATTTAGCACAAGGCCATGAAGCAGAGCATACTTCTCTTACTTATAGACTCAGACTAGGAAGTCGAGCAGACTACTTACTCAAGACTCCAGACACAGACTTGCAGAGCCCACTACTAGCTCAATGCGACCCAAATGACTCGATACAAATGACCCGATGATCTCAAATGAGCCCGAGGGGTCTTATTTATACAAACTCAGTCGGTCACCCAGTGACAACAAACTGGCACTCACCAGTCAAAAAGTAGATCCGGTTACCAAAACCTACACTAACAAGTAAAAACTGAATCATCCGGGGCGACAAGTGGGGACAACCACTATCGTTATCTCATTCCTTAATTAGCTTTTGGCATTACGGGGACCCAGAATCTTCTGTCATGGCTGACAGACTCTAGACATAGTACAAAGTGGAGCATTAACTGGCCCACGTCAGTTTATTCCCTAAACTATTACACAGATGAGCATTAATCCGGCCGTCGTCGGAAACAATGTCAGGAAATCCTGGCTGACTCAGGCTTCAGAGGGTCCACCGCGGCTTTAAATCCCAGCCGTCTCTTCCTTGTAGCATGGCATCAATTTATGAGTCATCAGAGTCATACTCATGACAACCAAACAGAATATCTTCATCCAATGCTTCATGAGGTACAGGAGATGGAGGTGGATACAGGAACTGGCTGAAACATCGTTCAACATCTGAGCCTTTGAACAAGGGATTTGGCTCGCATATAAATTCTCCTCTGAAATGCAAAGTAACTTTATAGTCCAGTGGGATTTCTCTGGTAGTAACTCTGGACTCTACACGTTCACCAACAATAGATCTTTTGATGAACTTTTGCTGAACATAAATTTTATTACCAAGTGGTTCATAAGTTCCACCTTCGTGAACCAGTCTGAACTTAAACCACTGGAAGCTCTGATGAGCTATTTCAAGATCGGCTTTAAGATGCAGAATGAAATTTGCACGTCGATTCTCCCAATCAATTCTTGGACAGAAGGTGTCCAAGAAGACATCAGTCCACCCAGACCAGAGTTGATTGTAAGATAAGTCAGCTGGGTCTGCGCAGATGATAATGCTGCCTCTTTCTCTACAATACTGGAGAATAAGGTTGTATGATGTCCAGGTGAGATGTCCATCACATAGATCAACATATTTTTCCCCATCTTTATCCTCACCTATCCACAGTTCTCGGCAGTTGGAGATCTTTGGATATGCATCTGCAAAGCTTTGAAAAGCTTCTTTCTCCCATCGCTCTAGAATCTGTAACTTGCAAGGTGATGTCTGGATATTCTTTACTAAGGTGAGCTACAGGAATCTTTTTGCTTCATCCAATGAAGCATACTCCAAAGAATCGGTTCGAACTTCTTTGGGGAAGGTATTGTCCCAAGGCAGAATGAACAATCCTTCTTTCTGGATCAGTTCTTCAGGCGTCTTCGGCACTCTGGCGATCCTTTCTTCAGCAGCAACTATCTCAACAGTAGTTGGCTGGTTATCATGGCTATAGAGGCGCTCATATACTTCTTTCCTCATCTGTGCCTCTGTCATGGGAGCTTTTCCTTTTTCCGGATCCCTTGGGGGATCATCATTGTCTTTTCCTACTCCTGAACTGCTATCTCCGGCAGAAAACATCTTCAAGGCCTTCGGCTCTATCTTCTGTGCTGATTCCCTGGTTAACATATCAGCCAAGCAATTCAAATATCCTGGCTTATAAACAATTTCATAATCAAAAGAACTTAACCAAGAAAACCATTTTAAAATTATACTAGAGTTTTCAGACATCAAACTCTCATTCTTGAATATGCCAGGCATGATCTTCAAGTCTATTCTGATAATGAACTTTACTGGTTTCAAGAACAGCCTGAAATGCATAACAGTTTTCTTCACAGCCAAAATCTCTTTATGACTAGACGGGTAATTGAGCTCGGCTCCTTTAAACGCACCAGACCTATAGCCACAAATATTTTCTTTACCATTAATGGCTTCCAACAGGACACCACCCCACGAAGATGAAGAGGCATATGTCTCGATGATGAGTTGGCCATTACCAGTAGGTAAAGAGAGGGGAGGCAGTTTCATAACTTTCATCTTGATTTCTCGAATTGCATCTATCATTTCTGCAGACCATTTTGGAGGATTCTTTTTCAGTCTTTGCTGCAGAACTTTGATATCTTTGGCCTGACCTTTGTAGAATGGCCGAATGTAATTCAGAGATCCTAAGAATCTCTGCAACTGCGTCTTGTCCAGAATTTCATCTGGAAACTTCTCAAAGCATGAAAAGACATGATTCTGAAGGATTATCTTTCCAGACTTAATTTCAAAACCCAAGAATTCAATCTTAGTTTTGTCGATTTCCATCTTCGGCTCTGATAGAACTAATCCATGCTTGTATACTAATTCGTAGAATTTCTGCAGATGCTTCAGGTTTTCCTGCAAACTGTGTGAGCAAATTAGTATATCATCAATATAAACCAATGCCCAATTATATTCTCTGAAAATGTCCTCCATACGCTTCTGAAACTCGGAGGGGGCATTATTTATCCCAAATGGCAGCACTCTCCATTGATATTGTCCTCTGGGAACTACGAATGTTGTCTTGAATCTATCTTCAGCTTTAATACCTATCTGGTAGAAACCAGATTTCATGTCGAACTTGCTGAAGATAACGTAGCCTGATATTCTTTGCAGGAGGCTGGCTTTATTTGGAAGAGGGTAGTGGACTTTCTGCAATGCTACATTTAGTGGTTTGTAATTAACCACTAACCTTGGCTTACCTCTCTTCTGCTCATAATGTTTGTTAACAACAAATGCTCTACATTCCCATGGACTCTTTGCTGGCTCTATCAAACCCTTTTGTAATAGTTCTTGAATTTTTGAATCGCAGAACTGAACTTCTGACGGTGACATTAAAGCTGCAGAAGCTTTCATGGGTTTGATCTTTTGGTTCGGATCATAGGGCAATGAAACGAAATATTGTTCTCTGGTCCAAAATGCATTTGGATTATCTGAGCAACAATCTTTACGGAGCTTCTCAGAAATCTCCTTAAGAGCTTTCTCACCATGCAATTCTGAGAAGACTAAGCTACGCTCCATTTTCATGAGCTGAGCTGAGTTAGGGAGCTGTACAGATAATGGCTCAGGAATAGGACATACGGATGGAGCTTGGAAAGATAATGGAAACTTGACAAACTTGTTGTCGAATGTACAGATGAAGGTTTTCTTATGATGGTTAACAAAATACGAGCTAACCTGATGAAGGAAGTTAGAACCTAAAACTACATCTTCACTCATGTCATCCATCCTATATATGGTCAATGTTCTACAGACATTCTGGAAACTTACAGTTACTTCGGCTTTGGCCTATAGACGAATGGGAGCTCCATTAATGGTTGTTCCGCCATCAATAGTCTTTTCCCAGTAGTAACTAGGAAGGGCTGAACCACGGGCGAGACTAACCTGACAACCAGAGTCTATCATACAAGCAAGAGAATATGGGTTATATTCACATGGGCAAAAGGAAACAGGAATAAACAGTTTCGGACCTGAAATCATAGACAGGATGATGAGTCGTTGTTGTGGCGGCGGAGAGGAAGGAGGGGACTGTTCTGGTGTTTCTTCCTTCTCTTCTATGCATTCATTGTTCAATGCACTCTCATAGTGCTTACTGAGATCATCGTCCAATGATTGATCTCTTTCTATTTGAATCACCTTGACTTCGCTCTTCAAGTCTTCTATCTTCTTGCAAAGTGCTCTCAGTTCTTCTTGTCTTTCTCTAATCTCCAATCTCAGCTTGGCTTCTCAGCTTCTTCTGAAACTCTGTCTCTCTTGATGTCCTTCAGGATAATTCTTGTAAAGATCTACAGGACTGTATGATACAGAGCTTTCATACTCTATTTTCTGCTTTCCTTTGCAGTCTTCTAACTGACTCTGTAACTGCTTCTTCTTTTCCTTGGGACGGCTTCGCTCAGGAAACTGGTAAGGCTCAAGCTCAGAAAACTTGAGGTCTAGAGAAACTATTTATTTCTCTAATTCCTGCTGTCTTGCTGGAGAGGAAAACATGAAAACATTAAACATATTAAGGCTGAAATCAAAATCAGGTACCTGGAAACCCCCTAAATTTGCTTCCGATTCAGAATCTGAAGATAAAGGACAGGGAGCAAATTTATTAAGTTCGGGTTGAACTGAAACATTTTAATCACTAGGAGAGTCAGATTCAGTGTCATTTGGAAGATAGAGACATTCTCCAGAAGGCTGTTCATCGGCTTCTGGATAATCCCACCAACGAGAATCAAGATTATTGCAAAAAGCTGCAAGCCTGGGATTGCTCTTCTTCTTTGGGCATTTTCTTGCTCAATGACCAGGTTTTCCACACAAAAAACAGTTCTTATCCATTGCCTAATGAGAACGACATTTGATAAACTTTCTAGGCTTGTACTTCGGAGCCCTAGACTACCAGGACTTGTATTTCTGCTTTCTGGAAAACTGCAAGGGTTTATCCGGATAATGATATCGCGGCTGACTTGTATGGAAACCCTTTCGCTTTTGCTTTGAATGACACTTACAGGAAGACTGTAAATGTCCACGGTTGTGTGCACCACAACCCCAATAAGGCATCTGGGCAACTTTTTGCAGAAGGACGGTGTAAACATGTCCTGATGCCGTTGAAAATCTTTTCCCACTCTTTTTGACAGGCAATGCTCCTGCCATGTTTCCATGATGTATTGATGAAGCTGGGCAATGGACAGATCCTAATAACTCAAATATTTATCTTTCATGAACTTTTCCACTGCATCCGGAACATGTCCAGGGAAACTTCGCAGATAGTGCTTTAAATAAGCCAGATCATTAGCTTTTCCTGCAGAAATTAATAGTTTCTGCATATAACAAAAATACTGTTGTGCCTGTGAAACATTGCACAGTCTAGCTGTCATAAATAATGAAGCATAATGATCAGTCATATCACCATTATCTTCCCCATAAAACTGTTTTATGAGGGCTTTCAATATCTGTTGATCTGCATCTCGAGCGGTAAGCATACTGTTCTTTGCCTCTTGAGGCAAATGTCTCCACCATTCTGCTGCAAGACCTGAAAATCCTGCGACTATGTGATTTGCAAGATACAAGCTAGTCAGGGATGCATCTTTTGTTCTTTGTGCTATGGTCCAATTCTGAAGAAGGTTAAGGGCGGCCTTAATCTCTTCACGACTCTGACAACCTATATTTAAGATGTAATGATGTGGCATCTGAGAGATAAGGTTGTTCATGGAAGTAACACCAAAATTGGTGTAAAATTTCAGACCTGTTGATGCTGTTGGCATAGATGTATCCATTTCAGGGAGTGGCTCTCCTGGTTCAGATTTGATGAGAGCATGACCAAAGGATTGTTCTGAAAACATTTTCAAATCGTAATACTTTGACTCTAAAGCAGGTGGCAATTCTTTAATGGCTTTTACCCAGCCACGCATATTTTCAAACTCAGCTTCGCTCCGACCAAAATCAAAGTCAGGATTTTTGGGATCTTTTTCTGGGACATGGAACATCCCAAATGAGAAACTCGGCTCGAGTGGAGGAGTGGTGGATTTCTTCGTCTTTCTGTCATATCCTTGCAATACTAAGGATATGGCTTCTTTGTTGACTTCAGGAGCTTTCTTCTTTTTCAATCGTTCACTTGCTTCTAAAAGCTCTTCGATCTTCTGAAGTCTCCTTTCAATTCTATCTACTGCTTTTGCAACAGCATCTTTTATTTCGGAGGTATCTGATAGTAGATGATCTATCAGACCTAGCTTGGATTCTACTGCAGATATCTGTTCTTTTTCTTCAGCTATGGTGCTACGCAGTTTAAGGAGATCTAGAGCAACTTCATATAGATTCTTTGCAGTCAGTCTATCCTGCAGATTTCCCCAATTTGCAAGCTTTGCTTCATCGGAAACAGATTCATCTGCTCCGGAGGATTTAACAGGAAAAAACTCTTTCTTAACTTGACCATCGTTAGAAAACTGTCTGAAGGGAATATCTGGAAGGTTCCTACCAGGATAGTAGGACTTCTGGTTATGACTGTTTGTTTTTTCTACTGCGCTGTTTTCTCTAGGCAGGTTTACTGTGAACATTCCAAGCCTAGGCTTATTCTTATAATTCTGAAGTCTATCTAGGTTCTTTCTGTAGGCGGGACAGTCTAAGTGATGACCCTGATGTTCATTTATGCCAAGTCCATAATGTGAAGATTCAGAATGTACAGAAGCAGGTATGCTACGGGAACTAGATACAGAAAATGATCTAGAGAAATTATTTACAAGAGCAATATCTAGATCATGGAATCTAAAAGAGTTAGAACTTTTATCAAATTTAAGCGGTCTGGAGAGAAGGGATCTTCGTGTAGCCTCAAAGTTTCTAAGCTCATTATATTTTATCTCCCATTGCTGGGGATACTTGATGGATGTCCAGTCGAAAGTGACAGGCTGAGCTTGTTGGGAATGGTCTTGTTCCACCATGCTGTGCAGGTGCGAAATCTGATTGACCTTCTTTTGTAAAGGAGGCATAGTATCGTTACCAAACCCTATGAAAACTAAACTCTTTAGCTGAAGGATGCGGGATCTAGTCATCATGCTGAAGCCTTGGGGGAGGATGTAGGCTTTCAGGAGGTCATATATATGTGGGTCATCAAGACTAACAGAATATTTGGGAAATATTGTTCCAAAAGCATGGCCATTGTGTAATGGTGCGGTGAAACCACTGACTATAGCATGTGCAAAATCTGTATGTCTGGTGTCAATAGCAACACAGAGAGAAGAAATAGGTAAAAACGGACGAACAAGAGGATTCAAACCTAAACGGATGGCTCCTAAATGTGCATATTTATAACCTTTACTTCTAGCCCAATCTATTTGAGCTTTATCTAACATATTTATATGTACAGGGTCTTGAGAATCAGTAAATGGAACGTCTACTGAAGACACTTTTATTTGTGAATAAGCAAAATAATTCCAACCAGTTAATTTATACACTTCACGTGGAAGAATCTCAGGTAACTGCCAGTTAGCTGAGGGATTGGAATTGGCTATATGGATGATAGAGGAATCAGATGTGGAGGTGGAGTAGTTTGCGAGTGATGAGCGTCTCTCTGCGAGAGATACTTCATTGTTCTCATCCTGTTGACAGTCTAATGATGTGTGAGTAGCAACATCCATTGTGGGATCCATTTACTAAGGGAGCAGTCTCACTTCTAGGCCTTCAAACAGGATTTACGGCGCCTCAATCTCAAATGGCTATTACCCTAATATGGCCTCTTAGACACCCTTTGGACTTCCTACAATTGCTCAATAGGTCATTTCCACCTATCTACGGGGAGTGTTACTACTTAGACTTGCATCAACAAAATAAAGAAACAGTGTAGTAGGGAGCTTTTCCTTTTGCCGGATCCCTTGGGGGATCGTCATTGTCTTTTCCTGCTCCTGAACTGCTATCTCCGGCAGAAAACATCTTTAAGGCCTTCGGCTTTGTCTTCTGTGCTGATTCCCTGGTTAACATATCAGCCAAGCAATTCTAATATCCTGGCTTATAAACAATTTCATAATAAAAAGAACTTAACCAAGAAAACCATTTTAAAATTCTACTAGAGTTTTCAGCCATCAAACTCTCATTCTTGAATATGTCGGGCATGATCTTCAAGTCTGTTCTGATAATGAACTTTACTGGTTTCAAGAACAGCCTGAAATGCATAATAGTTTTCTTCACAGCCAAAATCGCTTTATGACTAGATGGGTAATTGAGCTCGGCTCCTTTAAACGCACCAAACCCGTAGCCACAAATATTTTCTTTACCATTAATGGCTTCCAACAAGACACCACCCCATGAAGATGAAGAGGCGTCTATCTCGATGATGAGCTGGCCATTACCAGTAGGTAAAGAGAGGGGAGGCAGTTTCATAACTTTCAGCTTGATTTCTCGAACTGCATCTGTCATTTCCGCAGACCATTTTGGAGGATTCTTTTTCAGTCTTTGCTGCAGAACTTTGATATCTTCGGCCTGACCTTTGTAGAATGGACGAATGTAATTCAGAGATCCTAAGAATCTCTGCAACTACGTCTTGTCCAGAATTTCATCTGGAAACTTCTCAAAGCATGACAAGACATGATTCTGAAGGATTATCTGTCCAGACTTAATTTCAAAACCCAAGAATTCAATCTTAGTTTTGCCTATTTCCATCTTCGGCTTTGACAGAACTAATCCATGCTTGTATACTAATTCATAGAATTTCTACAGGTGCTTAAGGTGTTCCTGCAGACTATGTGAGAAAATTAGTATGTCATCAATATAAACCAATGCCCAATTATATTCTCTAAAAATGTCCTCCATACGCTTCTGAAAATCGGAGGGGGCATTATTTATCCCAAATGGTAGCACTCTCCATTAATATTGTCCTCTAGGAACTACAAATGCTATCTTGAATCTATCTTCAGATTTAATACCTATCTGGTAGAAACCAGGTTTCATGTCGAACTTGCTGAAGATAACGCAGCCTGATATTTGTTGCAGGAGGCTGGCTTTATTTGGAAGAGGGTAGCGGACTTTCTGCAATGCTATATTTAACGGTTTGTAATTAACCACTAACCTTGGCTTACCTCTCTTCTGCTCATAATGTTTGTTAACAACAAATTCTCTACATGCCCACGGACTCTTTGCTGGCTCTATCAAACCCTTTTGTAATAGTTCTTGAATTTCTGAATCGCAGAACTGAACTTCTGACGGCGACATTAAAGCTGCAGAAGCTTTCACGGGTCTGATCTTCTGGTTCGGATCATAGGGCAATGAAACGAAATATTGTTCTCTGGGCCAAAATGCATTTGGAATATCTGAGCAACAATCTTTACGAAGCTTCTCAGAAATCTCCTTAAGATCTTTCTCACCATGCAATTCTGAGAAGACTAAGCTACGCTCCATTTTCATGAGCTGAGCTGAGTTAGGGAGCTGTACAGATAATGGCTCAGGAATAGGACATACGAATGGAGCTTGGAAAGATAACAGAAACTTGACAAACTTGTTATCGAATGTACAGATGAAGTTTTTCTTATGATGGTTAACAAAATACGGGATAACCTGATGAAGGAATTTAGAACCTAAAACTACATCTTCACTCATGTCATCCATCCTATATATGGTCAATGTTCTATAGACATTCTGGAAACTTACAGTTACTTCGGCTTTGGCCTGTAAACGAATGGGAGCTCCATTAATGGCTATTCCGCCATCAATAGTCTTTTCCCAATAGTAACTAGGAAGGGCTGAACCACGGCCGAGATTAACCTGACAACCAGAGTCTATCATACAAGCAAGAGAGTATGGGTTATATTCACATGGGTGAAAGGAAACAAGAATAAACAGTTTCGGACCTGAAAGCATAGACAGGTTGATGAGTCGTTGTTGCGGCGGCGGAGAGGAAGGAGGGGACTGTTCTGGTGTTTCTTCCTTCTCTTCTATGCATTCAGTGTTCAATGCACTCTCATAGTGCTTACTGAGATCATCATCCGATGATTGATCTCTTTCTATTTGAATCACCTTGACTTCGCTTTTCAAGTCTTCTATCTTCTTGCAAAGTGCTCTCAGTTCTTCTTGTCTTTCTCTGATCTCCAATATCAGCTTGGCTTCTCGGCTTCTTCTGAAACTCTGTCTCTCTTGATGCCCTTCAGGATAATTCTTGTAAAGATCTGCAGGACTGTATGATATAGAGCTTTCATACTCTATTTTCTGCTTTCCTTTGCAGGCTTCTAACTGACTCTGTAACTGCTTCTTCTTTTCCTTGAGACGGCTTCGCTCAGGAAACTGGTAAGGCTCAAGCTCGGAAAGCCTGAGGTCTAGAGCAGCTATTTCTTTCTCTAATTCCTGTTGTCTTGCTGGAGAGGAAAACATGAAAACATTAAACATATTAAGGCTGAAATCGAAATCAGGTACCTGGAACCCACCCTAAATTTGCTTCCGATTCGGAATCTGAAGATAAAGGATAGGGAGAAAATTTATTTAAGTTCAGGTTGAACTGAAACATCTGAATCACTAGGAGAGTCATATTCAGTGTCATCTGGAAGATAGAGACATTCTCCAGAAGGCTGTTCATCGGCTTCTAGATAATCCCACGAGCGAGAATCAAGATTATCACAAAAAGCTGCAAGCCTGGGCTTGCTCTTCTTCTTTGGGCATTTGCTTGCCCAATGACCAGGTTTTCCACACAGAAAATAGTTCTTATCCGTTTCTTGATGAGAACGACGTTTGATAAACTTTCTAGGCTTGTACTTCAGAGGCCTAGATTGCCGGGACTTGTATTTCTGCTTTCTGGAAAACTGCAAGGGTTTATCTGGATAATGATATCGCGGCTGACTTCTATGGAAACCCTTTGGCTTTTGCTTTGAATGACACTTACAGGAAGACTATAAATGTCCACGGTTGTGTGCACCACAACCCCAATCAGGAATCTGGGCAACTTTTTTGCAGAAGGACGGTGTAAACATGTCCTGATGCCGTTGAAAATCTTTTCCCACTCTTTTTGACAGGCAATGCTCCTGCCATGTTTCCATGATGTATTGATGAAGCTGGGAAATGGACAGATCTTGATAACTCAAAGATTTATCTTTCATGAACTTTTCCACTACATCCGGAACATGTCCAGGGAAACTTCGCAGATAGTGCTTTAAATAAGCCGGATCATTAGCTTTTCCTGTAGAAATTAACAGTTTCTGCATATAACAAAAATACTGTTGTTCCTGTGAAAGATTGCACAGTCTAGCTGTCATAAATAATGAAGCATAATGATCAGTCATATCCATTAGAGGAAATTTCAACTCAAAATGGGCCTCCTAAAATGAACTAATAAAATAATAGTTAAAATAATAAAATAATATTTATTAATTTTGGAGGAA